>VZTF01008853.1:2224787-2399298 GCA_013397755.1 Cnemophilus loriae
GGGGACGCCGGGCGCGGCGCCGGCCGGAGCGCTGAGCGCGGCGCACCGCGTCCCGGCACGAGCGCGATGGCGCCCAGCGGCAAGGTGAGGGCGGGGGGGCCCGGGGGTCCCGCCGGTGCCGGGCACCCACATGCAACTCTCCCTGGCACCGGGTAACTCTTCCCCGTGCTGGCCGCCGAGCCGCTGCCGGTACAAAGCTAACTAGCTCAAAGGGAATCAGTGTTCCTGCTTTAGAGCACAGCAAAGCTCCCGCAGCAGTGATTGCCATTGCTCTTGCTAAAATAATGGTAGAACTGTTTTTGCTCTGTTGAAAATGCAGTTTGTATGTGTGGTGCGTTTAAGGAATCTTGTTGATGAAAGGTGTGTTAAGGTCTCTTGTGATACAGGGCAGTTTAGTGCCTGTTAAAGGCAGCTTTATCTGTGCTGCTGTAGCTATCTCTCTCTTTGTTTCATTAGAGCTACTTCAGCACTGAGAGGTCAGAGATAAAGGCAGGCTGGTTCCGTATCGCCCTTATCAGTACTTGAGCAGAGCAGGTTGGTTTAGCTCAGGTGTGACAGCGCTGTCCTGCGGTCACACATGCGGAGCATCGGCACAGTGTCGCTTAGTGCACCTGACAGCAGCAGCTCTGGGTGCTCAGGTGAGATGCCCAGAGGTTAATAACAGCTGAAGAGGCACGCAGAGGAGGGTTACCAAGAGAAGGACCTGCCCTCTTCCTGAAGGAGGATTCCACATACCGGAAGGGGCGCCGAGCTGGGGTTTGCTGCCTTCCAGAAGAGCGTGTTGGCACTTGACGCTTGATCGTGTTTTTCGTAAGCAGAACAGCAGCTCTTCACTCCTGCACTTCTTTGGCTTCTCTGCTGCCATCCTGCCGTCTGTGAAAAGAATTTTACCTCTTTTGGATAACAGGATGGATTTGGCTGCCAGCCATTCTGTGTTTTGAGGCAGGACAGCACCAAGCCAAGGAGGGCCTGCAGCTGCTGGTGCTGGTAGAGTAATTCCTCAGGCTGGAGGTGAGCGCCGAGAGGGCTCTTGTGAGAACGTAGTGGAGCCTCACTAACTGCCTCTGTTGCACTCTAAGCTTCTGCAGACCTGGCTGACTCAGGTGTTCATTGCCAGCTCCCAGGCAAGCCACCACTGGTGAAGGCAGGGTGAGCAGTAGAGTTCTGAGACTGAGTATAACCTCCTGGAGAACGGATGGAGCTCTGCTGTTCAGCCTTCTTTCTTTCTTTCTTTCCTTCTCTCCTTGCAGGATGCAGGGAATTAAACCGGTGCTTGTTAAAATGGCAGGGGAGGTGCACAATATATTTTGGGGAAAGGAGGAGGGTAAGAAAATAACTTGAGAGCTGCTAATGCAGAGCACTAGACAGCTAACTTGGGCAACTTTTTCTTAACTTGGTTTT
Source organism: Cnemophilus loriae (assembly GCA_013397755.1). NCBI lineage: Eukaryota > Metazoa > Chordata > Aves > Passeriformes > Corvidae > Cnemophilus > Cnemophilus loriae. The sequence goes on from VZTF01008853.1 coordinate 2,226,189, forward strand.
AAGACTTGTGTATTTGGGTGAGAAAAGGATCAGGTTCTTTCAGTTGGTCTTTGAAAAGGTACTTGGAGTCGCTCGCAAGGCCATTTGCAGAGCTTAGACCAACACCTTTTCTCTCTGTTCATCCGTTTTGCTTCGCAGAAGGGGACTCTGAGTCTTGTCACTTGACAGACTTATGATTAATTGCCCACGTCCTTTTGGCTGCTTCATTTCTTCTGGGGTTGGATATATTTTGTATTTTGAAACAAGTCAGCTGGCTGCAGCCTAGGCAATACCCAACTTTCTTGTGTTCTGGCAAACAATAATTTTTTCGGGCAGTGTAATTTAATCTACTGGCAGCCCATCAAGCAAGGTTTTGATGCATATTTAGGGAACTTTGGTTTAATCCATGAGAATAAATTTGAGCTGGCCTTGGACATGCAGGGCATCATTTTACTGAATTCTTCTTGCAACTACATTCATCTGGATGATTAATCAAGATAAGGGGAGTCTGTGAAAAACTTTAGAGGAACTTAGAGTCAAATGAGAAATTGCAAGAAACAATTTTGTTTAGTTCTAGTGTATAAATCAATTCATAGGCAGACTTGGGCAGTGTTTTGTATAGATCAGTTAAAGAGATGATCAGAAATGCAAAAATATAGACTAACTTGAGGTATTTATGCCCCTGCATTGAAATTGGAATTCATGCTTGCAATTGTCAGCTAAAATATCTGTTTAATTTCCTAGTGCAGGAAAGCCCTTAGGTCCCTAATACATTCATGAGGTTGTGTAGAAATTGCACGCCATTTACAGATTATTGTGTAAGATAGGATTTTTTTTTTTGTATTTTCCACTGAAATTTCTGGAATGTGGTACAGGATTAAATGATTTTCTTTCCACTGCAGTTATACCGGTTCTGTCTTCCACCATCGTCTCTTATTAACAGTTACTGTAAAAGAAACCACTCATAAGGTAGTTTGATTTTTAGGTTTTGTATATTCCCTTTTAAGTATTCATCCTTGTATTTTATTTTTTATTCTTACTCATTCTTTCCAGGTGGCAGTAGTGCTGTGCCTGGATGTAGGCCTTACAATGAGCAGCTCTTTCCCTGGTGAGGAGTCTTCACTTGACCAAGTCAAGAAGATTATGACAAAGTTTGTGCAGCGACAGGTGTGTGTGTTGACTTCAAAGTGTTAAAAAGGGAGAGGAAACAAAAACACGTGTGAAACATTTTCCTCGTTTACTAATAATTGAAATAAGTGAGGAATGAGTGAGAATTAGTCCGTGTTTATGCAGGAGTGACAGTGCTCTTTGTTTCAGCTGTATTTTTTGTGCACGAGATGTGATGGTTGGGTTGGTCACCCTTTTTCTTCAGGGCAGTAGAAACTTTTAGGGAGAAGAAGTACTTTTCTCTAAAGTATTTAAACACTTGATAATTACCACACAGAAGACTCATTTTGAGGACTGAATCAGCCAATTTTATTTGTTTTGTCCCAGATAGCCTCTTGCCAATTAGTTGGTTTAATTATATCTAACTTCGTGAACTCACTGTAAGATTACATTTTGAGAGGATAGCACTGAATAAGTAGATAAGTAAATCCATTGTAACTGATGCTTCAAAATTAGTTTAGCTTGCTGTAATCTGCCTAACATAGGTGTGTATGGATCTACCTGTGTTTTTATACCTGTTTGTGTTCTGTGTATCTGCAGGTTTTTGCTGAGAGTAAAGATGAAGTCGCCGTGGTTTTGTTTGGCACTAATGGCACTAGAAATGGCCTTGCCAGTGAGGATCAATACCAAAACATTACTGTACATAGGTCACTAATGCTGCCAGATTTTGACCTGCTGGAAGAGATTCAAGATGTGATTAAAGCAGGCTCTGAACAAGCAGACTGTATCCTTTTGCTGCAGAGCACTTCTTGAACTGATTCAGCTATGTAGGAGACAGGAAGTCAGTATTGTGAAATTGGGCTCAGCCTCCCAAGTTTTAACTACTATCAGAGTTGAGCTAATTTGTGGTTGTAAGTTTGTCCAAAAGCAGATTTAGCTGCTTCTTTATGTTCTTTTAGGCTAACAGATGTAGCCTTGGCCTTAAGGAATCATTGCTTTTATGAAGTGTTCTGTTAATTAAAGAGAACAAAGATAATAATATAATTTTAGGCCTCAAATAAGGCATGTATTTTTAAAAATAGCGTTACAGAACTTGGTTTATGCTTTTTAATAAAAATATTGTTTATGAAATTAAGTCAGCAGAAATACCAGAAGCCAGACTGTCGTGGTTTAAGCCCAGCTGGCAGCTCAGCCCTACACAGCTACTTGCTCATTCCCCCATCAGTTGGATGGGGGAGAGAACTGAAAGGGTAAAAGGAAGAAAACTCATGGGTTGAGATAAAGACAGGTTAATAGGGAAGTTAAAAGCTGTGCACACAAGCAAAGCAAAACAAAACAAGGAACTATTCACTGCTTCCCATGGGCAGGCAGGTGTTCAGCCATCTCCAGGAAAGCAGGGCTCCCTCAGACTTAACAGTTACCCGTGAAGACACACCAGAACTACGAATATCCCTCCTTTCTCCCAGCTTTACATGTTGAGTGTGATGCCATGTGGTGTGGGATATCCCACTGGTCACTTGGGATCAGCTGTCCCTGCTGTGTCTCCTCTCAGCTTCTTGTGCCCCTGCCCCCCACCACCTCACTGGCAAGGTGGTACAAGAACCAGAAAAGGCTTTGACTCTGTGCAAGCACTGCTCGCCAACAATTACAACGTCCCTACATTATCATTGCTGTTTCCAGCACTATTTCAAGACACGACCACATGCCAGCTACTGTGAAGAAAACTAGCTCTACCCCAGAGCAAGCAGAATAGAGGTTTATCAGATTGATTTGTTTATAAAGTATTTCTAATGTAGCCACGTATTAGTCCCTAGTTTGAATGCCATTCATGTTTGAATGTTCTGCTCTTAGTTATATATGAGGTGAAGAGTTTTAAAGAGTGGTATGTATAGTGTTCCTTCATGTGTTTCATTTACATACAGCTCAGTTTCCTGTGTTGAGTCTCTCTGGCCATAAAATGATTGCTGTGAGCTCCATCCAGGCAGTCAGATCTATTTGAGAGAAGTGTGCAGCCAGTCAGCTGGCTCACACATTCCCAATGGAAATTGTGATGAGGAAGAAACTAAGAGATTGTCAGATGCAGGTGGTTCAAAGAAAAGCTTCCATGAAAAAATGATATCATATATTGAAATTTTGCTGGTGGATTCAGAGTAACATTCTAAAGGTTAGATTGTCCCTTTGTTGGACTTGAGCCTCTCATTGACAGTTAAGAGGCTGGGATCTGAAGCAGTCTTTATAGTGTTCCATTGGGTAAGTGGGGCAGAGACAAGATCACAAAACAGACAAGTTGTATAGGAACCTCTTGCACATTAGTTATTTGAAAAGTATTTATCTCAAAAGTGTTTTTTAACTAAAACACGTTTGTCAGTCTTTGAGAGAGAGTGAAAACGTAAAATTGTTTCATAAGAAAACCACTTTTCATTACTTGATTCATGTTCTGAGGTTTTTCTTAATTTTGCGTAGTTTTGGATGCTGTTATTGTGTGTATGGACTTGCTTCAGAAGGAAACAATGTGAGTATGTGACCCGAAGCCTTTTATTGACTTCTCCAGATGACTGGAGAGCTTTCTGAGGCAACTGGCAACTCTGTAGTAGAGCCATGAGAGTATTAATGCCATTATAGAAGGCACAAATCCTTCACTTTCTGTTCCTTGTGTTCTGCTTTCAAAAAGTGTTAACCTGGATGTTAAAATGCTTAGAAAAGGGCTACTGAATTTAAATGTGATGGCACATTTTAGAAAGAAAAAAACAAAACTAGAAAGGTGAATTTGTTCAGCCTAGAAATTTAAAGACTGTTGTAGATGAAGTGGCTGTTGGTAAATATGCAGGCTGTGGGAAATAAAGGTGCAGTAGGACAAAACACTCTTTAAGCTGAGAAAAAATGTTGACATCACTGTTACAAAGTTGTCAGTGAATGCACTTAGGCTGGCAAGGTGTTTCTAATACTATGTGAACTAACAGTGCAGGGAAAGGAAGGTAACTGCACTTCCTCTCAAACCAGAGCTTAATCATGTTTCTAAAAAGGTTACGTGATCTAATTCTGAGTGCAGAAGACTAGACTTGGTGATGCAATTCATCTTTTTATGAATAAGGCCTAATCAGTGTGCAAATCTGTATCCTTTTAATGGTTCAAACTGAGTTGTGAATGAAAATTACTGTATTTATGGCACTATAGTCTTGAATAGCTATGGAACAACTGGTTTTGTTGTTGCCTGTATACACTAACCCCTTTGATATGGAATTTGCCTTCATTTGAGAAAATACTGTACGATAAAAATTCAAGAAAATCACTCTTATGTTTGATTATCCGGATCAAAGCTATACCAATTCAACTGAATTTTGTTCTGTCATTGGCCAACCTGCCTGATCTGTATTGTTACTACTTCTTAGTATATTAAGTAGTCTTGAAAGTCCATCTTCTCCAGTGAATCTACTGAAATAGATTACTAAAGTGGAACCCCGCCAGCAACAGTAATTTAAAATACATTTTCACAAGAACAGACTTACAGCTGCAAAGGAAATAACCAGTGTAATCCATTAACAGCCTAATATATTTTATTAGCATTTTATCCACATTGGTGAAAATTGTCAGAATTCCATTCACTTAGATGTAGTTAGTGATTTATACAGTCAGAGGACTAGAGTCTTCAATTTTAGGGTAGGAGGGAGAAGGGGGAATCGTATAAACACATAGGATAAATAATATAACCTGCGATTGAACAACTTCTACCAAGTAGGTTTATTTGCTTTCTTTTATTTTACAAGTATATTTCTTTGGTAAAAGTAATTACAAATATATTACTTTCGTTATTATTTTGTAAGGAAATAATTTTAAAATGGCCTTATAATAGTTTCAATATATGTAAGTGGTTTTTTTCTATTTTAAGAGGAAAAAAATATGAGAAGAGACACATTGAACTGTTTACAGACCTTAGTAGTCCTGTCAGTGAGGATCAACTGGGAATTATCATTGCTAATTTGAAGAAAACAGGAATTTCACTTCAGTTTTTGTAAGTATGAAAATGCCTGTTATATACAATGTCACTTTTAAAGGGAAATTATCCTTTCTTAATAATTATCTTGAAATAGCTGGAGATCTGCTAGTGTATGGTTTCCTTAGAAGTGTACCAAGTAATATGATTATTGTAAGTACTTCTATCAGTTATACATACCATGAATTCCAGTTATGAACCAAGTTCCCTTGATTAAGTGATGTGCAAATAAATGTTAAGATGATGGCTTCTTCTCCACTTAAGCTTATAGCTTAGAGCCAAAGTCTAAAATGGGAGGCAAAAGAACAATATAAACAGAGAACTGGGAAACAATAAGCCAAAAATAGCCTTAGAACCAGTGATTTTGTCACAGCAACAGCCTAGATCTTTTGAGGTAAGGAAGTTACTGGGAAGAAATAATGAGGTAGTGTTGCAGATATTAATAGTTTGATTCTGGTGTCGGTAGAGGAGCAGGTCTGAAGAGAAGGGTTATATTCACAATGATGGGCTTGGAAAATGGAAACCATGTCTTAAGTGTTAGAACAGGAATCCCTTGATGGTCATGCTGCAGATATAGTCATTGATCTGAAGAATCAATAGTGGTGTTAAGGTCTGTATTAGCTATTGCATATGATGGCAACTGGAAGCTGTAAGCCTTCTAGAGGAGTTTATTTAAAAGCAAAACTTTGTGTGGCTGTTTATAATAAATACTTTCACAGGAGAAAGTTGAAGCCCTAGTTTTACTTCTGACCGTGTACTTTTATGTAGATCCAACATTCTGTAAGAAACAATTTGTGAACTTAATAATAAATTCGTTTAAGCCATTTGCCTACCTATCTGGAAGATAAAGAGCGGTTAGGTAGGAAAATGTGACTGAAAATCATGGTCTGATCCTACACAAAAAAAAGTTTTCTTTGCATTTGCTTAGAGGAGGCTGGATGCAAAAATGTCGGGTTCTGTCTACACAGCAAAAGCAGTTATGCTTCAATGTGACATGCCCCTCCTGGCTTATTTGAGCTGTTGTTGGCACTGGAGGCAGTGGAGGTGCTACACCACGAATCTGAGTACCTCTGCCAGTCAGAGTACATCTTTTGGAGCCCTGGTATTTAGCTACTGCTCCCTTGTCTATGAAGCACAAAAGAAATGTTGCTGTTACAGCATTGCCTGCAGGTTTGCACCCTTTCTCCCAGCCACATGAGCAAGGATTATTTGATTTTTACATGTACAAATGTAAAATGCTTGTTTAAAAATTATTTCTTGCTAAACCTTGTCATTTTGTTATAACCCATACTTCCATCTCTTATGCCCTGTTCACAGACTAGGTTGCAACTTGCAGCAGATTGTTGGTTTTCCTGCCTGTTTCCAGGTGCCAAGCACATGCCGAGCACTGTGTAGTGTTGGGTATTACGTACTTCTCATCACAGCAGTCTCTGGGTGTTATATAGTGAATGTAGCCTAACTTTGACCTATTAGAGGTTTGAAGCTGTTTGATGTCGTCATATCAGCTTAAAAATACAGTTTCTCTATTTTGTCAGTGGAATCTGCTTCCTAAAAAGGTACCAAACACTTTGCTGAAGCTTGATCTTTAATTTTGCTGTATGTGACACTGTTGTGCATAATGTTAACTCTGCTTATTATGTGTTACTTCATGGATAAGTTTAGCGAGGACTAACAAGGTGAAAGTATGGCAGAGATCTGTAGGCTGCTTTTGAAAAAAAACATAATACAATGCTAAAGTTCACTTTGTAGAAATGTGGTGAAAGGTATCACATGGTTCATTCAAAATTGGATCAGATGAAAGACCTGAAAAATCTGCAGGTGTTTTCAGGGGTACAGGGTAGAGGATCTTACACATCTTTCTCTACTGTGTTTGTTATACTTTGTTAACTCTCTGCCATATTTTGAAGAGCAGCAAAATCATTTTATCTATAACCCCTGGCTAAATTTTAAAATCTGATTCATGAAGTGCAGGAAAAATGTGTCATCTTCAGTCAGAAATTCACCTAGTGTTGTAAGCTATTAAAATCTCAAAGAGTAACATTTGTTCCAGAAATACCTAATAGCTCCACTGCAGAGAGCATCCTGCTTGCTGGCATTTGGAGCCGATACAGTCACAGGCCTGAAATGGCCTTTAACAAGCCATCTAGAGCAATCCTTTACTTCAGACTGGGTCAGGTGTATGTCTGTCATTGCTGAGCAGTGTTTTTCTAATCTTCCGATAAAGATTTGCAGTGATGGAGACTCTTCTCTCTCCTCAGGCAGTTGGTTTTAGAGATTATGGTTTGAAATGCCTTTATCAGGTTTTTGACTATCTGACCTGACTACATGATGTGAGTGGAGTGTGGGCAGAATACAAAGAACTGATTGTTTCCTTCCTCTCTGCAATAGCTTTTTATATTTAAGGTTATCTTGCCCTCTAATTCCCTTCTCTACGGGCTTTATTTTGTTCAATCTTTTTTAATGGATCTTGCTTTCTAATCAGCATTGACTTTACTGCCTAATCCATTCCTGTACTTGGATGTCTTTATTGATGCAGGATACCCAGAACTGATGCATCACACTGGTCAAGATGTTACTAATGCCAAGTAGACTTGAAATACTACTTAATTTGTTTTGCAAGTCCTGTGGCTTTTTATACATCTGACTGCAGCTAGATAGAAATCATTGAACCTGTGAACATTTTTGTTTGGTTTTGATGGGTGATTTTAATAAGGAAGAAAGTTTAACTAACTGCTTCTGCTTGTGTTCTTAGCCTGCCATTTCCAGTGAATGTTGATGATGGAAGTGGAGATACAAGTGCCAGTGTACATGCTCATATCCAGAGAAACTCTTTTCCAAGAAAGGGCTTAACTGAACAACAAAAGCAAGGTATTGATGTGGTGAAGAAACTCATGTATGCTTTGGATGAAGAAGGAGGGCTGGAAGAAATTTATACTTTCAGGTAAATCTGGCTAGTCCTATTTGTTCTACTATGGATTTACTTTCTGATTTCTTCTCCAAAAGATGAAGTTAAGTAATCAGTCATGTCACAGTTTCATTGAAGTCAGTGAATTTTATGACTTACTGCACACTCAGTCCCTTTCATACAGCTTCTTCAGTGGCTTTAGTAGAAGAGCTTAGAGATTTCAGGGGAAAATTAATTATCCATATCTGCATTTAAAGAAAAAAAAAAACGGTTTTCTTCTGTCTTTAGTGTTGGAGGATTTTGGAGGGAACATTTCAAAAACGTGTTTTAGAAAGAGATGGAATTTGTGACATAGTGCAGCTTGAACATCTGCATTTAATGGTAGCCTTTGTTCCTTGGTCGCAGACTTCTTTTAGCTCATTAGTTTGATAAACACCCACGAATGCTTTGAGTGAATGTTGTTTGTTGAATCCTGCTCTTTAATCACAGTCTGCTGTGCCACTGTGACAAACAATATACTTTTTCATTTTTCTAGCATTCGTAATGCAAGAATTGAAAGATGATTTTTCACTTCTTGTTTCCCCAGTGAAAGAATAAAAGTTTGTGTGTATCTCTGAAAAAATGTAGCTAATGGTATATCCAAGACTTTTCCACATAGGTGTCGTCTCAGTTGGGAAACAGGCAAAGTGCATCTATGTGCCTTCTTGTAGTCTGATGTTACTGTCTTGGTAGTTCTGTTTTACAATTATGAAAAGTGATCTTTTAGACAATGTGGTTTTCAGGAAGCTTAGCAGACCATAGCTGTAATGTGGTTATGAAAGGTAATTTTTAAATGAGGGTCGTCTCTGTAGGTTTGTATGCTATAATTCATCAATTTATTTGTGGGATTTCCTTCCCTCCCCCTGCTCAGCTGGTCAGCTTTGCACCTCAGCAGCCAGAGAAGCTGCTCCTTGAGCATTGCTATGCATTAGTGAAGAGACACGTGTCACTGTGTCTGTGTTCTGTACTAGTCAACAGAGCAGTCTGAGTCTCTAGAAAAAAGCAGGCTTTGTCACTGCTTCAAAGGCTGCACAGAAAAGCAGAATCTTTCCTGGCCCATTTATCCTTTAGGATAATCCATATGGATGAACCTACTATGTGGCTTGGCCTCTTTATACTTTTTTTTATCACAGATTCTTGCTACTCTACAAGCTGTCTTTGTGCCATACTTTCAGGGGAAATCCAAAATCTCTGGATAAATAGGCATTTGGCTAGTAGATTAAAGCTTTAGTTGGAAAAGTTGTTTAGGAATATGTGAGGTTTTAGATGCAATTAAGTTGCTTATCAAGCTTTAAGAAGTCAGCTTTGCAAATCTGTCATGATAATTGGCCAACGCAGATACACTCTCCATTTTCCGAGAGTCATTATTCCTGCTGGTAAAAATATTTCAACTCTTGTAAAAATAAATTAGCCATGCCAGGAAAGTGAGTGAGGAGATTTTGTTGTGTTTTCTTAAGTTATGATACTCAGCCTATTAGACAGTAGGTACTTCTGCTGCCTCTGGGTTGTGGGGGAAGGGATCGCAGAGCAGAGGAGGAAGGTTGTGTTCGTAAAATACAAGCTGAAATGTACATTTGCAAAGGTTTTATTGACTTGGGTCATCTTTGATAACAGGCAGCATTTTTCTTTTATAAATATAATAAATTAAAGGATAGAGATAATGAATTGAGCTTAAATTACATTTTTAGGCATTTGGCACTTATGTATCTGATTTTCTAACTTATCCTTGAATGTATGTGTTGCAGTACTCCTAATGATGTAGTACCAGGTTCTTTTTTAAAATCCTGTATTGATGTCTTTATTGCTAGGAAAAAAAAAATCCTCCCTTCCTTTCCCTAAGAAAAAAAAAAATGAAAAAGGAAATCCAGTGTTTATCTCGTATAAAAATCCCAGCGTATTTTTGCCTTTCATTGTGCTTCTAGAATTTTAAAAAGCCCAACCTTGTTCATGCTAGGAAACCTGAAAAGTAGAATGCCAAGTTGAATTCTCCACTGATGTTTTTAGGAGTTGATCTTGATTTCTGCCAGACAAGGGCTTTAATCAAGAGACTGGTATGTTCCAGGTTTTATCATAATATGAAAAAGAGGAGTTCAGCATTGTTTTATCTTTGCTTTATCATGCAATGAAAGAAAAAAAAAATTGAGAGCTTTCTCTGTGTTGGAATTTTACAGCCAAATAGTCAATACCATTTGTATTAGCTGAAGGCTGTTCTGGGGGTAAAGCCCATTTGAATTCAGAATGATATATTATAAATTACTATGAATTTTTAATTTTGGACTCCATTGCTGAAAGTTGTGCAAGTAAGTTAACACTTTTTAGTATAAACTCATTACAGTTCCTTTTTTTGTGGTTTTTTGAACTTGTATATCTGCTGTTTAGGCTAGAAATAGTTGAAATAACTTCTTTCACTCTGGCAGAATGCCCTTAAATTAATGAGTTCATTAGTACTGTATAAAAAAAAAAAGTGTCAAAAGTTAATTTCTACATAAACAAAATCCTGTTAATTGACACTGGATTCTTTATTTCTTGAACTTCACTATAGAAAGCATTTTACCACTTAGAGAGCCTTTTCTAATTTGTGTTGTTCAGCTCGCTACATGCCCTAATGGGATGAGCACAGATAAATGAAAAATGCTTGAGAAGCAATTGTGTAGTTTTATCACTAGACCTAACACAGTGCCTTTAAGCCTTAATGTCGCACCATCATAAAGGCTCAAGATGGGGATAATCTACTGTACCACCTTTTTTTTCAGTCTCTTTTCTGACAATGATAAGATTATTGATACAGTTTATTTGCTAATGCTTTATGCAATCTAAGCAGAAACAGTTTGGACTCCTGCATTTCCTTAAGGAGAGTGTGTTGTCTATAATACTTTATTACAGTTCACCTGAGTTAATTTCTGTTTTCCTGATTCCCTCATTTAGAGAGAGCCTGGAACGTCTTTCAATATTCAAGAAAATAGAAAGAAAGCCTATGCCTTGGCCCTGCCAGCTCACCATTGGTCCTAATTTGTCTATAAGGATTGTGGCCTACAAATCAGTAAGTGCATGAAATCATATGTTTTAGTGTAATTCGGCAGCAAGTTAGGTGCAGCTGCATGGTTTTTATTTTTCCCTTAAAGCTAAGAAAATAAAGATAAAACAACATCCAGATAATTAGGATAGAGATTTTTATTGGCTTAGAAGCCAGTATATCTAAAATTGTGGTTCCCACAGCAACTTTACCTTCACCATACATGTTAAATAACTAAAATTCATAAGGTACAGAAACAGGAGTAATTGCTGTCTTCTTTGGCACTTCATGGTATTGAAGTTGATGATCCTGATTAAGAATGCTGTGATTGAAGATTAACATTGAGCATCAGTGATTGTGAGACTTTATATATAATTTCTTAAGCCCTAGGCATGAGAGGAATTTTGGACGTGTGTGTAAAATGGTGGGTGTAAATGTTTTATCAGCCATTGTTTCAGATCACATCTGTTGTTATTTCAGACTTGGAATAAAAGGTCTGTTTTTTCAGCCTGTTTGTACTGTTTGGCAGAGCTTGGGCCCAGTCTGTTTCTTATGGTTTATATGGTTCCTTTAATCAGTGCTAGGAGAAAGGTGTATTTAAAGACAGAAAATGGGAAAATTTCTAGTTAAAGAGTAGCTAATGTAGTGTGACAGTATTGATGGATCTGGTGAGATGGAGATCAATTGGTTTGTTATTTCAACACAAGACTGAGTCTGATATTATGAAGCTGAAAGATATCTGAATTCTGAGAGATGGGTATACTAGCCTTGAAAGACATCAACTTTCTATTTATAGTTATTAATTATTTTTTAATTAGGCTATTGTGCCAGACCTGTGCAAATAGACAGAAAGAGTCCCCTCCTAAAGATGTTTACACACAAAATAAAGTAAAGTAAGTTTGGGAGAACAAGCAGCATGAACTGAGTGACTGGCCTGAGGTCATACAACAGTCCTACTGATGTAATCTATTCTGTTTTTACTGTTTTCTGCTCAGCTCTACATTTTTCTTCTCATGTACTAACTATACCATTGATTTCACTTAAGCAGAGAGAAAAGAAAGCAGTTTTATTTCCCTGTAGTTGGGAAACATTCAGTCATTGTAAATCCTTATTCCTTCTTTCCCTTCCCAGTCCCATAATGCAGCTGGGATCTTTTTGCCTTTTGGGCAAGTTGCAGTAATATAAGATATTTTTATCCTGTAGTGTAGTAAGGCTGATGAAAAACTTGGCCAAACAAGCTGAACGAACATTCAGTCTTACTGTATCTTTAACATATTTCTTAATGCTTTGTCAGAAGTATTTATACAGTTGGAGGTAGTAAATTGCATAGCAAGCAAGTTACATGGTGTCCTGTGACTCAAAGACTTCCACAAATGGCTTCACCTACAGTCTTACAGAATAACTGGGACAAGTATGCTGTCAATATGCTACAGTTCGTCTGTTAGGTCTCATACAGATGAAGCAGTGCTGAAAGCACTGTGGTGGCAGCCAGAGATGCATTATTTGGCACTGTCTTTGTTAGTTCTTTATTGGCAAAACAATGCAGCACTCAGGCTAAAGATTTTTTGTGTGTTCTGGTAAATACTGTGGATCCCACTGAAATGTTAAACATTCCTTTTCTTTGAATTCTGATATCAAGGTCACAGAAGAGAGGGTGAAAAAAGTTTGGACAACTGTGGATACTAAAACGCTCAGAAAAGAGGATGTGCAAAAAGAAACTGTTTACTGCTTGAATGATGATGATGAGACAGAGGTTCAGAAAGATGATACTATTCAAGGTATGACATTTTTATGTGCACCCTGAAGACAAAGGGAAGATTTGGACTCTTAGGTCACCTAAGGGCCTTTTAGTTTTATACGTTGAAGCCTAGCTGTGATCTTAGAATGTAAGCTCTGTAGGCTGATGGAACAGAGACTGTTACATGAGACTCTTTGTCTTCACGTATTTTAAAAAACCTTACTTTGCCAGTAGTAGGAATAATAATGACAATAGGAATAATAATAATAGGACTAATAAACAGCAGTAATAATAACAGATGGAACTTGAAAGGCACTACAGCTTCCTGAGCTATACTCTGTGGAGGGCCATACCTCAGTTCTGTAGTGAGTAGTTCTGCTACCACTATTCCATTTTTAGATCTTCAGTTGTACTGATAACATGAATGCTTTCGTAGTGCTGCTTTTTTGTAGATGAGCAACTGCTCTACTTATTCTGCAACTGGAAAGATGAAGCCATCAAAGGAAGGTTTAGTGTTCAAGAGTACCAACTTTGCTGTACTGTAACAGGATCAATCTGAAGTAGTGGTATGCAGAATACTTGTTATGACCTGCAGCTTCTTTCTGAGCAGATTAATTTCCTTAGAAGACTACAGGCCCCAGAAACAGCAGGAAATAGTGTACTTTTAAAAATGAAGTTAAGCAAAACTGTTTCATTTTTTGTGATTGTATAGATATATTTTGTTACTAGTTTTTTTCCTTTGCTGTTTCAATCCCATGCAAGTAGGGCAAGTATATTAACTATAAAGAGCAGAACTATTCAGATAACACTATAGAGAGTGCTGTCAAATGAATAACATAAATTGAAAATTAGAATAAGCCGTATTTTTTATTTAATCTATTTCAATTTTAGCATTCATAGGTGTTTCATAGCAGTATCAGATCAAGTTCCAACAACAGTGTGATCTTCTTTTCTTTAAGCAGAAATGATGGTTTAGAGATGGTCTAGTTACATTTTACAACTTCAAAACTATGTGTAAAAAATCCGCTTCTTACAGAGAATGCATTTTGAAGGATTTGTGACTGTTGTCAGCTAATCTTCTGACTGCTTAAGTTAGTAAGTAGTTGTGGGATACCAGTAAAAAGAAGTGGTGAGCAGTTCAATGTGAACAAGAGAGATAAAAGATTTCTGACAGTGGTGTGATATTTCTAACGCTAAAAGAGATACTGATGCCTCGTGGACTTTTGCGAATCTTTTCAGAAATGTCATAATTAGGCAATATATTGTGTTTGCAGCACCCATACTGAAATTTCTTTCATTCTGCCTGTGTGTTTGCTTTTCAGTTTGTAGGAAAATGTATTTGCTTATAGGTTTTTCATCCAGGGATTTATCTCTGTTCCTTCTGCTTTCTTCACACCTGAGGATATCATGCTTAGTCTGTGGCAATATAATAAAGTGATGATGTTACAGAGAGGATATTGGAGGCTGAGATAGGAGAATAAGCAGTTGGAACAGATGACATCTCTGAGAAATTACAGCTTCCTATTTTGTGGAGATATACCTGTAATGTATGGCATGGGAAGTAAAACACAGAAGTATATAGAAAGACCAGCTCTGCATACAAGAGTGTTTTGGTTTTCCATTGTGTATCTTGCTTCCACTGTTAGCACATTTTATTCTCTGAATCTCTTCTGGTGTCATTGCGTGTGGTATGATTTATGGTATGTTTGAGGTTGCTTGTATTATGTTTGCAGAGAGTGTTTCAATCTGTTTGCTGAAATCTATTCTGATTTGCTTAAATCTATTCTGTGAGCATAACTTTGTTAGGCAAGATGTTCCCTTATTTTCTTTCCTGCTCTCTGAGGGTACTTGTGTTACGTAAAATGATGTACAAGGAGTGTAACTGCTGTTTGCAAAGTACAAAATGTGTCTATGGGTGTGTGGTTTTTTTGCTAACAGGGAAAGTAATTTGATGAGCATGTGTGGAACGTAGCTGTGGGGCACAAGTGCATTGTTAAAATATTCAGAGAGCTAATTTCAGTGTTAAAATTGTAGGCCCATATGCTTACCAAATGCTCTTCTCTTGTTCTCCAGGTTTTCGGTATGGGAGTGATATAGTTCCTTTTTCCAAGGAAGATGAAGAGCAAATGAAATACAAAACAGAAGGAAAGTGTTTTTCTGTTTTGGGATTCACTAGATCCTCTCAGGTGCGATACTAAATGTCTTCCTTTTCGACTTCCTGGGTTATTCAAGACAATTGATCTTGGTTTGAGTTCACTAAAATCATGGTGTTGTGTTGTGTTTCAGTATTGGGAATGGGGCATCTCCACTCAGGTATGCAGAGGTGACTTATTTGCTGATTCTAGTACATGTAAGCAATGTGTGGTCTTGTAAAGGGGAGAAGCTCCTAAGTCTGGCCATTGGACCCTAAAGTGAAGCCAAATTTACTGAATTCAGATCTCTGCAAAGTGAAGACAGAGGCATTGTGGTCTCATTTCATCTCACAAACTTTCATAGTGATGCCAAATGTGCAACAGAAGATGGTCTGTCTTCTTCTCAGCTCAGGCAGCAGGCTTTCTGGGCTTTGTCCAGCCAAGAGTATGTCTGCTTCTTAACAGAAGCTTCTCCCTCAAAATTGAAGTAATGTTAAAGCAAGCCTGAAAACTGGCTCTATTCATTCTCAATTCCATAAGGATTGATTTGTGAACCATGACTTTCTTCTTTCTGTTGTGACAAAACCTAAATGTAATGAAGACTGCCTAGAACTTAGACAAAGGTAACATCATTCAAAAACTCTCCATATTTCCATGAGATGCTTGGTGTTTGTAATGTACTTGTGGTATTGACTTTGCTATTCATTGTCCCTGACAGTTATAAGAAACTTATTTTAAGCAAGTGCCTTAATAAAAGTTATCCAGCACAAGGTGATTTCCTTCAGAAAATCCAGGACTTAAGCATTAGCAAAGCCTTAGGCAAAGGCTTAACAAAACTGTTCTTGAAGCAGGACACATGAGGAGAGAGTACAGAGATGTGAGATGCGAGTGCCAGGTAATTGCTGTGAATGTTAAGCTGCTCCTCATCTTTTTTCTCCAGGATATTGCGCAGGGTGACTGGAACTTTACTCATCTTGGAGTTATCCACACCCGGTCCTCTTCACCAGTCAAAACTGAAATGAAATCGTAGGGCAGTTCTACACCTTCTGTTCTGAGAGCTCCCAGCCTTCCTGCTCTTTGAAATCTCTCACTGCCTGAACAAAGTAGAACCTTTGATAAAGGTTAAGGCATTGTCACCTTTTACCATGAAGGAAAGATGCTAATGAAATAGGAAGCATCTGTGGGAGCTTACTCCCAAATAGATGTAACTAAACATATTCTTACTTTACAAGGCATGTGTCACAGAGTCCCTGTGCATGTTGCTAGATCTGTCATTAGACACCACAGTGCAGTGCTCCAAAACATATTAACCGAGGAGCCGGGAAGTTATGTTGATTTACTGAAATGAGAATCCAGCCTAACTGGAAACTGTAACCTGGTTGCTCCTTGAGGACTTTCAAAACTTAGTTCTTGAGTAATGTGGGAGCTTGTGCACTGCTAGTGATTGATCAAAAAAGCATCTCATGCTTGAGCTTATGTGCCCTAAATTGGCTAGGGCCAGAGAGGTGTTAGAGAGTGCTACCTCCTGTACCAGAAGCTGGATCTAATAAGTGAAATGTGTCTGAATCCAGTGTTCCAATGAGACAATTTCTTGGATCTCTTCATACATTATTAGCCTCCAGCTGAGTCTTGCTATTGTCATTTAGTTCTGCACGATGTATTTCACTGTGCGCAGAATTTTCTTATTCTGGAGGTTGGCCTCCGGTTTCGACTTAGTCTGACTTTATTTGAGAATGGAAACTAGGAGGAAAACAGATGATGAATATAGTGTTCCTGTGAGCGAACTGTTATTTCGCATGGTTTTTGTTTTCCCATCATTGGTCAGATAGTGTGGTAATGCCTTCAAATACATAGTTAATAATTGTAGGGTTACAGTTAATTTTAGGAATATTTTTTGAGTCACATAAATATGCATAAAAGAATTAACAAGTTGCTTTTAAAAATTTTCAATGTACTAAATATTGATTGCTTTTGATTAATTTTTATGATGTACTTTTCTTGTCTTTGGATTTCATAACAAATAGAAATTACATCTTAAAGTGTACTCTCGTCTTGTAGCCAAGAGCGTGAGTAGTTATGCTGAGTAGTAGCTGCACATCCCCTCAGTGGAATAAAATTATTCAGGTGTGCTTGCAGGATTAAAATTACAGTGTATAGATAAGGATATCAGGAAGTTTTAAACTACAGCTGGAATTTTCAAGACCCATGCTTTATCTTATGTTTTGCCTCCCAGATTTTTTATAGTTTGGAATAATAAAGCTGACACTATTCAAGTGTATGTTTTATATTAAATTGTTTCTTTAAAAAGTTTCAGTGGAAAGATAATTCATTATTGACTAGAAAAACTGGAACAGCTCCAAATACATAATTAAATAAGGAATAGTACCACCTTATATTATTTTCCTGAGTTCACATCCCTCAGGAAAGAAGATCAGAGGCCGCTTAAACTTTGATTTTTAATTTATAAGCCATGCCATGTAAGTCAAGAAATAATACTTGAAAATGTTACAAAGGGACAATTTCTTTTGCAAACAAAAAAAGGTGTAGTGATACACACATCTAGTTGTTTATACTGTACCGAACGTAAAATTTCTTGAGCATTTAGAGACAGAACAGGAAAGAAGGATTGCAGGTAGAATAATCTGAGCTGAAGAATCGTGCTGTAGTACAGTAAACAGATCTGCTCTGGAGAAGGTTGTCACTGACTTCAGCAGCCTTATGGTAATTTGCTAAATAAAGAAAGTAAAATAAAAAGATGAAATTAATGAAAGAAAAATCAAAATATAACAAAGTTAGTTCTGAGACTGTAATTCAAAGAAATTTTTCTTGAACAAAGAGAGGTTATTTTAACCAGTGTCCATAGTAGTGTGTGATCTTTGTGGCAGGTCTTCTACAATTGCAGAGTTTCTGTGTGTGTGTGTCAGCTGCTGTAGCTCCAGCTATTCCAGTGACGCCCCTTGATGAAACCATTTTTTCTGTTTGCTTTTGATTCAGCCATGTTTATGAACAGAACAAACTGCTAACAGAAGTGCTTCTTTGCCAGCACAGCTGTATATACTCCAGGTTGCTGTTGAAGTAGCTTTATTAATTAAGGATATGACTTTTGTTCAGCTCCTTTTTGATGTATCTTTGCTAGAAAAATTTAATAGCATAGATATGGTGTCGGTTAGGTTTAGGTCTTGTATTAACTACTGTAGTTTTCCGCATTGACTTTTGAATTACTGAAGTATAATTCAGACTGGTAACAGCTGCCAGTAGCACTGTGTTTCATTCCTGCCCGTCTGTAGGAAGCTATAAGAATATCCTACCCAATATGATTGAATCTCCATATTAAGTGATAAATGGAGCTATGAGACATATACAGAGCTTTAACCTCTATGCACCGTAATTAAATTTGGTGGCTTCTGACTTGAGTAATGTTAGGTATTTTGTAATTTAATTGGTCCAGTGGCGTTAGTGACCTTTTCTTTAGGTCAGGCTAACTCTTGACCGTTTGAATCTGTAGATCCAGAGGCATTACTACATGGGCAACCAGGCTCTGAAGGTCTTTGCAGCAAAAGATGATGAGGTAAGGTGAACTGAAGTTTAATGCTGAAAGTATTTTGCTGTGGAACAAAAAAGGAGTAGTAGTGACGCTTGAGATTGTCCCGTCTTTCTGTGTTAATAAATACTTTCAATGCAGCTTACAGAAGTGTCTTATTTCATTGCCTAGTATGTTAAAAAGAAGTTGGATTAAACACCAAAAGAATACGATATCTCAGAAATAATGAAAAACTGGTAAATACTATGTTTGAGCAAGGTTATGAGGAACCTGAAATTGGTGCGTGAGTGCATTCTCATGCAGAGCAACAGTGTGCCCTGTCACTTTTATTTAGAACAGACCTCCAAAGTATTGGAGGTAAAAAGCTCACTGTGGTGCTCTGATACATTCCTTTAAAGGTCTGACTTCCCTCCCTTTCTCAGTCTCTTGCAAAACTGTGAGTTCTTCATACCTGGAGAAAAAGGTGGAACGTGCTGAATTTAAAGGTGACTCAGCTTTGAATGGATCCACTATCGTGATGAGATTTGACCTTTCTGCTTCTTTGATTTATGAACATGAGAAAATGCTTGTGTTAAAGTTGCAGCTGAAATGGAAACTAGTCTTGACTAAATGAATGCTGTTGAATTCTCTGTGAAAGATGTATTTCATGATTAAGAACTTGCATGATTCTGTAGACTTCTTTTTTCCCTCCAGAACGCAGCAGTTGCTTTTTCTGCGCTTGTTCGTGCACTGGATGAGTTGAAAGTGGTGGCTATAGTGCGCTATGCTTATGATAGAAGATGCAACCCACAAATTGGAGTAGCTTTTCCATATATTAAGGATGCATATGAGGTAATTCTTCACTCTTACCCTTGTGCAGAGAGACCCAGAAGCAACACAGTATGTCAGAACTTCTGCAGCATATGTTTCCCCTGATCTTTCTTACGAGAGACTATTGAAAGAGCTAAATATGTACAGCATGGCTGAGCAGTGACGGAGGTGGGGGCGGACACGACAATCTTCAGACTTTTGAAGGGTATAAACATAAAGGATGGAAAGGAATTATTTAGGGTGGTATGAACTGGAGGAGGTATTTGAATAAAGAAAAAATGAGGCAGAGAAATGTTGAAAAAACCAAACCCAACTTTTGACTTGGAAATACAGTAAGCTGTGATAAAACCTCCCAAAGCAACAATATGTTGGATATTTAAAGCATGGATAATTGGAACTCTGCACAAGAAAAAGGGATCAGATGGCCAGAGAGGTCTTTATTCTACGAGCAGAAAAATGAGTGCAGCCGTCACTATGGTCTAAAATATAATGCTGTGTTTTATTCTGATTAGAATTGTGTTGCTCTGTAAATATTTTAAATGTTTTGATGCACACAGACATTACATCTTCAGATTTTTCTTATGTTTTATATTGCCCTGATATGGCACTCTGGGGATACAGATTTTTTTTTTCCTTCAGGCTCAGTTGTTTTTCCTTTCCTTTTGCACAGTGTCTCATCTATGTGCAACTACCCTATATGGAAGACCTAAGACAATATGTATTTTCATCCCTGAAAAACAGTAAAAAATGCGTTCCTACAGGTAAGACATTTGCTGGTCAACTGGAAAAGTAACCTGCTTGTTGTCTTCTAAGATGCTCTAAAAGAGAGTATTTGGCTCTCCAATGAAAACATAAGCTTTGTTGTTATTTTGGCTTAGGAAAACACCTAGGTATTTTCCCAGATATTTGGGCATCCATTATAGTAATGTCGTGTTGAAGTGTAAATGTGTATCAAAGCTTTGCCACTTCAGTTGCAGGCTGAGCACACCTAAGTTTGCAGGCAGTATTTCAACTGTCCTGTTAAATGACTTCTGGCTCAGGTTACAGCATCATTAGTCTCACAGGATCCTGTGATAGAGAGCTGAGATTAGTCCTCTGTATCCTTTGATCTTTGAACTCATTTGTGGGATCTACAGTGTGTGATTAGCTAGCTAGAATTAGAACAGAGGCAGCTGCTCTATTAGTGCAAAGCTGGTCCTGTAGCTGTTTCCAGTATGGCCTGTTAATATAATGTACAAAGGCAAAGACAGTGTTTTCTGTGGAGCATTATTAAACCAGGCACTTATTGGCATCCAGATTGAGATAGGTAGCATCTTTGGAGAACATGCAGCTACACAAAGCTTGACTTCCTGTTCTGAGAGTTTTGCACAGCAATGAGTCTGTAAGTGGATGTAGTTTAAAATCCACTCCCACTTCTTTCATTTGTTATGAGATGCATTGAATGGGCACCTGCATGTCAGGATATATAAAGCATGCTGGTTTGTTTCTAAAACAGTTTCTGTTTTCTTGCCTGTAACCAGCAGTTTGATAACAAATCTAAAACCTGTCTTACCAAAGCAGAAGCTGGCTATTGTGAACTGTGTTAATTTGCAATCATAACTTTAAAAATTTATATTGCGCCATTTAGTTTTGCAAACCAACTGTTCTCCTTATTTTCTAAGTGGCCTATAAACCTTCTGTTGCGAATGAAAACATCTTGAAAAAAAAGAAAAGCGAAAGCAGAAAGGCAACAATAATTGAGGTTTTGGGGAAAAAGGCTTTATGACTTTACACTGTAGTCCTTAAATAAAGCAGTGGTTTATTATTGTGTCCATTATCCATATTCTTTCCTGGCACATCTATAGCTGCAGTGTATTCTGTGGCATGTAATGACTTGGTGAAAATCTCACATTGTGAAGCGAATCCTCATTTATAAATTGTTTCAAGACATGCATCCATCTGCAAGTGTATTTAATCTTCCTTTGTATGTAATTGCTGCCTTAGCGGATCAGTTATCTGCTGTTGACTCACTGATTGATTCTATGAATTTGATTCATGAAGATGGAGAAACTTTTGAGGACCTATTTAAGCCCAGCAAAATCCCAAACCCTCATTTTCAGAGGTTATATCAGGTGAGATGAGCTATATGGTATTTTTTAAAAACTTTCTTTTCTTAAGACCTTTCTGTCTTTCTCTGATTCACAATGGAAAGATCTGCATTGTGAAAATGCAGATATAAATCTCTAGCGTTAAAGTCTGTGGTAACCAGTGATTTCTGTGTTGTCCCTGACATAGATTTATTTTTAAAATTTCTAGTTTCCAGGAAGCAAGGGAAATTATACCTGTGCCAAGTTGTCTGCAACAGCATCAGTGATATTCACAGGCACATAGACTAGGCAAGTAAAAACTTGCATCTCAACACTATATTGTGGATGTAGATTCAGTCTTTGGCTTTTGGACAAAGAGAAAAATTGGCTGGAAATTGGGGATATCTTCAGCTTCTCTTTCTGTGTCTCATCACTTTTCTGTGCATTGTTGCATCTAGCAGTGTTCCAAACCAGGTCAGTCTGAGGTGAACTGGGTCAGTGATAAATGGTTATTAACATTGTTGACATTTAAAATGTTCTGTTGGGGTGTCTAAGCTGATGCACTTTATGAGCAAGCAGAACAGTTCACACTTCCTGCAGTTATTATATCAAGCTGTCTCCATTTGATTTACATTCCTTTCATATCATGAAGACTTTCATTGCAACTGTGAGGATGAGAGACTTAATTATACATTGGAATTCAAGTGTTTAAAAAATGACACAGCAAATTCAAAAATAAGGAAAATTATGTTGCAATTTAAGCAACTGCAGAATTGTACTGTATACAGAACCATGGAGATATACTGAATGAGTGACTCTGCTCTGAAAATTGACCAAAAATGGTATTATAGCAATCATCTTCAACATATCTCAGCAATTCCACATGATTTATTTCAGTTTACAAGTAGGAAGAAGATGCTTTTTTAAATTAAGGAAACTTACTCTAGCTTCCCAAAGCCTTGCTTCCTTAGTGTTGTTAAAATAACCAAAGGATCTGAAGGTCAATGTGTGTTTCAGGAACACATGTAAGCCCACTGTCTTCAAATCCTGCTCTGACTGACACCCAAAGAACTTGGCGTTCTCTTCAAGTTCTGCCAGTCATATTGACAAGACAGTGTGTAACTGAATGCAAGATTTGATCAGTTGGAGGTTCTTGCAGGGCAAGAACTTAAAATTGAACTGACCTCTGCACAACCCTTATTTTAGGAAGGATTGTTAAGCTGGGCTATTACAAAACAAGTATGGCTTTGCTAGTAAACGAAACACTTAGGGGATAGAATTTCCTTTGTTATATTGCTAGATAGAGTTTTGCATTCTTTTTGTTTAGTGGATGTCACCTTTCAGTGAAAGACGGGTTTTTTTTAGGTTTGCTGTTTGTCTTCTGCAAGAGTGTGATGGTGTTGTTTCTAGCAATTGTTGCTGGAAAAGAGTAACCGAGTAACTTGCCAATTTCCTGAGATGATAATAGGATTTCATAAGGGTGAATGCTACTGGTAGAAAAAGTATTTATTGGCTGTTTGAATATATGGTGTAGGATACAGTTTCTGTCCTTGCTTTTTGGAAAGCCCTAAACCGTCAGTCCTTGTACTGCTTTCTTTTGGCCACACACAGCCCTGTTTGTCTTACTACACAATTGCTATTAATCTAAGTTGTTCTCTCCTTTGCTACAAAAATGTTCCAGATTCTTAGTATTTCGCACTTAGGCCAAGCGGCACTGCTGGTTCCTTAAGAACTATGAAGAAAAATTCTGCATCATCTTTTGACTGTAGCCAGTAAGTGGATTGGGCTGAACAGAACCTATAAATGGTTTTGAAAAATAATTCTGAAGAAAAGGATGACCTCCTACTTCATTTCCTTGCTTTGTTGCCTCATAAAGATATTTGGAATGATAAGTGACAAGAGCCAGAATTTAAACAAAAACATCAAGCTAAATTGTATCTCTGGAAGTAGCGGTAGGCATCAGGAAATGACAGTGTGGGTGAAAAGTAGTTGTTAATGCTTGCTAGAGTGGAAGATGAGGAATATCCTATATCTAGACTTTCAACTTTTATTCCTTGCTTCCAGAAAAAATGAAGTGAACTTCCATAGCTTTTGTAGTGGCAGACTTCCAACGTTATTGTTTAAGTTGTCCTTCTTAAATGCGGGGATTTGAAGCACCTAAGACATTTGGGGAATGCAGTGCATTTTATTTGCTAGCCAAATAAACAAATTGCTCAGGAATGGTGGTTCTGTACAGAGATGGACCTGTTGGTGCATTGGTGCATTTATGTCCTTGCTTATCATGGAATTAATGATGTGAAGCCCACTTCATTACATCCATTGACCAGTATCTTGGTATGGCCCCTGTTCCTGAAAGCTGTCTATGTCTCTAAAAGTGGAAATGTAAGGAAATTAGGAAGAGCAATGAGGAGCTAGTGCCTTGGTGACAACATGCATGAATAGGACAGCGTGGGTTGCCTTCCAGCTGTGAAGGTAGGAGTGATTCTTGCTGGACACAGAAGGAAGTGGAAGCAAGATGAAGAGGGACTGTGTTAGTTTAGAAACTCCAGGTTGTCTGTTTAAGTTAGTGTTCATTTAGCACCTGAGTTTTGATGGAACCTGCCATCTCAGGTTTCAAAGGTAGTCTTTAAAAACTTTAAGAACAGGTAAAAAGTGGATGCTGTGGCCACTCAGTCTGCTCAGCTCCTGAACCTGCATAAAGATTTCAGTTACAAAAGCCTGAAACACACAGGCATAATGGAGGACTTAGGTTTCTTTGCTTTGTGAGTTTAATTCAGTTACCTCATGTGTTTGTTTTTTTGGGTTTTTTGGTTTGTTTGGTTGGGTTTTTTTTAATCACAAGAGCCATTACTGCAGCTTCCAGCAACATTTTTATTCTCTTTCAAATAATTGTGCCTTAAATCATTACAAGTGTTTCCAAATCAGTAGCCTTGTACAACTGCCTCCTTTTGACAGTATGTTCTAATATGGACTGGAATCTTAATGGCAGCCTGAAAACACATCAGTATTGATGTGCCACATATTGTCTCAATTTTCTTTATTGGCAGCCTTCCAGCATGAATAGGGGCTTTTATTTGCTTTGATTTTGTTTTTTAAATTAATGTCATGTCTGACAGCCAACAGGGGAGCAAATCTCTTCCTATTTTACTGAGTAGGTACCTTCACACTGGTGTCTAATGCACCCAGTACAATGGGCATGGAAAAAAATTGTCTCCTGTGTACATCACATGTTTTGATGTGTTTGTGTGCATGCAGTGGTATCTGTGTGTGTATTTGTAAATGCACATACCTCTACTGCCATCCCACGCTTCACAAAATTGTAAAGATACTTACTTTGTTTACAAAACCCTCCATGGAATTTCTGTAGCCTGCCTCATTAACCTCATCTCTCCCCCTTGTCTTGACTCCCTGACTGTGTGCGCTGACTCTACACTTGGGTGAAAAATCGTTCTCTGTAGCTCTCACCATCTGTTCCAACTTCGTGCATCTGTCAGGCCCCTTCATTCCTTACTCTTTTCAAAGCTAAGTTCCAAACATACCTATATGCTGTGCCCCAACTGTGCACATTTAGTATTCTCTCTTTCCATTTCCGCTCTCTCCTAAACTTGTGAACATTCCTCCTGTATGCATACTGAGTTTAATTGATCAAGAAGAAATATTTTCTTTGAGGGACATTAAAATGTTACAATAAGTGGAATGTGTGGTTGGCATAGATCTCATTACTTAATTTTGAAATGTATAGAAATCTCCCCCGTGTGACTGTTTTATAATAGAACTGCTTTTTAAAGGTAGAGTGAAGATGAAAATAAGAACAGTTGCAGATGACTGTTAAATTCCTGAGATTTTTCTAATAATTTTCATAGCACTCATTCCAGTGAGTGCGGGAACACTCATCTGCATCAGTATTCTTGTTTATTATCATTAATAATCTCCTTAAACAGTTGATCATAGACTTTCAGTCCACTGTGAGACAGAATATTTTTCAGCAATACAAAGGTAGTATATTTAATATGGAAGATATTTTGCACATACCGTATGGTGTCAGGCGTACAGGCATTACATTAAAAGTTTTTAATACAATTGAAAGTTTTACTTTGCTCAGACTGTTCTGTTTCTTGCAGTGTTTGCAGCACAAGGCTTTTCACCCCAATAAGCCACTGCCGCCAATAGAACAGCACCTTTTAGAAATGCTGGAGATGCCTTGTGTGGTAAGAGAAAGGTGTCAGGCTCCTCTTGAAAGAGTAAAAGCACTTTTCCCCCTAAAGGAAGTTGGCAAGAAAAAAGAAGAGAAGACTGCACAAGACATCTTCAAAGACAAGTAAGTTGGAGATGTATTATGGATTTTTTTGAAAATTTTTTTTTTACACTTCAAGTTGTTTTTGCTGGATGAAGCAGGCTTAGGATCTTTTGAACAGAAAATCAATGAGTTACACACTGGAAAAAGTGCTGATGGATAGAGAATATTGTGGTGCCACAGAATGTCTGGAGTATTTTGTGAATAGTGCTGGTCATACTGTTGCAGTGCAGGACACACTAGGAACCAGTGTGTAGGTTCCTCTTGTCTGTATTTGCTGTAACAGAATCACAAAATCCATCAGGTTGGAATGGACCACAGGAGGCTTCTTGGTCAACCTGTTGCTCAAAGCAGGACCGCCTGTGAGATCTAAGCAGGGATTCATCCAGTCTGGCCTTGAAAACCTTCAGGGTTTGTGCATCCTTTCTGGGCAACCTGTTGCATTGCTTCCTGTCTCCTGGTCAGACAGTTTGTCCTACAGGTGGTTATAAAATAGTTCAAAAAGCACTAACAGAAGGTCTAATGTAGTTTAGAATAAATGCTGTGGAGCTTTAAATTAGCCATAAAGTTGAGCCTTCCTTCTCAGCATGCTTGATTTAGGTAAGTCTCTAGCTTTCATTTTGACTATCAAAAGAAAAGCAGTTTGATTATTATCTGCTGTGCAATTAATGTGGTTGTCTCAAAAAAAAAAATCAAGCTGTTATGGACTCTTCCTGGAACAGCTATTGTTTGAACAGTTTTAAGACAGGGTATTTTTGTTGTTATTGAATATACTGTGTTTACTTTATTTGCACTGAAAATAGGAAGAATAAATGCTAAATTGCTACTGCAGTGGTGCTGTCACCACAGCCAAATCAATTTACTCAAACAAAATCTGCTTCTTAGAAATTAATTTATTGAAATCTATAATATAACTAGTGGGTCCCTGAGATGCTGGAGTGTTCTCAGTTAGCTCCTTCTCCCTTCATTTTGTCATTTTTGGTTCAGGAGAGGTAGCACTAGGAATGACATCTTTGAGGTGTTTCGAGCTCTTGCTTAGCTCAGCTGTCATGTATCCTTTCCTTTGGGTTGAGTAGAGCCTCCTCAGCATCTTGTCTTTGGGAAGACATGACACAGGACTGCTCGCTTTGCTGCTTAAGACTAATGAGCACATTTCTGTCTGCAGACCGGGAAACACCTGGCTTCTTGTTGTTGTTGTTGCTGATTTCAGCGTGTTTCCGTTGCCTTGGTGTGTCTGTGAATTCATACTGATTAAATTCTCTTTTCCTTAGTCTGTGCCCCTGTTTCTCTGGGTTTATGTACATATGTACATTTATATGTATGTTTTTAAAAGCGATAGAGCCAGTTTAGAAATAAAAGGCAAAAAAATTGGGCTCAAACAAGCTGGAGAGAGAATTTGAACAAAAAGCAGTGACATATTACTGGTAGTTGCTTTAAAATATATCTTCCCCAAAGCATCTGACAAGCGAGAAGGAAATCTATTTTGTTTAAAAACTAGTTTCCTTTAGAGGGGTGATAAAAGCAAGCTGTAAAAGTAATTTAGATAGAAATTGATGCAGGGCATTAAAATGATTTTTTTTAAAAAATCTGTAAAGGAAGTGAAAGGATACAGACTCAACTACGGAAAGAAGAATGAATGATAGTAAGATTTTTAAAAAATTGCAGAAAAATGGTATCGTTGTAGTAATGAATGGGACTGGTAGTATTTTATCATTGCTACAATAGCAGTCTTAACTGTATGGTTTTGTTCTATGTTTGGGGAAAAGCTGAGCTGATCTAATTTGTTCACTAGATAAAGAAAAGTACATCACTCTGCAACAATGATTAAGGAAAATATTAAACAACAGAGGCACTGGCGCAGGTTGCCCAGAGAGGTTGTGGATGCCCCTTTCCTGGCAGTGTTCAAGGCCAGGCTGGGTGGGGCCTTAGGCAGCCTGGTTTAGTGGGAGGTGTCCCTGCCCATGGCAGGGGCGTTGGAAGTAAGTGACTTTTACGGTCCCTTCCAACCCAAACCATTCTGTGATTCTAAATGCTGTGGTTCTATGAGATTCAACTTACTAAAACTAAGATACAGGTTGCACTGAAGTATTTGGAAAAAGTTGGTTAGAAGATGTCTTGACCATTATTTTTGTTTGCTAAAACTGACTTGTATCTCCTGTCATCATATTGACCAAATTCTTCTCTGTTAATTTTAAGGTCTAATGGGACTAAAGCAGCATAATTGTAGGCATGATGTCTTAATAGAGATTTCAGTATTCATTTGTCTTGCTTTTGCTTAAGATTACGTAGTTTAAAAAAAATTCCAGTAAAATAGAAAACACTTTACTTTTTCCTTCTTGGGTTGGCTTTGGAGAGGCTGTTATCTCATCCAGCTTTGTAGGATGTGAGAGGCTTCTATATTAACGTAGAAGTGGGTGTTTTAAATTAATCTTGTATTTTATTAATTTTTCTCAAATAGTAATTGCATGTTTTGCAGTTTAAAAATACTGCTAATCAGTGCATATTCGAAATGTCAGATCCTTGGCTGGTATAAATGGCTGTGGATTCATTAGTTTCTGCTGTGCTGCACTGATTAATGACAACTGTAGATTTGGTCCTAGGCTGTTAAACGCAGCATCATCATTTATTTTCTCCTTCCTCCAATCCCAAAGCATTTTGAATCAGTAAAAATAATACAGGAAGAAAAAGAAGAAAATTGATTGCCTTATACTTTTGGAGGAAAATATTCTAAAAGAGAGTTTTCGTTGTTCTCTACATCTTTCATCAAACCATGTCAATATACAAGATTTTTGGTTCCAGTAGAGGTTCTAGACTCTCTGCTGTTGATAAGCTTCAGTTTCTCCTTTCACAGAGAGACACGCTGGCTGTTCAAAACAATCAAGCAACTTGTTCAAGGTTAGCCAGAAAGTCAGCAGAGTTGAGAATGAAGCAAAGATATCCTATCCTTGTCCTTAGGCATGACTAAAGTCATCATTTCTCCTAGAGTGATAAGTAAGGTTATGCTGAATGGCAGGAGTTGCTGAGAAGAAGGGATTTCATTTCAGTAGTGACAAAATTAAGTAAAGGACAGAGAAGATTGCTGAAACAAAGTGAGGTAGACAGTGATTGTATAGTGGGGGAGGAGTGTACTATAGAAAGCAAAAAGGAAGACTCCACAAGTTCTTTCTAATAGTTGATTGCTTCTGTAATGTGCAATGCAGTTTTTGCAATCAGTTCTATCTTGAAGAATGAAAAGTGGCTCCTAGTCCAGGGTCTCTGGCTTTGTCCCTACATCATCAAGCAGCTTCTTCTTTTCACAGCAGTAGAATTTTTCAGAAAAACTTGTTACTTTGTTTTGGGATTCCTTGAACACAAATCCTGCCCTTTGGGTTGCTGAGTAGCTTTCAGTCATTCTTAAACTAAAATCAATTTTTCTGTGTCAGTAGCCTGACAGCATCTTATTTTCTTCCCCTTTTGCGATTATCTGGATTTTCTTCTGTTGCTGAGATGTGCTCTAAAGTGTAGCATGTTACATGTTAGAATTAAGTTCCTAGTTTGAATGTACACCTTGCTGTATGTTACCTGTAAGGACAAAGCAAGAAAGTAGCCCAAAATCACAATTAGCTTTTTAAAAATAATAAATAGTCTTTTGGAAGCATTTTGAGATGTAGCTTAAAATGTCCTAAGAGTTCTGATCTGCTTGACTGGAGTTTGTCTAGCAGGTTTTAACAAATACAAGTGGAAGTTTACAGAGCTCTTGTGCTGATGGAGAATAGGGGTCATTAGACTCAAAAAGCCACTGTGTAAACAGGTTTGTATTAGCTATAAATTCCAAGACAGGAACTAGCAGGTAGTGATTGAACAGTAAATTAATGTCTTACTGAAATGGTAAATTTTCACTGACATTTCATGTTTAGAAAAAAATCCAGCGAGAATACCAAATGTCATGTTTTATACTGTAAATTATCAAGGTTAACTCAACACAGAGGTTCCAAATAAAGTGATTGGAGATATTCTGTATTTAGAAAGATGAAGAAGGTCCGTATAAGGAAATTCACACATGAAATAAGCACGAATATTCTCATACCTTCAACAAGTGATGCCATTGCTGTGTGCTAAGATAAAATTTGATCTCTGTTTCTACTGCCTGGCCTGTGCAGCCCAGGGGACAAGTGAGGCATGGTTAAGTGTTGATTTTGGAACAGTTATGCAATGAAGTTTAGTTCAGTGTATATTTCATTAATTTACTGACTCCCTAGTTAGTAGGCAGGACAATCTACTTCAAGTATTTATATTAATTTTTGTCCTTCTCATTTGCAGCGAAGATGAACCCAGCCTTAAGAAACCAAAAACTGAAGATGAGGAAGGGAGCTTTAGCATCATGAAACTTGCTGAAGGCAATATCACTTCTGTAAGCATATTTTTACAAATCTGATTATTAAAGGGGAAGATTAATTTTCTAAGTCTATTATAGTGAATATACAGAATTCCTGATAAAAGGAGAGTTTCTAGCTGAAACATGACTGAAATACTGTCTACTTGTACATTTGAGAATCTCTGCTAGAGATTGTAAAGACAACTTTCTCTGCCCTTAGGCATGTGTTAGCACAAGTTTCTGTCAGCTGTGGATTTAGGACAAAATTCTCTCCTGGTGTTTAGAACTCTAAAAGGAAAGCCTGAGGATCTGAAGAAAACAGAATTGGAGCTCAGTGGTTGAATTTTGTTCTTGCTGTCTTTCGTATCTTCTGCAACATAGATGTTGCCTTTGTGTATTTAATCAAAGGTATTGCTGTGATTTTAGACATTATTCTCTGCATTAATTGGGGGTCTAAATCAGAAATTCGGCTTTATCTTGGCACGAGATCCAACTTAATTATGTGGGTAGATGAAACCTGTATCATAACTGTCCACCTTCCTTTATTTGATGGTTTCCTATTATTAAAAGAATTAATTAATTTTGAACTAACTTCATGTGTTTTCAAATGTGCTATTCTTTAAGGTTTGTTTTGAAAAATGTATTATTGATACTTATAAAAATAATTGAAATCTAAAAAGATTTCAATGTTCTGTACTCCTAATATAAATTTCTGATATTTCCTGAAAAGTGACATCGCCAGATTTAAAAGAAACACGATGAGACCAAGCAAACTTATTGCAAGGTCCACCAATTATTTTGACAGCAAAGCATAAAATTTTCTTAAAAATTAGGAGAATTCTGATTACTGGTAGGAAATTTTAAGCAATGTAGGGTTGTTAGTTTTTTCCCCCTCAAGTTAATGCGTCTGTTTTTCAGTGTTTATTTATATTTGACCTGGTTTTAATTCCTTTGAAAGGTTTCTGCTGTTGTATGCCAATTTAGAGCTTTGGCTTTAAGATGTCAGACTGCACCAGAAAGCCTAGATGATTTAAGTGCAAGCTTTTAATTTTGAGGTTGCTGTTGGAGTGGCAAAGCACTGATTCTGTACCCACGTGCCTGGAAGCTCACACGCCTCACTAAGCGTGTGGTGAGATTTAGGGAGGGCTGAGAGGTCTGTGCTACACAAGATCTCAAAGCTGAACTAGCAGATAACCTGAATTGTTGTGCTTCTGTCCTCTCGGCACCAGACAAGTGGTCAACTTGTAACAGTGCAGCAGAGTGAGGTCATCTTGCTCTTGTCGTAACCAACCTTTGCCAGGAGTGTACTGTGCATTAACACACATTGTAAGACTTCAGTTTTTTGAGTCTGCATCAGAGAAGTACAAAGCTTCTGTTTTCATCTTAAAGTAAAAAGAAATTTAAAAGTTCTTGTTGCCTGACAAGAAGAAAGAGATGGATATTGGCAGACAATTGAATTGGTTTTTGTACTTTTTGTAGGTAGGCAGTGTTAACCCAGCAGAAGATTTCCGAATTCTGGTGAGGAAGAAAAATGCTGACTTCAAAGATGGTAAATGACTTTTGTCTATCTTAATTGTATTAGTACCACCTTCAGGGTTCAGTAGATGCAATCCATTTGTCTAAACATAAGTTTCTAGTGCAATGTGAGTTGCTCTGGAATTTACAGGTTAGCTTGTAGTGCCGCTCAGCCAAGGAAGGTGTCATTTGTAATTCCCGTGTCAACACTTGCCTTCCCCAGTTAAAAGTCTCGGGTAGCTGTGTTTGGGTAAGAAGGCACTAGACAGCTACATTGAGGCACCTGAGCAACCCCTCTAGGTGTGTCTAACAGAAAACCCCTTGGTATTCACTGACTGCCTCTTTCAGAATGAATCTCAGCTTCTCATTGCTGGGATCTTTCTAGCCTGAAGTGGAGAGCTGTTGGCTATGCACAGTGTGAGAAACCTGTCTCATGTTCCATGAACAAAAAAGAGCCTCTCTTACATGCAAAGATCATTTCTTACTGCGAGTGAAAGAAAGTACAGATGAATTCAGAGTGGAATAAGCAGGTAGTACGTGTAATTTGAAAGTTGAGAGGAGGCTCTGTGTGCACTGACTCTTCCCAGAGATGAAGAAGAACACAGGTCAAGCACTGTCTTGCATGTTCTAAGTCTGAAAATGCAATGGAATTACCATTTGTGTGTATGGTATTTCCCTCCTGGAGTACCTATACAGACATATATGTAATCCGAAGATGTCTTAAAAAGGATGCGCAAGATGGATGGGGTCCTCTATCTCGTCAAGGGCGATTTGAAGTTTGTTGCAGGGTAAACCTGATCTGCCAAATAGCTGCTAATGTCACGTTCCTTTTCAAAGAAAGATTTGCAGAGGTGCTTAAGTGATGTGCTGGGTATTTCAACAAGGCCTTTTGTCTTTTTGGATGTAGTTTGAGTGTGTTGAGCAGTATATTGAGTTGTGATACGGTCTATTAAAGCCTACATAGCTATTTCTCTCCAGAATTTCCAGACCTCTAAGCCAGCTAGCTAGCTTTTTTACATGGCTTTTTCATTAGACCCAGAAGAAATTATTTATTGAAAAAATATTTGGAGTTGTGTTCTTAAATCTCAGATATATTAAGATATTGTAAAAAAGCATTGTACAATACATTAGAATACAGAAACTGTGGAATAGTTGGCTACTTTGTTACGGTGATAATTTTATCATGTAGGAAAGCTTTAAGGCAGAAATAAGTGTAGTGATTACCCTTGAAGATGGTTTAACTAGAAAGAGTGCTTAAATATGTCCGCTTGGTAGCTGTGCTGGAGATAACTGCAGTACACGTTTGGAAGGTTCTGAAATGTTGGGCAATGTGCTTTTCTTCTATGTGATCTGCTCTGTAATGATAAGGTGTAGTTAAACAGAATGTAGTGCAGTCACCCACTTAAAGGGGAGATAGAAGCCACTATAAATAAAAACATGCTTTGCATATTATCTCTTTCTTCTGGATAATCCTTTTTGTGCTTTAGAGCCTTTTAGGTAGCTTAATACATTAAACATTGCAGGCATGTTTTTAATAGTTTGCTGTATTGCACTTTGGTTATGTAAATAGTAAATTCTGCCTTAAAACTATTCAGTGGTTCTAAGAGTTTTTTTGGTATAATTTTATGTAATTTAATGATGAAACTTTTTTCCCTCTGCTAGAGCATAAGAAATATAAAATTTCTTTGCAGAAAAGGATAATCTGTGGCATTCAAATACTTCATTGTAAAAAAGGTAGCATTTTATGTGTCAGGATGCAGACAGAAGAACTGCTAAGTTGCATTCTGTTTTTCTTTCTTGTCTTAAAAAAACATCTACTATAGTCTTCCTAATTGAATAGAGCTTACATTCACCTTTTAAAATAACAGCAGTTCTTTCATAGGGAGGAAAAAGGCCTTTCAACTGTGTGATTGGAGGTGGGTTGTTTTTTAGTAGAGAGAGAAGTTGTAGCAGTAGGAAGAGTTGTACTTTAAATACTGACACTACAGTTGCTTTTTAATTAAGCTGCAGGTTAATGGCACACCCACACCAGAATTATAAAGTTAGCAATACAAGAAGATGGCAAGGAGATTATTTTTCTTTTTCTTCTGAAACAGGTTGTAGGAAGTCCTGATGGTATATTTATCCTTGAAAATGGGTACCAGTACATTTCCTCCAGTGCCCTCACTGGGGTTTGTTAATCACGGTTTGTACTTTTCACAGCAGAAGTCTTAAGTGAAAGGTAGTCCGTGTCTGATGCTGTGTGAGGACTTGACCACTAATGCCTAAATACATGTCTCCAGAAAATCAAAGATTTTCAGATTGGTAAGGGTCTTAGAGAGAGGTTTTCTGGACTGGCAGCTCAACTCCTGAAACAATAATTGACTTTGATTTTACCTGAAAACTGTGTAGTTTATTACAGCAGGGAGCTGCTTAAGGGTTACATGGTGAGTTATGTTTGATGGCATCAGCTTACTGGTTAACTTTGATGCTCATGTAACTAGAATTGTGCTCCCCTCAAAACATCCTTACTTTCTTATTTGTATTCATGGCCGGAGAGATGTCATTTTATGCAGGTCTTATTTTAAGCAAGTCACAAGTGTACAGTCATCACAAAGAGATGTCTTCTGGTAACAGCTTCTGACGTTTTTGTCAATGACTGCACATAAAATAGATTAGTTTACCTGAGTAGAATCTAATCGTTGCTCCCAAGGCTGTACAATGAGTTTCTTCATTGCAGTGGCTTCAGAGAAGACTCTCAAATGCAGTCAGTGCTTGCGATCTTTGTAATGCCAAAGGAGTAGCCACGTGACTACCAGTTCATCCTCCCGTTTGGAGCTTTCCATCTGTGTCTGCATCTCTGGAGAGCAGATCATGCCTGATGTGTTGTGTTGTATTTTCATATGCTTCTGTAGAAGATAGAATCAGGGGAGTAGAAGAAGATATTGGCACATGCGTAGTATTTTCTTTGATTTGTAAATTTTCTGTGTGAGTTTATAGGCCACATTTCATTGCATCTTACAAGACTCCTGTCTGAGAACATGATGTCTGAAATCCTATAGTTGAAAAAGCTTTTTTTATTTTACTGGTTGTCAGCTGGGAGAGAAATCTGCAATGACAGCTCAACAGTTTATGGACCTAAGAAGTGTCCAGAGATAAATTGCACTAAGCTCTCATTTTTATATTTATAGTAAGTTTGTTAATATTTTTATTCCTAGGCATTTCTAGAAAAATATAGTTAAAGGAGTCGATAACTGCATGTGAACAAGGACGATATTTTATTGCAAGATTTTCTATAGAAATAAGTATAGTTCATTACCTTTCTGGAGCTAAGATAATTTTTTAAAAAGCTCATACTTAATTTCAGTCTTTGTTGGCATGTTTTTGCAGTTTGTCTGCATTTTTATCTTACTGGATGTTTTTGTATATTTCAGAGACTATTCATGCTCTACTGCTAGGTAGGCCAAATGCAATGACTGGTTTGATGAAAATGATTTAGTCGTTAGAGTTTTTGCCAACCAAATACTTGAGTATATAGAATCACTTTGAAATTTTCTGTATATCTGCTTCACAGAGAAGATGAAGCCAGGTTTGTCTTTGAAGGGCATAGTCATTGGATGAGACTCAAAGCTCTGAGTTGCAACAAAGAGAATTTGAATTAGATGTTATGGGGAAAAAGATAATAAAGATCACAATGATGGGACTCAAACACAGAAACAGGGACCCAGAGAACTTGGAGACTGTCCATCTTTGGAGCTACATGGAGCTCAGATCTGTGGAGCACTGAGCCACCTGTTCCACAGTGAACTCTGTTTTTAGCAGGGATTTGGGTCATGCGTCCTTCAGACATCCAGCCTAAATCATTCTGATCCATACTCACAGGACATTCAGAGACACCATTTCAAAACTGAACAGCACCTCATAGGGTACTGGAGTAGTTCAACAGCCAACAGCTCTTCTCTTGATCTTAAAATTCTTATTTATTGGCTTAAAGATGAAGGAGGTCCTTAAAAATTAGTAGAGTTTTCAGTTCAGAATTTCCTTCTTCTTTTCAGTTCTAGAAAGATGGTACAGAGCAGTATTTTAAAATTAATTATCAGGTGATTTAACTGATTTGTCAGTGAATTGTACTTTAAGCACTGTCCGTGAATACAAATCATTACTACCAGCAGCACATAAATCAGAAGATTAACAATAGGAGTCTTTTGTTGAAAGGAAGAATTATTTTCTTAACCTGATTTATTTTTTAGGGGAGAAAAAAATCCCCAAGGAATTGAACTTGGACTGTAATAATAGACAGTTTTGGCAATTATTATTGTGTACTCTGATTGGTATAGTAATCAAGACCAAGAGCTGAATTAAACAAACATGAAAATATAACTGCACTTTTGTACTGTAGCTGTTCAGAGATAACAAGTGAATATAATTGTTCATGGCATATTTCACAAAAAATGACAGCACTGGTGAATGTATTTTGGAGTAGCAAATGTATCTGAATGCCAGAGGGCAAGGGATTAAATTTTGCTAGAACTAAAAGATCTTCTATTCTGTGATTTTTTTTTTTTTATTTTTTTTTTCCCCTGCAGTTCTCCAACCCTTAATAACTATATTTGTTATCTAACCAGTCAGGTACAGTAGAAGGAGGAAAGAGGAGATTAAAATTTCTTGGGATGTTCTGCAGAATGTGGTGGCTATTAGGAGTGCTGGAAATTCCAGTTAATGCAAAATGTAGAAGTCTGTTAGTTCACTTCCTTAAATGTGTGTGGAATGAGGGAAGTTGGGAGAGAAGAAAAAAGTTATAATTACGCAGAATTGGCCTGAATAGGCTGTCAGTTTGTAACTCAACGGCCTACTCTTCAAAACCTCAGTGCCTGAGATATGTCTGGGACACATCAGAGTTAATGCTTATCACAGCTTAGTTAAAAAGGCATCTTTATGCAGAACATGCCTTACTCCAAAAACAGGGACATCTATTTTTTGCGGCATCCAGACCCAAAGATTCAGCCTAATGAAAAGGCAGCAGGAAATCAACGAAGTTCTCAGATTAGAAGTGTAAAGGAACAGCAACCACTTCAAGAATTTCCAGTTATAATCCTTATCTACTGTCTTTAGTATTACTTTTGGCCCCCTGAAGTAATTTGGTAGTCTAATCAGAACATAGGAATTTTTGTCTATTTTAGTCATCAATCATTGGCCTATCATTTAAGGGAAACCCGATGGACAGAACCAACTTTTTAGCCAAGCTATTTCAGGATGTTAGAGGAATGTGGCTTTAAGTACGGTAGCCGTGTAACCTGTTTGCTACATATATTATGGACTCTCAGTGCCTGGTAAAACATTGCAGGTTTCCTTTGGTTCCTTATAACAGATTTCAAAAGGAGGCACCTCACAGTCACTAGCAAGAAAGTCTTTTCTTCTGATAGCTGCCAGGGCAATCAAATGGAAAGGGATTTTAAAAAATTAAATGCAAAAGAAGTAGTAGAGTGTCTGATAATTCCAAACAGTATGCTGGAATCATTCTGACAATAAAGACTTTTATTGCACCCTCACAGTGCCTGGGGTTTTAATTTAACACATCAATGAGAAGGCAGTGTTTAAAAAAACCACCACCACCACTGAAAACACCAGCAGGACTTGCTTTTATTAGTGCAATTCATAAGAAATTAGACCATTTAATGAGAAAATCATTAACCATGAAAAAAATGGACTGACTTAACTTGGGAAGCTTAAGTAGTTAGACTTCAATTTAGTTTGTCAGCTACTGGTGAAATAAATAGAGAGTGAGCTGATTACCTCTGGCACTGTAGGCACTTTAGCACACTTTCTTGTGCTGTAGCTGCTGTTGGGCAGAACCATTATCTGCCTCCTTTTCTAGAAACTGTCAAAAGCTAGTGGGAGAATATCAAACATGCCTTGTTTCACTCTATTCAGAGATGATGTCCTTCAGATTCAGTTCAATTGGGCATTTTATAGAATATAATATAACAGCCAGTGCTGTGCATACTCACAGTGAGCAGAGTGGAACACAGTACTTAAACAATGTCTCCTTAGTGTGTTTGCTTCTTGTTTCCTCCACCACTCTGACAGGTGATTTTCTTTGTTGATGCCTCCATAGCTGAGATACTTGAAGTGACATCTATGCCCATAACATCTGGAGCTGGGAAGGGCTATAGGTCAGGGGAAAGGTTTTGCTAATCCGCTAACTGTCTTTAACAGTACAAGAACAGGACAGGCTGTGACTTGGTCAGAAAGCTTTCCCGAATTTTTTTCCTCGATGGCAACAATGCTGTTAATCTCTTTTGGTAGACATCCTCTTTAAGAATTCCAAGAATTTGTTCAAACATTTTTTAAGCTGTTAAAACTTAAAGCAGCCTCTGGTAAAGGGGTTACTTGGTTTATGTTTTTGTTATTTGTTCTTAACCCAGCTCTTGGCTCTTTTTTTGAAAAAGGCAGGGGACTATCAATTCCCTATTCATTCTTTTCACAGTGCTTCTGAGTTTATAGATCACTGTCGTATTCTCCTCACACTTGCCTTTTCCCTGGCTGAGGTGTCTGCCAGAGGGTAAAACTGGACAGTCCCTCACCTGTAAGTAAATATGGAGAGAGTAAATTACTAAAATCCAGCAGAAATCAGTTGGGATTTGCAGAGCTCTTGGATGACTTTTTCTCTTGTCTATTTGCAGTGGTTTACAGCTACCTACCTTTTAGGAGCTCAACAGAAAGGGTAAAACTGATGTTCCCCTTCTTGTTGGTACAGGTCTCACTGTTTACCTCTGCTTCTTTCTGTCAGGCATGCACAGTTTATAACCTCTATAATCATAAACATCTTTGCCCTGATGAAAAATTATCAAACTACCTGTACAAGAGACAAGGCATGCTCTGATGTCAATAACAGCAAGGTCTTTTAACTGCTATCACCCCATGTATTTTGATTTGTCATTATTACACCTTTCTCATAAATTTAATGCTTTTATTAAAATATGCATCTATTGCAAATGATATTTAGGGGATATGCTTGTGTTGTAGAACATTAACCTCCCTAAGCTTTAGGATTCCAAATTTTTGTCAAACAATTTAGGCCACTGCTTTTTTTTCTTGGCTTTCAGGGAAAAGCTTGGACACGCTTGAGGTTCTTCCTAGTACATCTGGCTTTTCCAGAGAGGCTGAAATAATTGTCACTACCTTAGATAACAATTATCAACTT
This sequence comes from Cnemophilus loriae, assembly GCA_013397755.1. NCBI lineage: Eukaryota > Metazoa > Chordata > Aves > Passeriformes > Corvidae > Cnemophilus > Cnemophilus loriae. Next base: position 2,264,856 of record VZTF01008853.1, read on the forward strand.
GTGTAGCTTGAGGCAGTGTGGGTATGGTTAACTATTTAGATGCCTGTGGAGTAGAAAAAGAGAGATGTAAAAGAAAAGGGTTCTTTTCCTCCTTGAAAGTGTGCATTCTTTGTTTGATTTATTTATTTCTCCTTGTCTTCTAGTGAGTCAGCAGTTGATAAACCGCATTGATCAGTTCCTGCAAAATAAAGGTTCACAGTACTACATGAAAGGGATCGATTGTATCAGAGTTTTTAGAGAGGAGGCCATGAAGGTAATGTTATTGTGTGAATACTCTTATCTCTTTCAAATTAAAGGCACGATGGGGCTATTTGCTGTATTAAAACTTGATAAATTATTGCTGCAGCAAAAAGAATTTAACTTTAAATATGTTTCAAATTTTAGAAATAGAGTTGCATTTTATGGGGGTTTTTATTGTTACTGGAATGGGGACTAGCCTCTCTGGTATTATTTGCTGTTATTTGTTTTCTTTTAAACATAAAACAGAAGGCCTATGACCTGATGCTTGTGCAAGTTAAAAGTGCAATCCTACGATTTTTTTTTCTTAAATAAAGCTAGTTACAAGAAAGTCTTTTTAGCTTTCTGAAAGGCACTTTTTGCTGCTCACCTTTCCTTAGAACTCAGTTTTAATAGAAATAAAACCCAAATTCTGTGGAGACCTTTTTGTTCACCGTGTTAAATGACTTAATGAAGAATTAAGTTTGCAGTGCTCTTTAGTAGTTTGAGTATTTCTTGCTTACAGTTGCTGTTATATTTTTTCAGCTGTCCAAGGTGCAGTGCTTTAATGACTTTCTGCAGGCCCTGAAATCAAAGTTGGAGGATAAAACCTTAGCTGATTTCTGGGAGATCATGGTACAAGGTAGGATGGCATTAAAAAAAATTATTAGACAATTTCTAGTTGTGTTATGCATTTATCCTTTAAGTAAGAAAACTTCATTAGTAGTAGGGCACTTAGACTAACCCCACTGCAGCATTTTCATATGCTTCATTCCTGCAGCCTATTTAAAACAAACAAACAAACAGCTTTCATAATGCAGCTTCTCTTTCTGCGCTAGTAGTTTCATATCAGCATTATTAATAATGCATTGCCAAGTCTTGTTGAAATGGTAAATTAATTGTGGAAGAAGAGACAAATTAAATGTTATGGGGTAAGGAGAAGAGGACACAATTTCAACTGAATTTCAGAATAAATGGAAAAAACTCATGCAGTAGAGCTATAAAAAGATTCTTGCAGTTTAAGCTTCCAAAAAATCATAGATAGTGTTGAAACGTGTCACTGATCATTTTGTATTTAAGTAACCTGAAGGACAGACTATATGGTAATATGACACCTACCTATGATTAAACTGGGAGATACAAGGCAGTGCCATTCTGAAAGACATTCAGAGACTATGCAAGTGATAAATAAAGGAACATTTTCGCAAATACAAAATGTAGTGGACTAAAAAGAAAATCTTTTACATCATATTCTTGTTTTTAATTGGAACTTATGCTAAGAATATCCGTTAAATGCCCAGCTGTATCTCTTAAGGGTGCATGCTATAAAATGCAGTGTGCTTTTGTATAGTACCATTCAAAGTGGTGAACTCAACACATGCTGTGATGTCTACTTCGTCCAACTCCTTTGAAATGCAGGACAGGAATTTGTTTAGCAACATGAGAAAACCAGCACAGGACAACACTGACAAGAACATTATATTCAGTAGTGCTGATGGGGACCTTCTCTGTATAAATTTGGAAAAAGAAACTTTCAATAAATTTTGAAAGTAGCAAACTTGGATTTTTCAAAGCTGTGAATAATTTTTAGTTAGTATAAATCAGAGTTTTTGACAAACTGGAGTACATTTTTGACAAAAAAATCAACCAGCCAACCAAATACAAAGAGAGATGATATTTTCATACAGCATAGATTATCTTCCTTTGAGAACATGGTGAAATGAAATCAAGATGCTTTATGCATAATCTGGCTGCTCTCAGTATGCAGCTGAAATTGCTTTTTACTTGCTGCTACCAAGAGCAGAAGTCCTGTTTTCTCTCATTCTTGCCACATGACCCATCCCCTCTTTTCTATCAAATGTGGGGTGCACTGGGCCTTGTCATGAGTGACTGCAGTAACCAAAAGAAGATGGATGTAAGTTAATGAGTTATTAGTGACCATATTAGATCCTTTTGGAAAGGCAGATCTGTTTGACAACTTCCTTTGTTTCACAAAACCCTGCCATGTGGTTCTGTGGGCACATGAAGGTGATACTACACTTACGCTGCTGCTGAAATTTTTATGAATCTCCTATTCTTTGCTCTCACACCCACAGCTGCTTATTCAGGCACAAGCATTTGTGTGGCCAAGTGATGAGCTAGACTGAAAAAACTATTGGGGTCAAAAGAAATGGAGATTATTTTGAATGTTTTTTTTGGGGAGGGTGGGATGTCACTGCACAGGGTGGTGCTGCTGACACAACCAAGGAGCAAAGTGGGGCAGGACCAGAACTTTGGTAGTCAGACTAGGTAATCACAGCACAAGTGTCTGAATGCTAGGAGTTAATTTTTTCTGAGGACTTAAGAGCATGCTGTGAATGACTAAAAGTGTAATTTCTAATAGATTTTCAGCATTTCATCTGTGATCTATGATTTCAGTGTCTCATTAGTTTGATTGTCACAATATTAGCAGTTTCCTAAATGGATACTTCCACAAGCTTATGAATATGCTCATTAATTTATTTTTATATCATATTTTATATCATAGCTGACTCATTTATGCAAGTCACATTTTCCTTTGAGAAGTACTTTTTTTATTTTCCTGGTGATGATGACACATCCAGAAGTTGGAATGTGAAACACTTTTTTCACTTCTAACGTTAGGTGAGTTTTTGCGAAGCCTTCTAATGATATTTTTATATATCTTTTTTTTTTTTCAGACAGAATTTCTTTGATCACTAAAGATGAAGCAGAGGAAAGTTCGGTGACTGGTGAAGAGGCTGAAAAGGTATCGTTTTTTTAATGAGCATCTGTTTGTATAGAGCCCGTGCCTTTGAACTGAAGACTTTCTTAGGTGGATGGATCTTCAGCTGAATGAAATAAGATCCATATGAAGAAATAAGAATGTTCTTTTGCCACACAGTTGAAACTTGCGTGTTTCAGAGCAAAAATACCTTAGTGTGTACTACAATGTTTTACTTTAACTGGTCTTTAAAAAGTAGGACGTATTGAAATTATCTGAAAATATCCTCTACGAAGAGTAGGAACTTAAGCAACTCAGTGTAGTGGAACAGCAGAGTATTATTTACATATGTAATATCACTATTTGAACCTCACAGAAGAAATGTGTTCTCACTGGTAGCACGAGTTCAAAAATCTGACACTTTTTTTTAAAGGTTTTGTGAACTCTAACAATTCAAGTTGTTGTGGCTAGTTTTCACCATACATGCGGTGATACCAATATTTTCCACTTCATGCAGCTCTTGTGGATTGGTGGACATCATACATGATGCTGGGGGTGTTATTGGTGACCATATTAGATCATTTTGGAAGTGGGAGTTTTGGACTATTTACAGGTATAATTTCTAAATGCTATAATATATAGCATTTCAGTAGTCATAACGATGAATGAAGGATGTCCCAATTACAAAGGACTGAATTGTAACAGGCAGAATGGTGTGTTCTCTTTGGAAGAAAGCAGAATTCAGAGTTGCTGTCAAAAATTGTATTTGTGTGGAGAGGATAAGATGCATGTTTTTGTATCAGGCTGCTAGTTTAGGAGAAAGGTCCTTGTATCACAGACCCCCTCAAGGTAAAACTGTGGTTAAAATCACTATTTTGCAGAGAAGTAGCTTTTATAAAAGATGCTACATTGATTTTTGCAACTTCCAGGCCTTCCATTAGCAATAGCCAGAAGTGGGTAGAAGTAGGTTCTCTGTGAGTTAGTTAATGAGCAGAAAAAGGTTGTATTTTAGAAATTGCTTTTTTCATCTGTAACAATTTACCTCAAGGTGAAGAAGGCACAGAAATGTCATGAAAATGAAAAGCTAACAAACTAGGAGTCCAGAAAGCTGAGCACATGTGCAGGATACAAATGACTGAGTATGGTGATTTTTCTAGACGTGAAGGACCTACTGGCTATTTCTCATTACACATAGATATATAGAGCTACTTTTCCCCTAGTGGTGGTTTCAAAGAGTATCAGTCTTTTTTATCTACTTCAAGTGCTATGCATTTACTTGGAAACTTCCTAAGACAATATTGTTCTTGAGAACTTCACTTTCTAGTCTGAAGGTACCACTGATGCTCAAAAAATGTGCTAATGCTGTGTGAAATAGCCACTGTTCCTTAAGGAAATTTCTACTAACCACAAAGACCTTGCAGCATACCATTTTCTTCACTGTGAGCTTGTTGTGGCTAAAAAATACTGTGCCTGCATAAGAATGTAGCACAAATCATAGAGCACCAAGGACTGGATTCACAGCTGCCAGGCTAAGCTGAAGCAAAGCATTTGTAGACTGACTGCAAATTTACATTTCTGTTTACCATCATCCTACAATCTCCATGTATTGCAACACAGGAAACTATTTTGTGATTGATTGAAGGTCATACAATAGTTGTTTCTTCCCATTAAGTTGGGGGAATGCGAGATATTGCATGAAATCAGTTCTGCAGCAGAGTTCTCTAATATGGCAGTTACCTTAACTTCCAGAGTAATTGAGTTGCATCTCTCTGCTAACTAAGCAATTCCAGATATTCACTAGATAACCACCTTCCCACACAGTGTCCAAATCCAAACCCAGAACCCTAATTTCCCATTGTCTGTTAAGGGCTCATATGACATTTTCATTAAGAAGCTGGAAGACTGCATATTATTGATCTGCAGGGATAGAATATTTTATCTTGATATCCTGGGGCTGGTGTAAAATCTAGTTCTCTTTGGTCCAATTAAACCCTGCCACGGTTCCTGTGTGTTACAAAGCCAGCATTTTCCTAGGTCTGCAGCAGGTTGCCAAAGTGGTTAATTTGTTTTCTATACTGAAGGTGATACCCTTCACTAAAGGATTATATTGGATTTTTTCAGATATCCCCCAAGAGAGTAAGATGCAAGCGTTCCTCACCTCTGTAGAGGTTATGTGCAAGCCTGCAGGTCACAGGGTTGTCTGTCAGTGTAGTCCTTTGTGACACAAACCGCTTTTCTCTTACATGCTGTTTACTAGCTGCTAGCAGTTCCAGGACTGTTTGGTCTGTAAGATTACAGATTTTATAGGGTTACTGTCTGCAGGAAAAAGACTTACCAGGCTGCTTATTAGACAGGTCAAAGTTTCCTTTTTCTTTTTCCTTGAGGTAGGTTATCCATGCATATTTTCCTATCACTGAGAAAAATGAATTTTTTTTTCCCTTGTAATAGTGGAGATATTCTTTTTAGAGCATGAGGATGGTAGGTTAAAAGAGCAGGAATGTCAAGTGCTTTTTCTGGTTGCTTTGGGGAAGATAATGGATTTCAGCACAGCTATTATATGTAATTTGCTTTTGCATAAATGTAAAACAGGTTTTCAGAAAAACCCAACTTTGGATGTTCAGCATTTGATGGAAACTTCAGGTTTCAATTTACCGCAAATCTTCATTGTGCATTTCTCTAGCTTTTAGCTGCCTTTGCGTAATTTAGTGTGAGAAACCTGATTGTAAAAATTTTGAAAAATGTGCTACTTCCAGAAATACCATTTGACTCTTAATTAAATGTGAAAAAAGGAAATTTGATCTGTCACAAAAAGCCTTTCAGAGCTGACAAATGTCATTAGCTTTTAGTTTCATAGTATGTACTTTATATTACTACTAGATTAAGAACTCTTCCAGCAGAAAAGATACACAGACATACAGCATCCTGAAATTCTAATTCCTTCTGGCCCTGTCGTATTCCCTGTCTTTTTTTTTTCAGCTACAGAATCTCTATGATAAGTTAAAGTTGACATGTTAGAACATGAATGTTGTCTGTGGGGTGAGATTTCTACATTCCTCTTGGATGTTGCTGTGTAGAGGATGTAGGAAAGGTCTGACCTTTGGTCACTGAGACAATGGGGCAGAGGTTGCCTATATCCTCTGTCTTTGGTGTTACCCAAACATGATGTATTTTCTTTTCATCCTAGAGGATGCAACAGGAAAGTCACAGAGTTTTACCCCATGTCTAAAGCTGTCACTAGGGTTCTAGAGAAGGATCAGAATATTTTATTTATTTAAAGTAATGTTTAAGCTTTTCACACTTCAAGTGTATTGTCTCAGAGACTGGTGCTGTTAATAGGGATCCCAAGGCCTCTTACACAACCTCTCTGGCTGATACAGTTGAAGTCCCCAGCTGAACAGCAGCTCCCTTTTAGGAGCACAAAAGAGTTATCTAAGCAGGTATTTATAGCCTGTTTAATGTGGCTATTTTCTACTTAGCTGTTCTCTTTCATCATCTAGAGTTATAGTGAAGTTGTTTCTGACTTAAGGATGACAGAACTCAAAGTCTGGGGATGTGGCTTTTCCTCCTCAGCTTCACATCTATGTTTTATTGGGGGGCAGGATTGTTTCTGGCTCTGTATACTTGTTCTGGGGCATTTTAATAAGAAAAAAAAAGATTTTATATTAAGGATATTGATAAAAAGGTAGTAACTAAGACTTGTAGACAACTGGATACTTTTTTTAAGTAAGAGTTAAGTATTGCTATTTTTTTCCTACCATTTTAGTTTTGTTTTTTTTTTTTTAGGCTGAGACAAAAGTCTGTGAAATAATTTGGAGGTGGCTGTACTCCAGATATTGTCTGTTTGTTTGATTTCAGTTTTTGTAGTATCTGAGCAACTTACCTTTCTCTTCTGTTTATGAATGTCATGCTTTAAGTGAAGGGCATATGGTGAGTTGTATCAGCAGCTACAGCAATATAATTTTACATAATGAATTTTCTATTTTTTAAGACTGTCGTTCTAACAGTCTTGCACGTTAGAGGGGTTTTTTTTTTTATATATGTATCTTTGTCCATTTGGTAAATGTTAATTGAATTAAATAGGGAAGCTTATAAATTCAACACAGAACTAGAATGCTGTGTGTAGGAAATGTCTTAAAGAAGCCATTTATCAGCTCATGTATGTATTCATATCAGGGGCAGCAGTTTGTTATCCCTGAGCATTTTGTAGCTACACACAGTATTTTTTAAGAACATAAACCAGGTCAAACTGTAATGGATAAAATTTCCATCTAACCCAGAATCCCATGTTTGACAGTGGACAAAAAGGAATGGGTAGAGAAAAATGTATAGGCCCAGGCTCCAGCCACTGATGTCTCAAAAACTTTTTGTGCCTGAAGTTGTTTCTGTGGACTTAGTAGACTTCAAATGATTTCTCTTCTATGCACCTTCCTTATCTCCTCGTGAGACTTGGGAATAATATTTGCAGCACCCTTATCACAGGGTGTTCTACAGCCGTTAACCATGTGTTGTCTCAAGAACTATATCCTTTTGTCTGGTTTTTGACACACTTCCCTATAATATCCTTTAAAAGCAAGTCGTACAAAGTTTTTTGTAGTTAAAGATGGTTTTGGAGGATGGAAACCAGAAAAAACTTCCTTCCTGATTTTTAATTACAGGTGGGTTTCTTTTGATACACAGAGGAGACATTCTGTTAATTTAACATTAAAGGCTCTCAGTTTTGTCAGTATCACATAAATACATTTGTATTTTTAGTTCTTGGCTCCAAAAGAACAGAAAAGTGAAACTCTGCCTCCTACAGATGAAGGTGGTGATGTTGATGACCTGGTGAGTACCATAAAGATATGGTGTGGCTTTAGAATTAAGCTCTAAGTGAAGGTTGCAATGAGAGAGCCAAGTGCTTCTTAAAGCAGTAGATGTTAGAGTGCATGGCTTAGAAAACACCTAAGGAATCCAATCAGAAGAGCCACGTGAAATTACTTACTTGCTATTGTAAAACTTAGCCAGGTATGTAATTTCATGATAGCAAATACTATGTTATGTGGTAACATAGGTGTTTACATGGGTGAAATGTGTCCTCTGGTGTGTTTCAAAAGAGCCAGGGAGGCTACTCATTTAATAGTGGGTTGGTATAATTTATTATAATAGCATTTTTAAAAGTTTGTAGATCTTGAACAGCTAGTTATGTGGGTTGAAAACTGAAAAACATTTAAAAAAAGATGTTTTAATCTTTTGAATTAAACTTCTTTATATAGGCTTGCTGAAATTCAACAATATCAGGGTTTTTAATAAATATTTTAGCCATCTTTTACAGGCTGACTCATTACAAATCTGTCTCCAAGGCTTAAGCTGATGGCGTAAATGGTTTTAAAGAAGCTTCGATAACAGACAGATTTCTACTTTTGGACTGTACTTTTAAAAATCTATAAATTGCACATATGATTATGTGAAGATGAGATTTTTAGGTTTGTTTTTGTACTTTATAGAAGATTAATACTGAATTCTGTGCAATCCATTTATGTTACATGATAAGGATTTCCAGATTTGCTTAGTTTTCTCAGCACTAAACACAGGTAAGAAATAACTTCAATTCAATGCTGCTTCCTTCAAATCTGTTTCTTCTGTTTGCAGCTGGACATGATGTGACTGGTGATATGTGGTGACTGTACAAGCGAAGTTTTGGAAGAGATGTCTCTGTAAGATGGGGAACAAAAAAAGATGCTAATGAGAAGACAGTACATCCATCTTTATTTTTTTCAAATAAGAACAGAAATCCCAGAAACGTTTCCAGCTGGTATAAATGTCATCTGACTTTCAAAACTAGAACAGAAGATTGAAATTGTCTGAAGTATTTAGAAAGTAATGATACCTTTAAGGCTTTTTTTTTTTTTTCTTTAGAACACTGAATTTAGCTTGTCCTTTGTATTGCTTTTAGCTATACACTACTAAATTTAATGAGAATCTGCTCTGGTGCCTGGAATTCTTGTTACATTGCCTGGGAAGGAAGACAGAAATGTCACAGCAAGGTTACCAGGTAATACTGAATATTTAGTGGAGGTAGCCCTGTAGCTTTATTGTTACAGAAGGGAAGAAGTCTCTATTTTCATGCTTTAAAAAAAAACAACCAATCAACTCAAAACAAATAAAAAACAAGATAGAGCAAAAAAACCTAAACCCAACAAAGCACCATGAAAACCACCACAGAGGCTTGTGAGAAAAATTTCTAGGCCAGAGACTCACAAGTTAATAGTTTGAAATACACAACAGAATCTAAAGCACACAGCAGAGCCAAGTGTGCTGATTTTGCCACACTGTCCCCAGATCAGTAATTATGGTCATCTCTGTACTACAGATTCTCTATCCTGTCAGCTCAGCAGCATCTCAGGGTCTCTGTCCCTTTCTGTTACACATTTTCCTGTTTCATGTGCTGGGATTTTTGATTTTTTAGACTTTTAACTAGTATGGTTACTGTAGACACTCCTGGTGCTGAAAGGAAGAATGAATCAGTTCTATGTCCGTTTCATACACTGCTGAGAACTGCTAACCCAGAGCAGAAGAATCCCTGAAAGCTGTACACTGACAGCTGTGATAGATAAGTGATAATAGTTAATACTGGTAACCAGGATGGAGTAATGTCTACACAGAGCAATCCAAACTAGTCAAATACTGATTAGAAAGAGACATTCAAATCTGATTACAGAACTGAAGAGACAGTAATGACACCTTCACACATGCTTGTCTGCTACAACCAGATTAATTCCTTTAAAAGCTGTTGTTTCATTATAATAAATGTATAAATATACTGTGCAAAATGGTATTAAGAGCAGAAAAAAGGAAAAATCATGATCTGTAGTTGCAAAGTGTTGTGGAATATTTGCACTTTATACTGGCAAACAGACCCTGTGTGGGAAACAGCAATTGCTTTTTGCCCCTACTTCCCTACACAGCAACCTACTCTCTCCTCTCTTGCCTCTTAACCTGACTGAGTTGAAAGCATTTCTCAAGTGCAGGTGGCAGGGAGCAAGTGATTTTTGCAGACCTTTTATAGCTTTTGTGTCACCAGAAGTTATTTTTCTCAACTGTATATAAGAATTATTTGATCAGTGTTTTGAATGTCTTTTAAGGCCAATATATGGGGTATACTGGCTGGGGGTTTCCTTTACACTTTATTTTTTTTTGTTTAATAAAAATATTTTAAAGGTTGGGTTTTGTCTTCAGAGCCATGTTTGCTAAAATCAGGTGACTACTTATGCATTACCTAACGGAAACTATTAAAAGCCCTTTTTCCAGGCCTACAATGCAAACATTGAATATCAAAATCCCTCTACTCTTACTCTATATACTTACTCTATTCTTTACAAACTCTAAACTTTGCAACACCCCAGTAAAGTAGTATTTACTGTATTGCAGAGATTGAGAATCTTGGTCAAGACCACATAGAATATAGAACTTGGTGACCAGAATATGGAATTACTTTGTTTCTTTTGATTTGGTTGACCACATTTCTAGAGTGTATTGCTTCTGTCAAGGAATAGACATTTAGTTCATGGAGAATTGCTGCACAGATTTTCTTGCTACCTGTACAGCACAGTATGTACAGGTAGGCTCAGTGTGGTGATTGAGTTGCTAGTACTGAAAAGAGGAATGAGAAGTTATGACTCAAAACAAATAAAAGTGAATTCTTGGAAGGCAAGAAAAGCATCTTTCGTTCTGCCCAGCCTTCTGAGTTCAGTCTTCAGAAGCTTCAGATCTGTCTTAGAGGATCTGTCACATCAGCAGCCTGATTTTACATTTGTTCTTTGGCAAAGGGCCAGCTTTCAGGTTCTTTTTCAATGACTGGAAGAGATCTTGCATTTAGTTCAAGCTCACATTTTCAGTTACCGAGTCTGATGTACATTTTAGTAGGTCTGACTCACTGTTTACATTGAGAATTCATGTTTTCAATTGCCACACTGACCAGTCCTCAGAAGCATGAGAGAGTTAGTTGCCCACTTCAAAAGCAGCTATAAAGGAAACACAATGTGCATTTGTTTTCTTGCAAGCAGCAGGAAATCCCTTGTCATGTACTTTATAGACAGAGAAATTGTCAGTGTCTAAAAAAAAGAAGACTATGATTTTTTGTTATATGTTACTGATTTAACTTCTCTTTTCCCCTGGAAGTAACACCTCTCTGGAAAGCTCTTTGAATGCTAATGATATGGGGCAGTAACTTTAGTTAGCCTTGTTTGCCAAGAGATCAAAGCTTATGGTTGTTGTCTGTGTCTTTCTGTTAATCTGCTGCTCATTGGGCAGAATCAGCTTTGATGGAGGGGCAGTGATTTCAGCATTATGTTTTAAAAGTTTTTTGTGGAAGGTGATGCTGGGAAGAGGTGAAAGGGAAAGGAATGATGAGTTCAGCTTCAGGAGAGTTTCTCCCCTCTTGGTCTGGCCCAGCAGCTGAGAGTTCCAGCCAACAGCCTAATTCTGTCACATCAGCCTAGTCTGCAGATCCTCTTCTTTCTTCTCTTCCTTGATTAGAAGGGGGTGTGGGCTAAAAAAAAATATTTTGCAGTGTGGACTGTAGGAGGTGGAGAGTAACCAAAGGCATTATACTGGGAAGTGTAGGTAATATGTGAGGGAGCTGGGGTCATAGCATGGAACTGAGAGTACTCCACAGAAAAGGACGAAATGCTGAGTTTGGGAGTCATAGAGGAAGAGTAAGACTCTTCTGGTGACAATATACTGTGAATCTCTAAGTATCTAGGCTATATCAGTTTGTACACAAAGCTTGTTGTTCTGTCACTGGGTAGTGGGATCTGCAAATTCTGTTACGCAGTTTTCAAGTTTTGTCTTGTTCCTTTTTGTACTCAGAAACCAAATTTGTCCCCTTGGACAGTTGTCAGTATGCCACAGTAATAAAAAATAAATTCTAGAATGTTACATAGTTGAAGACTTGTGATTTGTATGCTCCTAATCAGGTTGAAATGAATGTCAGGTCAACAGTATGGTGTCAACACGTTTGGAGAATTCTGAAAGCAAGCCTTCATCTCTGTCCTTAGACTGTGGCGTGGAAGTATTACACATACCATCAGAACACTTCTAATGTGAAGAGACCTGTTCTGCTGCACTGTGGTCTCTTCATTGCCAGGGTGGATTTACATCTTGCTAACTCTCCTGCTGTTTGGGTTTTGACAGAGTTGTCTGTTTGATGTTGGAGCAGGGTCTTTGGAATTAGAAAATGAGGAAGGAAAATCAGTTGTGAATTCTACAGACACAGGCCATTTTTATATTCTGCATTTGCACATGATAAAAGGCAAGGGAAGAATTCCCTTGTGATCTCAGTAGGGTTGGGGATAATCTGGAAAGAAGAGTTTTGACTTGCATGTTGCTAAGATGGCACATACACTGGTAGATGTTGCTGCTGTGCTTGTAAGCAGTAGGGTGGGTTTGGATTTGTTCAGCCTCACCGCCATCTGTGAAATAAGCAGTTAACTTTAGCAGCTGGTTTGTGACAGTGGAAAACTCATTTCCACTAACCTTTCAGCTTTGCTTCTTTTCCCCTCCCATCTTCGCTCTTCTCTTGGTACCATTACAGTAGTGGAGAGCAGTGCTGGGAGCACTTTTGAATGTCACATGTAGCAAACCTCCAAGTTTTCTTGGGTCTGTTTTGAGATGCAGGTTGCAAAGATTTTTTTAAGAACCCAAAATGTTCCCAGTACCAGCAGGGGACTGGAGGCCCCCCCAGGCTTGTGTTTCCAAATGCTCTGAAGAACTACCACATAAAACAGTTCTTTTAGCAAGCCCTCACCACTTAAAGGTGCTGGTAAAGGAAGGCAGCATTGACTTGTGCAAGAGGTGACTTGCCTTTCTGGGGGGTGGAGTTTGTGTATAGCATTTCTCTGCACTGTTTTGAAGGCAGCTCTAGGAGAAGAATAGGTGAAGTTTTCTTTTGTAACACTGTCATAATCTGATATGAAGAACTAAAATAGATATATTAAAAATTGCAAGGTTGTGATTTTTAGCCTCTCTTGCCTTTCCAAAAGGATCAAAAACCACATTGAACTCTACATAAAAAATTGGCATAGAGGCAGAGAGATTCTTTACAAGAAAATTACTTGGAAAATGTTTGAATAAAGCTTAGCTTAAACTTTGATCATATTTTTCCATGTACCAAGTTTTGGTAAGCAGAAAGATTAGTGCCCCCCTTCATCTTCCCCCTTTTACTGTTCTGGAATAGTGCTTGCATTTGTGAAAATAAAAGAACTAAACAGGAACTAGAAAACCTCTCAATTTTGTTTTTACAAACCAGGCATAACTTTAGTGCATCTGTAAGATGAGTGCCTTAAAATAGACTCTTTGCTCATCTGACTCTGCACATACTGTACTTTAGTGACTTAAGCTAGATAGAAATTAATCTGCTTCTTCCCAATAAACTTTGTGAAGACAGCATGACTAAGACATAGAAAAATTAATTCTGTTCCTTCTGATGCCTCCCCAGTAAAGTCTCAACAGTTAACCATCAAAAGCACCTCTTTTGCCAGCAAACTGAAATACTTACAGTACTTTTTGCTGTTACCAAATAATGAATTATTCCACAGTACTAAAAAGTACTCAGATTTGGTCACATATATATTTACTGGTGTATTAATTCTTAGGACCCCTCTATATGCACCAAGTCAGCTGTGTGGCTGTGAAAGTTTGGGGAGTAGTGTATAATGAAATTAGTAGGTTAACCATGGAAATACATTCACTGTTGCTTTAAATATTTCAAACCAAAGTATTGTTTTTCTTCATGGTCTTACTGAGTTCCCACTCTGCCTCATCCTTTCTTCCTATTTTAACGTGCAATAATAGGCAGTAATAACTGTCATTTTCTTTTCTTCCAGAAGGGAGTGAATCTTGCAGCTTTCAAGATATTAACAGAAGACAGAAATACCCCCAATGTAGGGTATAACTAGAAACATTTTCTATCTGCTGTCTGAGACAATGCATAAAGGGAGCACAAGCCCCTGAGGAGACCAACTGTGGTGCAGATATTTTTGCCTGAAGCATGTGGATCAGACATAATGCTAGGTAAAGAAAGGTAAAATAGCTGTTAGTACCTGACTGCTGGAGTTTTATATTACTTGGATGTATGAAAATGCCTTCTCCAGCCTGCTAATGCAAGTAGTCAAATGACAAAGGTTCTCTGCCCATGGAGTGAATACATCCACAATGTGAAGAAATGGCCCCCTGTACTATGCTGACTTTCTACAAGAGTTTCCGGAGCTGTATCAGAACGCTTAGGGACCCTTTACTTACTGAAAAGTGAGGGAGTGAGGTAGAGAGAATTTTTTCTCTTTGGTCCGGAGCAGGCCAGCATTGAAGGCCATGATCTGCATGGGTGAGAGCCAGCAAAGAGCATTTTCCTGAGATGCCTTAATACTGTGCATGTGAGTCCCGTGTGAATTTGATCTCCTAGTCCACAGTTGTCCTGAATGTTGAGATAGTGTCACTTCCCTGCTTGCAAAGGATAAAAAATGGCTCAGCAAAGGTGAGTTGAGAAATCACATGATCTTTGTCTGGTGATTGTGATGTAGATTCCTCCCTATTACTCCTTGGGAACTGCCAGTAGTTATCATCTGTAGGCTCTCTAAATTTCAGTTTAACACCAAGTTTTAGAAGGCTGAATGCTCTCCAAGAAGAGATATCTCCAATAGCATAAGTGATAGTAATCCACCTTTCACAGAACTGTGCTGGGTACTGTACAAATTTGTATATCATCTGAATCCCACCTTTAACTAACATCTGATCTTCTAGCAGCTCAACTTGCTGATTCACTTCATTTTCTTGGGTGGGCTGGGTGGAATTTATCAAAGATAACATCAGCCAGCAAGTACATCCTTTTTCTCCCTGAGTAAGAGGAATAAAGATTTTGAGAAGGAAAATGGTTTTGGTGATAGGGAAATTGGCATATGTTTAATGAACTTGCTTTTGTTTTATGTGCTATCACTTAAAGTACCAGGACTATCAGTGTGTTTTGTAGCTATTAAGCCATTGCTTATCTGGTATGGGTTGTGCATTGCAGACAGTAACATTATCTTTGGATAATGCACTTCCTGCAGAAATGCCTTGAAGAGACAGAGATAGGGAAGGTTTCTGTCTTTAGTACTTTTGCTGGCTAACAAACAAGGAAAACTTGAGAGCATCTGCACTTACAGGGACCACATCCAAATAGCTAAGCTGGGTGGGTTTACTGCATGTTGTTTCTAAGGGGTCTGTGGCTTTGTCACAAGGGGTGGCTCAAAACTCTGTGAGATCTGGTGGTCAGGCTTCCTGGGAGATAAAGGAGGTACTCTAGATGAGGTGTGTTCTATAACAGGTGAATCCTCTATGATTCCATCTAAATCAACCTGTAAATTAAACAGTCAGAGAAACAGGCTGTATCCTCCGTAGCTGCATTAGAATTTTTTCATCGTTTTATTTCCTAAGAATGTAAGAGAGCTAATATGGTTCACTAGTAGAGGACAGCAACAGTAGGGCTTTATTCCTAGTTCTGTTGAAGGCTCATTAGGGGCCATTTATTCACAGTTTCACAGAATATCCTGAATTGGAAGGGACGCACAAGGATGACCGAGTCCAGCTTTTAAGTGAATGGCCCATACAGGGATTGAACCCACAACCTCGATGTTATTAGCACCATGCTCTGACCAAAAATCTCTCTGCCTCATTCTCCCTCTGCAATTGGGGAAAGTTGTTTACTTATGATATCTCCCAGGGAAGGCAGTTGACTTTTGATGGACTTTGGTTGGATGAGACTTCATATACAGAGAGTATGTCAGTGCAAAAGTTTTACGACAGAAGATTTGGGGGGATGGGAATAAATGAAGAAAAAAAGCGAGTTATTGTGATGTTCCCTGGGCATGAGGAGAACATGATCATTAGTCTTGAGGAGAAGTGGAACAGTGGGAGTTCCATTAAGTGTCCCACAGGCACCAGGAATATATGAGAGGCAGACATTAAACAGACAAAGACTGAGGTATTCTGGAGAAATGGAGAAGCAGTTATTTCACTTAATGACTTTGAAAGGCAAGGAGAGGAAACAGATGAGGTTTCAAAGCTTATTATTGAAAAGAACAGCCTTTCTAGATCTCTTTTCACATTCCAGAAAGAATGATCTGTTTTACATAATGAGCATTTACTTACAGTTCTCCCAGACACACACACACTGACCTATTTAAAAATGCAAATGGTCGCGAAGTTCCCTTCGGGCGGCAGTGACAAAATCAATGTAGAAGGAATAGGGTTAGTCCAGCAAGACAATATGTAATTGGGTTGTAGCTTGTCTGCAAGAGATTTCTCTGCAGTCCTCTGGAAATGGGAGCAATATAGGCTGTAGCATTTGAATGACTCACAGCTCAAGGTTTACATATGAGATTGTGTATAATCCCTGTTAACCTAAAGCTGATGATAATTCAGAAGTAAGAACTGTGATGAGACAGAGGGCATGTGAAAAAGAACAAACATGCTGAGGGAAAAACATGCAGAAAAGCTTTTGCTACCAACAGGTCACTGTAACTTAAAATACAAGAATTACACATACCCAAGGCAACCACTAGAAATCAAGAGGACCACATTATGGATATATGTTGCAGATTGAGTGTGTGCTGGAAGGCAGGACCAGCTTCACCTTCTAGACAGCTGTATACTCCTCAAGGGAAGATTATTCTGCAGGATCTAGTTCTTCACAGAAGAGCTATGGGCACTTTCAGAGATTTACTGTGGGGTAAAGAGAATTGAAATGTCAAGTCACAACTACATAGAGAAAACATATGTTAGGTATCCGAAGCAAATTGTTTCCTGCTCTGAAGTTTAACTGCTGGAGTTTCTGTGCAGGAATTTCCTTGTGATGGAATCTGGTCTTTAGATTGCCAGTATCTGGTCTTGAAAAATTGCTCTAGGCCAGGCTGCAAATGATTTGTGGCTGATACAAAATTCATCCTATGGGATGAGCGAAACTGAAGAAAATACAATTCTGTGATTCACTCAGGAGCTGCAGAATGGCAGGAATTCTTGGGATGTAATTCTATATTTTGTTAGGCTTTAAGTCATAGAATAGTTTGGGTTGGAAGGGGCCTTGAAAAGTTATTTAGTCCAGCCCCTCTGCAGTGTTTCTTTATAGAAACAATCAACCCCACTTTCCAATTCCTAGAAGAGCAAATGCATCTGAAGATAATGTACCCTTGTCTGTAGTCTTTGTTGTACAAAGATTTCCTAAAGTCTCTGAGGATTTCCTGTGTGCTCTCAGGGAGAGCACAAAATCAGCCAATGGGGCAGAAGTTGATGTCTTCATTGCACTACAATTTTCCTGTGGATAGCAGTGACTGCACAGAGAATACTGAGGCAAAATCCCCAGGTACACCTAGAACTGGCAGCCTGGTTTCTCAGGTTCTAAATGCTCTGGTGCCAGAGTGTAGGGAAGCTTGCACGACTGCTGTGAAAGCTCTTCTTCTACACTCTTTTGGGGATTTGTTTGGTACCCAACAAGCCAGGCATGTCTGTAGAGCACGAATTGTTCCCTGCATGAATTAAAGGCATCAAGGGAACTGAGAGGGGAAGAGAAGGGAAAGGCAACTCAAAAAGCATATACAGTTTGAGATCAGATATTAGCTGAAAAAACAGTTCTGCTAGGTTGCAGCTCCAGCCATATGATTCCCCCGCCTCCAGCCTGTTTTGCAGGTGTGCTTCATTCCCAGCTCTTACCTTCAGATAAAATCAGCAATGTGTGCTGCACTTCCAGGTTTGGGAGTCAAAACAACTGGTTGCAGGAAATTGCCATCTGATTCTGAGTCTCGGGGACTGGAATGAGACCCCTCAAATCCTTCTGTCATAATGGCTTTTCAAAATTCACTTCTCCAGAAGGGTACCCATGAGGCTCCAAGGCACCGTTCTTTGGGGACATAGCTATTTCTCCAGTGCTGCACGGTAGACCTCTTGCCAATCTGTTGTCCTAGGCTGCTCCATTATAGTTTTTCATCTTGTTCCTGCTGTACAACTAATCTCTGCCTTCTGAGGCCAGTGTCAACCTGGTAAACTATAATTATTTCTCACTGAGTTTTCTTGTGATCCCTGATTCCTGAAAGTCATTCTGGATGATAAGGTGAGAAAACTCGCATTATGGTGCTGCTATATGAGCAATTACGGTCTTAAGCATATGTATTTAATTCATGTCCAGAAACTTCTATGAGTAATGAACCAAGGATTCAGGTTTCCCTGCTGCTGAATTTCTAGGATGTACAGGTGGTAGGGTTTTTTCAGTGAGAATCTGCTAAAAAGATTTCAGGACTTTCTGTGTTTATTAATAACTTAGTGGCACAGAGAGTGCTGTAGCAGCTTACTTTCATCCTGAGGTTTTCAAAAGAACATTAAGTGTCGCTCCTGTTTTTCAGCTGAGTGGTTTATAATGTAGAGAGGCAATATGCACGCAGATAGGTCAGTATTGGTAGAAATGCAGATGTAGGCAGGGCAGTGTTGTTCCTGGGGAGGATTTTGAAGATGCCCATTTTGGGCTGGGGCACAGTCAGTGGCAAAGGCTGTGCTCTGCCTGCATATTCTGTGTGCATGTTACAGTGTCCCAAGGCTGCATTGATTTCCTTGCAAAATTAACAAAGAAACTGTTCTTTACCCACAGGCCTTGAGGGTAGGTGTCCTCAGATGATGTCTGCAAAAATAGGTTAGATCTGAAAAAAATCTAGTGGAGGCAGGCTGGTTGTGCTGTTCCCTTACCCCCTTATTGTCTGTCCTACTCAAGAAGCTAAAGCATTTTCTAGCAATAACAGAGTTTCAAATCAAAATCCTTCCTCTACTTGATTCCTCTTGGGTGTTAATCTCTAATCTGTGTCTTTATCACTGAAGATGTGCTCTTGTATGAGGGTGTATTCACAGGGTGACCAGCTGGAAGCTGCATCGATGAGGTGACTATGAAGTACCAACCTAGAGCTGCATTTTCTGGGACACTCTCAGCCTCCTTTGCAGGCCCAATCCCCTCTGAGCCACCAGCTGCTTGGAAAAGAGCCCTTTTGCTCTGAGGACAGTGTCTGACCACACTATAACTAAACAAACCCAGTGGTTTGCACTTCAGGAGGGATATGTAGTAGGAAGGTGGAGGGAGGTGGACTAAGTAAAACAGGACATCATTTTACAGTAAAGGAGAGCTAGACTCTGCTCTGGGTTCTGCCACAGATACTCTGCACCTTACATTCAATGTACTCCTCATTTCCTCCCTGTACCAGATTGTAGAGTGCCCATTTATCTGTGCAGTGGATAGACCCCCCACTGAATCGTGGTGGAAGTGCTGTGTTTACTTAGCGACAGCTCCTCTTCCAGCTGCTCTTTGGAGCTGAGCTCTGCTCCCTGGGTTACACCGAGTCATCCAGCTTGGCAATTTTCACCATACAGTTTGTATGACAAAGGAGTGATTTTTATAGCTCAAATAAGATCAAGCATAGATGATCTTTTAATGAAGGTGATCTTTGTGCCTGATTGTATTAACATCACAGGGAGACAAATGAACCTGAGCTGCAAAGAGCCCCCCTGCAGCTATAGTTAGATGAATAAAGAGGTTCCTATTGATCTATACATCATCATGAGGAAGGAAAGAGCATCACCCATATATGCTTTCAAGACCAAAAGCTGGTGCAGGCTGCAGAGATGTCAACTTAGAATCATGATCCTAAAGCAAAAGCTTCAACCTCCTTGTATGATACTGCTCCACCTACTCTGCGAAAGAGATAGCCTGAAGCAAAGTCCATGCCACTGGAGCTTTTGGGGTCGCTGTTGCCTGGGAGGAGCTGTGTCTGAATTTTTGTGGTGCGACTAAGAGAGCAGCTGCACTTGGTTGATCTAGCAATGAATGACATGGTGGTCTGATAGCCTAAGAAAACTCATTGTAGTATTTTCCTTCTTTGTTGGCACCAGCTTGGCTTGTGCACTACTCAGTGCCAGTAGTTCCTGAACACTGATCAGCACCTTCTGGCCAATCCCCCCAGTTTATATACTGAGCATGAGGTTCTATGGTATGGAATATCCCTTCTGTCAGTTTGGGTCAGCTGTTCTGGCCATGCTTTCTCCTGGCTTCTTGTGCACCTGCTCGCTGGCAGAGCATCAGAAACTAAAAAGTCCTTGATTTAGGGTAAGTGCTACTTAGCAACAACTAAGGCATCAGTGTGTTATAAACATTATTCTTACATAAAATCCAAAACACAGCCATGTACCAGCTACTAAGAAGAAAATTAACTCTCTCCCATCCAAAACCAGGACACTGCTGTAGCCCAATGTGTAGGAGTTTGCTCTCTCATGCAGCTGCCTGAGATCCTCACTCCAAAGGGAACATAATCCCTTTCAACCAGGCCTTCACTCCCTTGATTGCTTTTTAAAATGTCAAAAAAAAAATTTTCACAACTATCAAAGGAATCTAATCATCTGTTTATGCTTAATTTCATATGAGCTTGCAAGAGGGCTCCAGACACAATTGCTTCAATGCAGGAGGTTGTTCATGCACTCTTTGCTGTCTGCTACAGCGTGGCTGATGGAGGAGACAATGCAGGAATGTGTCATTGGAGTTGGTGTTGTTCTCTGCTTGGCAAAACAAAGCATATAAAAGCATTTCAAAGATCTTATGTGCTAGCAAACATATTTATGTGCTGGTGGCTAATTGGTGATACTTGTGATTAGGGCTTATGGGATTTACTTGTCGTTTTGCTGAGTTCTACCCTCAGGGGAGGTGGTTTAGGTCAATTATCTGAGCAGAGCTTTGAGCAGGACTTTACCCTCAGTTTTCAGTGCTGCTCATCACATAAACTTGTCTTTCAGTGCTGATACACCCTTTGCCTTGCCCGGTTTTTGTGCTAGAGGGACAATGCACTTTCAGTGCACCTTTGTTTGAGAGTAACTTACTGGGCAGTTCTTGAACCCTTTGGTAGATTCAACATATCTTTTACAGTTTCTTGGACAGCCATCCTTCCCCTTTCTGTGCCTCAGAAGGAATACCTGGCTCAGAGGCCACCTGTGAAGGAACTGTGAAAATGCAGTGTTAAGTACGTGAGATGGAAAGGCATGAGAAAAGTGTAATAATTTTATTGGAGAGGAACATATTAAAAGATGTATTACATACATGAGTGAGGGGAAAATCAGGTCAAGTTAGAGTTGAGCTTGAATAAAAAATTATTATCTCTAATTCCTTCAAATCTAAATAGTGTTTTTGTTTCTTGAACTGAGTTCGTATCAGCTGAACCAAATCTTTCAGACCAAATTGCTCAACTGCAGCCATATGTGAATGGTCTGAGACATCATCTATGATTGCAGACCTCAGATCATTATAAAAATGCTAGAAGCGATGTGTTGCATTTGGATTTTATTTTTGCCAGTTTGCATACCAATACAGTTTCATTGACTTAATCAGAGAGATGCTTATTTTGTATATCATTGTGGATAAAATAAGTCTCTCTGCATATCCAGATGCTACATGGGTCTATGACAAAAATAAGGCAGCTACACTGCAGTAACTGGTTAGTCAAGAACTATACTTCATCAGAGAAGAGTTGGTTTTATTTTCTGCTCTTTCTCCTCACACAGATTCTAAAGGGACAAATGAGGCATTCTCCTGACATTGAGAACTGAGAATGCAATTAACAACTCTCTATTGTGCCAGTCCAATTAGTGCTTCTCTTGACTGTCCATGACAAGAATGCTATGTAACTGGAGATATTAGCTGATTTATAAAACAGGAGTTAGAAAGTGATTTTTAAAATTTTTTTTATTACACTTCTACTACATGGCTGCCTGTGGAAGAACAGGACAGAAGTGTAATAGAGAATCACTAATTCAATATGACACTTGTTTTGCAGTGTGGCAAGTTACACCAAGTTCTTCTGTAGCACCTGGTCTATACAGTGGGTAAAAATAACATTGGGGCTTTCCTTGAACTGACAGGGGTCAGAAAGAAATTTGAAACTAATGTTATACCCACATCCCCATCTTACCTTGTAATGGCCAAATACTGCAGGGAGCCTGGAACGATGGTTCTGTTTGCAGTGTGCGGTAAGGTTTTAATGTAGTTATGAAAAGTGTTTCTTCTAAGCTGATTTTTTGGAGGGAGCTAAGACTTTAACATTAAAAGTCAATATGTGAAATGGGCTTAAACCTAAAACTGGGACAAAGAAAAAAAATCTCTGCTCTTGGAGCATGGTTTCTCATACTTTTCCTGAATGTGTGGTCTTTTGGGGCTGGACAACAAGGGAAAGGCTCTTGGAGAATTTGATGTGTTAAATATGTGATACTTGGAAGGCGTAAAAGGCAAAAAGATGTGAAAAACCCAAATCCCCACCCCATCCTTGCTCTCTGGTTTTTCGAGTGGTCTTTAGTTGAGCTGCAGGTGCAGTCAGAAAGTCTGACCCAAATCTTAGGTTGAGTAATGGATTCAGTCCACAGTGGATGCACATGTCTGTACCTATCTGTCACGTCAGCTGATCTGCAGAGACATGCCACATTATCTGCTTCCTGAAGATGGCTTAAAATGCACCGGTGGAAGATTAACCTCCTCTTGCCCTTTGGGCTCAGGGGAGCACAGTGTTCTGAGGAGATACATGCATGGCTCTGACCTAGCTGGCTTTTCTGAGATGCCTAGGGCACTTCTGCATGCTTCTGTTCTGCATGATACAGACATACCTTGAGGCAGCTGGGGCTCACCTGAGCAATAGCAGCTCCTTATGTGTTTCAGTTACTCTTCAAAAATTTTAATCCTTGAACATCTGGTCTGTCCTAATTTCTCTTCCATTCTTCTCCTGAGAAATATAGGCATGTATGTGGCATCTGTCTCTCACCCTTCTTTGTTTAGATGGAGATAAAGAGTTATTACTATTTGCAAATGGCCACGGCATCTGTTGGAAAGTGCCCTCCCCCTTTTAGATCTATTTCTTTCCTTGACTGTTTTCCTCTTTTCCTGTAACTGGAAAAGGGGTCTGTTGTTACTTTACTTGTATTTTAGAAGTTCCGTTCTGTATGAAGCCTTTTGAAACACTGTAAGAACCAGGTACTGTAATTTGAAACAAGAGCCCTGTGAGTAAACCCATTTTGCTGTCCTCTGCTAGCTGGCTCGTGTTTTACCCTTTGATATGTGGTTCCTTTTCAGTTACTGAACTAAAGACCCAGCAATAAGCAAGAGCCAAGCAAGCACCCTGGGTATAATCACCCTCTCTCTAATGTGGGGGTGGCAAGTCACTGGGACAGGTTGCTTGTTGTGGATGCCCCATCCCTGAAAATGTTCAAAGCCAGGTTGGATGGGGCTTGGAAGGCAGAGAGGTTAAAATGAGCTTTAAAGTCCCTTCCAACTCAAACTGTTCTATGATCATAAAGTAATGGTCTCTGTATTTACTTCAGCATGCCTAAATTTGCTGTTTCCTGTCCCATTCCAGCCTGGGAAGCTGTGGGAAGTTGCAGCTGCATCGCGCTGAGCTGAGCTGGTGCTGTAGAGGACTCCCCTCTTGTCCTCAGGAGCGAGGCAGCGTTTAATAACAGCAGCTGTCATGATCCAATGCACTGATGCCTCCAATTGACTGGCAGGCAGTGGGATTGTTGTATTATGGCCATATTAACTAATCACTGCTGATAATTGTTAATCATTGTCTTGGATCTGTAGTATGAAGAAGCTTTAGTTCCTCAATTGTTACTGTTCATGGTGAAATGCAAGAACTGCTTAACAATGCCTAAGTAGGATAAAAATGGAAGGAAAGGCTTTTTGTCCCCATGTCTCTGAAAAAGCAGCACCTTTTGCAAGATCTCCAAACCGTATGTGTGAGCTGCACTGGCTTTGAAGATGATCTGGTATCCTCTAGCTCTGTTTGTTGCACAAGAAAGTGGTCTTTTGTGGTGTTCCCTCAAAATCCCATTGTGTTGTAGTTGTGCTTAGTTTGTAAAACTTCTGTGCAGACAGAAGGCAAAAAGTGAAAAGCACTAATTTTTCCCCTCTGGCTGTGGGCATTTTCTCTGCAGTACAGTGACAACATTTTTTGTGTTTAAATGGTTGTGCACTAGGGCTTTCCTCTTTTCCCTTCTTTGGAAAGTGCTTCTGGAGTCTAGGATTTCTCACAGTAGAAAGTGCCTTGATCAGCCTCATCCCATCGGACTCAGAGATCCTTGTGGGTCTCTTCCAGCTCAGGATATTCTACGGTCTGTCATGCCCTGTCTTTGCTCTGATGGAATCAGGACACACGGTTTGTGTCTGGTTTCTCAGAGCCTTTCCTTGACCTGCCCACAGGTGCCCAGTTTGCCACCACTTTCTGAGCAACTGCTGCTGATTGTTGTCATTCTTTGATTGATGGACACAGGAAGCATTGGAAGAGTTTGGCTTCCCATTGCATTTCCAAAATCCCTCTTTGTCAGGACTGGTTACAACTAGTCCAAGGAGAACAGACACTCAAGAGCAAAAATGTAACCCATTCATTACAGCTTGGAGCATCTGGACAAAGGACTAAAAGGGCCAAAGCCTCCTTAATTTCCTCAGCAGTTCATGTCCTTTATTGAGACTGCCCCTTCTGATGTTGAGAGGAAAGAAAAGGTGATTAAACAAGAAGTTAAAATTACTAGGCCCCAGCTCCCAGAGACACCAAAAGATTAATGTATCGTGTTGGGGATGCTTCAAACTCCATGATATGCTCTGCTGCCTCTGTTCTGGGGCTGTTCAAAGTGGACTCTTCTGCCAGTTGAGTCTGTGATGCTGTTAGATTTATTGAGGACTTTGGCAATTAATTGCTTTCAGACCTGAGAAGGGCCTCATTGTTGTCCATCAGAGTTTTAATTAATCAAAGCGGCAGATGGGTAGTATCAGCCTCAAATGCTGGTGTAATTAACTCGTTCATTATCATGTTCTCTTGCTCTGTAATGGTTTATAAAGGACATCTTTAATCTAGCTGTCATGATGCTGTCCCCATAGTAGGAGTTAAATGATTTTCATCAGTCTTTACCATAATTACCCTGTGTCCAGGAGACCATTAGGGAAAATGATGATTTTTACCAATAAATTTGGAGGCCCCGCTTGGCTTCAGACAGGTGAGTAGAGTTTGACCTGCAAAGATGAGCAGGGCTGGTGAAATTAGAGATCCCTTTGAAAGACTCTAAAACACACCTTTTTAGGCCCTCAAAACTGGATGTGCAA
The DNA here is from genome assembly GCA_013397755.1 of Cnemophilus loriae. Classification (NCBI taxonomy): domain Eukaryota; kingdom Metazoa; phylum Chordata; class Aves; order Passeriformes; family Corvidae; genus Cnemophilus; species Cnemophilus loriae. The sequence goes on from VZTF01008853.1 coordinate 2,289,959, forward strand.
ATTGCTTCAGGAGGGTTTTGCTTGCAATTAAAGAAGTCCTTGCTGGGGTATAGTGCCACTTTGGGAGGAGTTTCTTGGATCTTTCTGAATATGCCCTACCAAGGTCATTTGAGGCATGTCCTCATCACGAATGGATGCCCAGGAAGCACTCCCGGGCTCATCTTGGTAAGTTGTTAACACAGCTTTTGACATGCTTTTGGCCCAGGCTGTCTGCGTGAGGGTACTCAGCAAAGTTCAGGAGTTAACACAGGTCAGGAGCAATCGACAGTTTGGATGTGGCCACCCTTTGGCCTTTTTTGCCCCGAGGAATCAGGGTTTGGACTTGGCTGAGTCTGTACCAATTGACACTGGCACCAGAAAAAGGTCCTGAGCACACTGGAATAAGTGTTGCTATAGATATACTTATCATGCAAGAAATGAGGAGTTTGAAGTAGACCCAGAAGCAAAAGAACAAAGAACTTAAATTCTGTGTATCTGAAATATAACCAGTACTCCTCCTAAATCATCACGTGATGCCTGGGAGGATTTCCGACTGTCTTGTGGCAGCATCTGCTTCAGGGACTTTGGAGTGACCTGTACAACTGCCCATATCCAAATGGCTGCTTACAGCCTGGTAGGGCTGAAATGGTATTTCCCAGGTTGCCTGAAAGGGATGTGAAAAAGCAGAGACTTTGGCCTACTGAGGAAACTTTTTGTCCTGGGTGTTCTTCCTAAGAAGTGGAGGGAAGGTCCCAGCTTTATCTCAACTGTGGCCCCTTACATGAGGATGGAGGCAACCTCTCCATGGCACTGTCCATCCCAGCTGTGAAGCCAGTGCTTCTCTCCAGCACTGAGGCATCCTAAAAATGAGATCATTCACTTTTAATGTGGTGTCAAGAAGGCAAAGTAAAGAGTTTGTATCTCTGTCTGTTGCGTGCAGACTTTACTGCTGCCTGCATGGTTGCTTTCAAAACATTTGTTAGGAACAAAAACCCCATTAAAATTTAGACCGAAATTCTCAGCCAAACCAATACCGTGACTTTATTAAGCAAAAGGGTTGGGGAAAGAACAGCTTGGCTGTTCTTAATTAAGGTTGTCTTTCCCTGGCAGATTAATTACCCAGGATTCATTGCAGATTCCTAGCACCATGGATGTTATTGATCCAGTCAAGCTGCTAGTTTGTGCTTGCAAGGATCTGTCTGTGATCCTCCTTCTATGGGAATTTGGGGAGGGAGGGAAGGAGGGAGCTGGCTGGTAGTTATTAATAGAATTTGGGGCAGGTTTTTTTCCCCTAGCTGATTAAATCAAAATGCTAGACAGTTGCATAATCTCGTGCATCTCAGTAACAGCAGCAATTACCACCACCACCACCACCACAGGGCACTGAAAAGTGTGGAAGAAGTGTGGAGACTGATACCAAAGGAAACAGTGGAGTTTTTTTTTCTGGAGAGGTAAAGTAATGGGATTTTTTTACATGTGTTCAGAAACAGAGTGCTGAGAGTGTACTGTGAATGTTTCAAATGCCTTCTGGGCTGTAGTTTTAGTGTAACATGATGTGTTCAACTCAAGTCCGTGGCAAGGAACAGGGTTGCTGGTACCCTTTGATGTGCATATGCAGGTCAGGGCTGATCCCGCCAGTGCTTGTGAGCTCAGCCCACAGCCCGCTTGCTGGTGGGGATGGGAAGCCAATGACATCTGCTCCTGCCTTGCAGGAGAACAGCACGTCTTGGCTTTCCAGAATGGGAGGCTGAAATAGGCTGCAGGTCAAGAGACAGGAGAGGAGCATTGCTGTTTGGGTAGGTGAGAAAGGCAGTCCAAGGGATGTCTCCTGGGTGCAGAGCTCTCCCTGAAAACATCAGTTCCTTGTTGTGTGAGATCATGAGTGATTCCCTTTCACAGATTTGTTGCTTTGGAAAATTTAGTAAGCACCAGCAGCTTTGACTTGTTGAGCCTCTGATCTCCTTCAGCCTTGCAAATAGTATTTTAAAGCCTCAACACACCTCCATGTGCCTCTTCTTGTTTGCTTTGGCTGTCAGGCAAATGCCTTAGTTAAACATCTTCAGGCATGATTTCTAATCCTGAGGCTGTCCTTTAGCATGAGGCTGTGCTTTCCATCAGGCCACCTTGTTGGCTATGGTGGCTTTACTTGCTCCATTTTGTCTGGTACTCAGCCTTTTTCTACCTTTCTTTTTCTATTTTCTCAGGATTTTTTGCAGGCTTTAAAGAAAACAAACTATTCCCCAAAGCTCTGAAAGATGCTTCTGTTACAAGATGTGCTGTAATGGTGAGAGTCACAAATGGTGACAGGCATAGGACTAGCTGCCTTGCTGTTTAGAGAACAGCTTTTTGCCAAGCTTCATCCACAGCCTTGAAGAATTTACTGTTTAAAAAGAATCCTGGGTTTCCCCTGAGAGTTTAGAAATTCAGGCCTGAATTTTCAGGAGGTAACAGTAATTTGAGGCCCTAAATTGGCCCGGAAAGTGTTTTTTTTTACTTTTAGGAAAAGTTGAACAGTATTTTACTTTATGCTGTTTGAAAATTCAGAACAGAAGTTGAAAATAGGAGGCAGGTTTCAAGCAACAGATATAATGAGCTGTACACCCTAAGCACAATTAACTGCAGGGCTGAGAGGTTTGGTAGTTGAAGTCTCATACTGACTGTGGACAGTAGGAGAACCTCACAGTTGCCGCAGGTTCCTTCTCCCTTTTTCAGTAAGATAAGTGAAGAAACAACTGCTTTGGGGACCACATCTTGCATTCAGCCTGGGCAGCCTAACTGGCTCCCTCTGATTAATAAAGTCAGGGGAAAGATGACTGATGCAACTGCTGGATACCTAGTACATGCAAAAGAAGGGCAGGTGCTTTTTTCCTAACTTTACAGATAGGCGTCAATTTAAAATTGAGACAGTGGAGGCCAGTCAAGCATCTCAAATCATACTAGACAACTGTGTGGGCAGTTCGGTGCTGAATACAATTGGGATGAATAATTCCTAGGAGGCACCTATTTTTCTCTGATGATTATGAAGGAAGCTTAGAATTTGACAAGTGGCCTTTAGATGTATAAATTTGGGTGAGCTGTAGCTGTAGATAGCTACATTAAATACGTACAAAAGCAGGTGGAGATAGACGGCCTTAAGCATTGCTCAGCTCACAGAGGTGGTTTACTGGAGATTGAAGACAGAGAGAGCTTCAAGGGTCACTCCACGTGCTGTGAGCAGAGACAGCTCCAGATCTGGCATCTTTCACCACCAAGAAAACTTATCTGAATGGAAAAGATGTGGATTGTATGTGAAAGTGGCACTTCAGTGAAATGATTTTGCCTTCCTGTACACCAGTTACAGCTTTGAAAATGATCCATTATGCTCTGCCCTGAGACAGCTCCAAAGTTTGATAAGGCTTTAGTGGTGCGCTAAAGTTCACAGCATTCACAAATTAGAGAAGGCTTGGGCATTAAAAGAAAAGTATATAAAATAAGTGAGTTTATGGATGTCTGTTGTTATTTAATGCATTAAATAACCAGGGCACTGTTTACATTAAGTAATCAGTGCTTCTTGCTCCCAGCTAAACCTGACGTGAGAGTGAGTGGAATACTTTTAATTATTCTCTCTGTAAGGTGTGCAACTCTGTGTCTTGCCTGTATGCATGGGACTACTTTTGGCTCTTTTTGAGCATGTGAGGCCTTGTTTACAAATGTAACTGACCTTGGTAAGAACTCACAGTATTTCAGCTGATCTACCATAACTGCCTGTGAACAGGCTCTTTTCCCCTGCAGGTGCAGGTACCTAAGTATGTTTCCCCTTTGACTGATGCCAGTTCATGGGGCAGTAAGACAATTCATGCCAGGAGTCATCTCAGGTGGCCTTGCACTGACTTTGTGCGTGCCTGAGCAGTGCCACCTCACAGAGGCACATATTTACAAACATAGGCATGGCTGGATGTAGGTGTGTAGATTCACATGAGTTTTTTTTGCAAACATGATTCTTCAAAATTAAGGCTATTAATTCAATGGGAGACGTGGCAGGAGGAGGGGTGGGGGCTATATGGTAAAAATAGTAATTTTTACAAATCCTGCAGCAAGAAGACAAGCCCAGTTGATCTTGCAGAGCTGATCCACTCACTGCTCTCCTGTGCTCTTGCTTAAGGATTGCAAAACCAGAAAAGTATTGAGGAGCTGGAAGAACAAAATGCCCCAAGGGGCAGCCCTGATCTTATGTGCCCACTCAAGCCTGAGGAAAAATCCTGCTGATTTCAGTCAGTTTATGTCAGGTGATCTCATTCAAAATTAATAAACTTGTTGTCTGATAGATTTATATTACATTGGGAATTCTACCACTGTAATTGCAGACAGTTGTTTGCCATCTTCTTCAGAGATTGGCATCCTCTGGCCATTGAGTGGGCAGCTGTTGTACTGCCTCTAGAAGTGGCCAGTAGCTTCTGGATAGGAGGCACTGACTTGCTGCTTGAAATTCTCAAGCCACAATATTTTCTCTTTAAGATTCTTTAAATATATTCCCATTCAAATGATACCTACATTCATTGTAGTTTAGGTTTTGAAATTTCTTCCCATTTCTAAACCAAAATACTTTCATGTTTCCAGGGGTTAAAACATCTTCCTCCCACCACCTTGCCTCAAAGGCTTTTTACTCTCAAGCCTGTGATTTTTGCAATTCTGCTGTGAATTTTGCAGCTTGAGCTCAGATCCCAGTGTTTTGGCAACACTCCTGTCTTTGTGTGAGGGAATCCAGGCTGCAATATCACTCAAATCTAGTTTTACAGACTACCTTACATCTCTGTAGAGCAACCCAGTGTTTCAGTATCCCTGTTCTCTTGAAATCCACTGAGCTGGCAAAGACCACAATGTGTTACAGCTGCTACAATTCAGGAGAGCCGTGGTTGGCTGGTGTAGGAAATTACTTTTGGTCTGAGCAGGTGCAGGGCACATGATGGCTTTTAGCAATGGAGCTGTGTGCACTGAATAAAACTAGCCCTTGGAGACCACCTTGAATTAGGAATAATACATTTTATTAAGAATAATTGGGTTAGAGGTAAGGTGATGTGTGCAATAATTTGTGTTTTTCTAGCCTGGGTGATGCAGGTTTTTGTTAATCAGAGGATATGATCTAGCAAGAAGTTTGTTTGTCAGGCTGCAGTCTGTGCAAGAACTAGTTTTGGTACTGGACTCATAGAAAGGCTGGTTGGAGAGGGCTCCTTGAAGTCCAGTTTGCCCATGTTTCATGGCTTCTTCCTCATTTCCCTGAGGATCCTCTAGGGCCAGTCTTGTCCTCTTTATTCCACATCATCAGTGTTATTGCTGCAGTAATTAAGAGCTGCCACCAGCCCATTCACACCATGTTTCTTCCTCCTCTCTACCAGTCCTATCCCTGCTCCCACTGTCATATTCCTCCTTCTTTTTCGTCCCCCATTTCTGATTAGCACAGCTGTTTCTTTACAGGCACCTCCTTGTCCTGCCTATTTCCTTTTCTCCATTTGTTCCTTTCTCTCTTGCTGTCTGTCTCTGCATTTCAATAGACTTACTGGAATAGACCTATATTTAACAAAAACAAACAAACAAAAAAAAAAAGGGTGAGAGAAGAAAAGAAGAAAAGGACTTATCTGCTTCCAGGGGAAGGATAAGGAACAGACTCTGCCTAACTCTCTCCAGACCAGTATCCTCACATGTGCAAGCATGGGTAAGTTCTGTGATCTTTCAGCATAAGTAGAGTTTTCAGAGCTTCTTGTGACCATCTTCTGGTGAAACACGGCCCCTGCTTTCCTCCCGAGATAGGAGGCTGTGTGGCTGATGGCACTGGGCTTCTGGGCACATCACCTTGACAAGTGATGCACTAGGCATTCAGCAGGCACCTCAGAAACAAGGGGCAGCCTCAGAAGATGGCCTGGGGTACAGCTTGGATGCCATGTGCACTCAGAAGAGGAGCTGTGGATCTAGCCTAGCTCTTTACCGTCCCCTTCCAACCATGTCATTGGTGATTGCTTCCACTGTCCTCCCTTTCCCTGGGCATGCTTGCTCTGAGCATTCCCTGTGTCTTGGTGTTCCCACAGCAGTCTGCAGAAGATACAGCCCTGGAGTAGAGGTTGACTCCAGCACTGCTTGGACAGGAGATATTCTCTGTTGAGGGCAGTTCTGTACAGTCCCTGGGAAGGACAGCACATCACAGTGGGTACTCTGAAAATAGCTGCATGTACTTACCATGGTTGCCTCAAGCTTCTTTCTTGAATATAGGGAAGACACTACACAGGAACCTTATGGTGATGTTTGGTAAACAATTTTTGCTGTTTAATGCTATAAACAAATGATAAGTCAAAGTGCTAACACATTGTGCTATGCATGGTGAGCCCTAGCATTTTGTTCAAATCTCCTTACATGACGTCTTGGACTCTGATGTTTAAAGAGAAGATGTAAGTTTACTGTGTAAGACCCTGTGTGGACTGTGACCAGAAAGAAAGAGCTTTTATTTGTAGCAAACAAACGAGAAAGAAGGTGAATTTCACAATGTGTTACAAGTGAAGAGAGGAAAGGAAAAGATTACCAAGAGTCATTAATTTTCTTTTTTTATTATGTATATTTTCATTAGAAAACAATCTTGAACACCCAGGAATAGTTTTCTAATAAACGTAAGCTCGTGAAGAGCACTTGGAAGTTTCCATTCTGGGTTCAGGAGAATGACGGGACAGTAACACAGTCGACATGGTCATTCCTCTTAGTCAACCCCTCCCTTGTGGCTGATTTTTCCTTACATTGCAGCCTTCCCTTCCCCGTGCTTCCTGCCCTGGACAAAACCACCCCCTCCCTCCCAACCCCACACAACATCTCTGTAGTAGTCTCAAAGAGAGTATTTCTGCATGGACACACCATTGACTCATCTCAACCCTCAGTGAACATAGTGATTTCTTGCAGGCCTGAATGAGGACCTCAGCAATAGACCTGGGGGATCCATGCAGAGACACTGCTTCCTCTCCTGGGCAGACCCTGTAGTAGTGAAGGAAGCCTTAGGAGTGATTTCAAAGGGGACTCACATGTAGAGATGCAAAATTTGCCCACTGGGGATGAAGATCCAGGGAAGTGTTCTTGCCATCCCTGCTAGCTACCTCCATTCTTGCACTCAGCCTCTCAGGGGCAAAAATCCTGAAGGGGTTGATGCATAGCTATGGGCTGGTTGTGCTTCTGGAATGAGGAAGATTTCCCCCCCAGGCCTGGCCTGCATTGCCTACAAAAGGGTTTGTTTATAATGGAGAGCTGATGTATACGAGCTAAAAACACGAGGTAACAAGCCCATTTTGATTTGCTACCAGATAAAGCTGACAAAGATTCTTGCTCTCCTGTCATCAGAACAACCCTCACCCACGTTTACCACCATCTAAAATACAAGTACTTTGTCCTCACGGTGTTTTTGGCTCAGGTACATCATCCACTGTAGTTACCCTGAGGCTAAGAAACAAAAGATTCCCCATGCCATTATCCCACAGCTTGATAGCAGTGAAGGAGATGCTTGAAAGCAGTTGCTCTTCTGGATCAAGAAGCGAAACTCCATGAAAAAAGGTTCTGCTGGCCACTTCAGTCTAAAGAGATGGGAGGAAGGTTTGTGTGCCTGTTAGCAAGGAGTAGAAGGGCTGTCCAGACTCCCATCTCAGAGAGATGTTCTACCATTTGGTAGCAATGAATCACCCCTTTCCAAAGGAAAGCGAAGATTATGGGGTAGTGAGTGAAAGGGGAGGGGGAATATGATCTCGTAAGAACACAGGTACTGAGATCAGCTGGTCAGAGAACATTAATTTTTGTCTCTCTAGCTGAAAAATAAGGTCAGGTGGGTTAGTTGTAAGTCTGTTCATCCTTATAGGAAAAAGAACCTCTGTAAAGTGTAGTAGAAAAACTCCCAGAGAAGTGTGGCAGGCTGGATTTTAAAGGAAAGCTCTCCTGTGATGAAGGCCAAAGAGCAGAGTAGCTCTCACCGACTTGAGCTTTGAAAGGATGAGACAGGTCACTTGTAGGGGCATGATGGGCATGTGCAATTTTCATGGTTATTAATATCATAACCTATATCAGCTGATCAAAGCTGCCCAACAACGACTTGCTAACAACTGGCGGTGATCGTGCCACAGAGGAGTGCAGCTGGAGGCAAACAGCCTGATGCCAGCTATCCCATCCAGACGAGAGCTCTGATCCTCTGGAGAAGGCTAGACTCTAGGAAGTCTCCTTGAGCAGAGTCAGTCACTGAGACTTTCTTTGAGCAATCAGGGAACTGAATGTGATGTCCTAATTCTGTTTAGCAAAGCACATCTTTATGCATAACACAACATATAAAGGAGCATCTTTCCTTAGTACCTCTTCTCTACTGTTACTTCTTTAAGACTTGGGTATCAGAACCCTCCTTTTTAATTTTTTCTTTTTTTTTTTTCCTTTTAAAAATAAGAAATACGGGGAAAATACTGACAATGTTGCCTGGAAAAGAATTTCTGTCTGAGTTCTTGTCCCATTCAGAAATCCATCTCTTTTCAAACAGTTGTGATGGCAGGTGTTTGTGCTTTTGCATCATTGTGCTTGTTTGAGTATGGCTCAGATAAGTCTGAGGGGTCTTTAGTCTGTTTCCTGCTGCTGGAGCTGAGTATCTGTTTTCCACATACTTCTGTCTTAATTAAATGCTATACAATAATGAGCATGAACCAAAGATAGGCCAAGAGTAGCATAAAAGCATTTCCCTCTTCTGTCTTCTCTTTGCTTGAAGTCAAACCCTATGTCGCATTTTCCACACAGCAACTCCTTAGCTCTTGTCAAGACTTATTCAAAAATCAAGTATTCTTTTAGGTTTATTTAGGGTTTTTTCTCTTCTTTATGTTTTCAGGATAACATTTATAAATATATATGTATATATTTGCATATATTTTATCTTGCAATTCCAGTTCTGGAAGAGAAAATATCATTCTTTCATCAAAGGACAAATTCACCCACTGACCTGGAGGTAATTTGAATAATGAACTAAGATAGTTTTTAATGTTTGTGTAAACAGCACAGAACCATCAGATTCTGCTCTCCTTGTATCCAGCATGACAGATGTGAGATCAAAGACTGCCTGCAGTAACTGCTGCATGTCATACTTGCATTATTGAGGGAAATATTCCTAGAGCCACTCGTCCATTGCTGCCAAATGAAGGAAACCAATTGGTGTTTTCACCATATTTACTTCAACATGTAAGAAATGGTGAAAGTCAATGCAACAGGCTCCTACACTTGCTTGTCCTCTCAGGATTCAAATGTCATTGTTTATCAATGGAATGAATTTGCCTGTCTGGAAACATGAAGGATGTAGAAGACTTAAAAACTAGTCTGTGAGGAATTCTATGTCTGCTCAGGAGATCTTCAGGGCCAGAGCCTAGGGATGGCAGAGGGGATGAGGCATCTGTTGCCTCAGGAATGAGAAGGAGCAGTCACAGGGGAGGTGACGATGGAGGGGAGATCAGGAGACTCAGCCAGTAGTCACTAAGGCAATTGCACTGCTGACTGCTCTCCTCCAAGTGCTTGACCACATAAAAGAGTAAGAGGAAGGAACAGCTCTTCTGACTGTGCATTCTCACATAGAGATGTGCAGGAATCCTGGTGGATGAACCACAAGTTGGAAGTGCTGATGGTTCAGCCTCCTCCTACACTGAAGAGCATTAGTGCTTTGCTTAGTCAAAATAATCTTTTTCTCTCAAGGAAAACAAAGAGAGGACGCTTGAATGACTGACCACCACATGTGGACAGAGGATGGTCTTCAGAACTGGAAAGTCTTCAGAACTGTCCTTCAGCTACAGCCACTGGCTCTAGTGTTTTACTGCTGCCAGATCGAGGGTTTTGAGAAGAGCCAGGGACCTGGCAGGCATGAGTAGTATTTTCCTGTCTCTCTGAGTGAAAACAGGACAGCTGACACTTCTCTTGACTCAAATCTAAGCTGCTGACTTCCTCTTTCCTTGGGTCGCCCATCCCATCATAGTAAGGTAAAACAAGGACCTCTTCACCACCTTGCTCGGGAAACCACAAAAGGGAACACACCCAATTTGGTTGAAAAACAGCCCATAATTTCTTACATTTTAAATTGGAAATCAAGTGTTAGCTGGGTATACACATTTTGCCAGCATTAGTGGCTTGTTCGTAGCAACCAATTAACAGCAGGCACTGAGACTGGCAAGTAAATATATATCAAAGAGTGATGGTTACAGAGTTTGAGTTATTGATACAGACTCTTAATGGTCCCTGTGTTCTCTGATGACCCTTGGGTTAGTGCATGTGCTTGACTCCTTGCAGGCACAGAAGAAGAGGGTTTGAACTTGGCAGTGAGTATTTACCAAGAGAAAGGATGGCAAGAACGGAAGAGCTGTGGAAGCTGGAGGCCAGCACGGATGTTTCAGTAGGCAAGAATAGCATTGGCAACTGACACAGAGCAAAACACCTCTGAAGAGCATAACCAGAAAAGCATTACCAGAAAGACCTGTCAAAGCTGACAGAAAATCAGGGGACTGGCAGAAATCACAAGATTGAGCAGGACCATACACACACGATTTCTGACGATGGTTGAACACAGTCCTCCACACTGACCACCCCCAAACAATGCTGGAGGACCACAAAGCCCAAGAACTGAGGGGTCTCCACAGTGATAGGACCCAGAATTTTCTCCACTGGGAGAAACAGCTGCCAAACTCTGCAAGCTTTGTTTGTCAGTGGAAGGTGATCTGACATCTTTGTAACGAAGTACAGGGAACATCTCTTCAGGAGCCCAGCAGACAAGACTACAAGAAAGACATGGGGGAGAAGAGATGCCTCTGTAGCATAGCTCTGCCCTATCTCTTCTGTCTGCTAGAATCACCCAATGCACAACTTAATTTTCATGTCTCGGGAGCGTACTGTCTCCATTTGCACCTTTGAAAGTCCTGCATAGTAGCACAAAGGGGACGGCACAAGGAGATTGTGGGAGATGAGAGCACTGTGCTATGGAAGGAAGAGATCCTCATCAGTATTTCTGCCATCGAAACTTTGAGGAGGAAAGAAAAAGGGAATTCAAAACCCCAACCCCCACACTAAATTTGCACTTGTTCTCTCAGGCTGGCAGCCTAGAAGTTCGTAAACTCAGAAATACCTTGTTCTGGAGTAAACTGTTCTGAAAACAGTTTCCAATGGCTTCCCCGAGTTTGCTTTGCTGGTGGCAGCCCTTCGGCTCCATGCTGGCACGTGTATGAAGCTCTTTGAACAAGTTTTGACCTTCCTTTAGCCCCTCTGCCCATCAAGCCAGCTAATGACATGCTTCGTATTGCACAGAACACATACAATTGACAAGTTCATAGTGTTGTTTAAATATTAAACAGTCTAGACAGGCTTTTGAATCTTACGCCGCTGTGAAAAGGCTCAGACCATGCCCATCTCTGAAACTGGGCTGCGGGATCATTTGCACAGTAAGACAGACAATAAGACTTGTATACATTGCCATGCAACAGAATAGACCCCAAACCGCCAGCCCTAAGTGGAAAGTTTATTTCTAAGCACAATATATGGAAAAAACAAACCAACAAACCCCACAGATATAGAAAACGTTGTAGCAAATCCCTGGTCAAGTAGGACTTCATGTCTGTCACTACCCTGCACCTCACAGCCGCTTAAAATGTCATGCAATGGAGGAGAGGGCACTCGGACGACAGCCTCCGCTTCAGATCAAGGAGGGTCTCCAAGCAGGAGAAGGCCGATGGGACTCCCGCTGTGATTCAGACTGTAACCAGCAAAAGGGCAGCGCTGCTCACCCCCACCACACACCTCGTGACTACCGGTGGTAGACTTAGCACTTCAACAGGCTTTACCAACGTGGATTCTCACAACACCCCTGTGAGGTAGGTACGTATTGTTATTCCCCCTTTGCGTGGAGGGGGGACTGAGCCAAACAGCCCAAGGCTACAGAGTCAGTGGCAGAGCTGGAGTGAGAGTATGCAGAGTCCTGTGTGCTCAGAGTACACCACTCTTTCACAGCAAGTTGTGCTTCTGACCTCACAAAATTTTATCTGTTAGCCAAATTAAAGGAATTTGACTTCTCCAAATTAAATGAGTGGAGGGCAGGGAGGGAAAACGACATTATGGGTGACAGCTGTCCCTTCATCTGTGTATGCTTCCCCCTTCCCAAAAACACTATAATTACTCATCTCTTGGAATGAGGACAGCTTCCAGAACAGGCATAGGGGTGAGAGGCTGCTGTGTTTACTTGCTTTGGCCAGGTTTCTCTCTACTGAAGCAGTTCTTCCAGAGATCATTCATTGCAACGCCTTCCTTCTAGGGGTAGCTTTTTTCAGAGATGATTGGAACTGCCCCTTCCCTCTCCCTCTGCCTGCCACCATCTCTTTTCTCCCCTCTGCCAAAAGCACTCTTTGGTAGATAGTAAATCTGGTCAGATAAAGGTATAGTGGCCTCAGAAACCATGCTGTCTCACATTGGTCCTCAGTAAGCTGGCTTTCTCGGACGGTGTTCCACCTCCCACATTCTCTGCCAGAGAAGTACCTGTTCTGTTGCATTCTGATATTTAAAGGGACACTGTCAAGTAATCGAGGTGAAAAATACGACCTTGCCTTAAGCTGCTAACCTCCATCTTCAACGTTGCAGAATGGCTGCTGTGTTCAAACACAGAGGCTGAAGTTTGATACCTTCTCCAGTCCAGAAACACCTGACCTGGCTGCCAAAGGACCTGGTAGCCCACTTTTGCCCTGTCTCCACAGAAGGTGCGAGAGGTGCTGGTATGATGATGGAGGGCAGCTGCATTCAGCCATCGTGCAACGTTGCTTGGCACTGCTGCTGAATTGATGCAGTTTGGTTGAAGACGTTATCCTGATTTTGGGGGGAGCTTGGTTCAGGCTTGATCACTGTGGGGTCATTGTTTTGGGATAGCTGAGCTTTTGCTCCTCAATGAGCTTATCTCTGTATTTTTAGGGTTCCTGCTCTTATGCTTCCTTTGTGGCAGCTGCAAAATAACTCAACCCCGCAGAGCTGGGACATACCCTCCACAGAATGAGGACAGTCAGCAGGAAACCAGAAATACAGATTTCCTCCTGTCGCAGAAGAAAGGTGGGGAGGAGAAGGACAGGGATGGTGAAAGGAATGGGGTGAGTGGAGAGAACCATACGTGCCCAAATGGAAAAGGACAAAATCGGTAGGGAAAGAAATTTTATTTTCAAGCTTGTAAGAGAATATTACAAACAATGGAGAGTAAAAAAAGCCCAAACCCTAAAAACTATTTAAAAAGTACTTGACAGTGTCCCTTTAATATCCACAAATGATTCAGCCATTGTGCATTGAAAGAGAATGTTCCTGAAGAGCAACCAATACCTTCGAGGATATATCCCAGAGAAGGAGACTTATTAGAAGTGCTACACAGTCAGTCAGCAACTGTGCCCCCTCTTCAGACTAACTCTCTTTTGGATGATTGAATGGAATACACTCTGTAATAAACTAACAGACTGGATGTGAAAGGATCAGCCTACAAGACTGAGTGAGACTGTTGCAAATTGAGCAGCAGGGATACAGACACCAAAAAAAAAATGTACATCTCTAATGCATGAGTGTCTGAATCAGCAAGGGAGCAGAAACCCACCACAGATGGGTCAGCTTCTTGTGATTAGAGTAAAATGGAAGGAAAGTAACCTGGAATGTCTGCATGGAAATTGATGTGTGTGGGTGGCAAGGTTTGGATGCTGGATTTGGGGTTATGAAGGCATGAATCACACCAGTACTTGTGCTTGAAACACCTGCGGAACGTTTGTACAAAATCCGCCAAAAATGCCTATACGTCGAATAAAGGTCATGGAGCGCCCTCCCCCCTCCCAGTTCTACCCTCACAAACCCCTTGTCAGGAACATTATGAAAAAAACAGGCTTTTTGGTGAAATTTGGGTATGCCTGGATTTTGTTATGATTTTCTTAGTGAGATGACTCCATCTCTCTTCTGTAAATCAATACTGAAAAATCCCCAGCCATTTCACTTCAGGTACCCCATGGTAAATCAAACAAGGCTCCAGTGACTCATGAAACAAAACAACTCATAGCCCTGGTTAATTGGAGTCTGGAAAATAAAAACACTCCGAATATTTCGTTCCCTTCCACGTTTTTATAAATCTCACACTATGTGTGTGTTTGTGTGCGCGTGCATGTGTGTACGGGGGGTGTGCACAGAGCGTTACCTATTCCAGGTAATAGGATTTGTAAGACATGCTCAACCGTCTGTTCCTCTGCTTCCCCAGAACTCTGCCTACTCAGTTTGTAGTCTGTATTGCACTTGTTTTGTTGGTTTTTTTGTGATTTGTGTTGTTCTTTTTTTTCTTTTTTTTTTCTTTTTTTTTTTTTTTTTTAAACAGGCTGGAAAACATTAACCTCTTTAGCATGAGTGTGCAGCTCTCCCTCCACCTGCTTTTTTCCTCAGCTGGCCAGGTGCCGCCTCTTATATCTTGTGCAGTTACTGAAAAAAGAAAAGAAGAGAACAAAAAAAAAAAAAAGAAAAAAGAAAAGGAAAGAGAAAGAAAAAGGCACACCATGCTCCTCTGCTTTATGAGTTCTTTGTCTCCTCCGCTTCATGTTAAGGCCTCCTGAATTCCTCGGCTCAGACCGTCGTGACCCTCATGACGAGCTCTCTGTTACTACTAGACTGACTCCTCTGTTCGTGAGGCCTCAGGTGGCTGAGTATATGCAGGATGGTATAAGCACAGTGGTGGTCAGAGAGGGTGCCTGTGGCATGGCCGGCAGCCCGTGCCCCGCTGTCGGCTGGAGCGGAGTTAGTGGCTGTACCACCAGTGGAGGACGAGTGGGTGTTTTGGGAGGAGGGGCGCTGATTTGTCCTGGTCCCTGTTTTTTGCTCCTCCATGTCCTTTGTTTTGTCATAGTTCAGCACTTTCCACTGCTGATTGACCGCCTGCCACCGTTTAAAAATCCGGTAAACCGAGGGCCCTTCGTGTATTATTAGACCTGGAGGGAAGGGGGAAAGAAATAAACATAAAACACAAACAAAACTTTAGAAAGAACCATAAACCTACCCCAGCATCTTCTGCCAGTTAAGCTCAGCTCTCCTTCAGCCAGTCCTTTTTCAATGATAAATCCTGTATTTTAATTACCGTCAGGCAGAGCACTGGTGCTCCTCCTCTGCTGGATCCCTTTTTCCCTGAATTAACGGGATTACAGTTTTATCTCAGCCGTCGATAAACGGATCGTAAATGGAGCACAGTGAGTTATGCTCTTACAGCAAAAGAGTATCTGTTTACCAACGAATGCCCAAGGTTTATCTCTCGCTGGGCTAATTTTGCATGCTGCATAGGCATGATTCACCGAGCTCAGGCGTGTGTTTGGAGGGGGTGTAACTGGAGCTGACGTGTCAGTGACGGCTGCTGCACCAGCGCCATGTGTGTGCACAGCCCATGTCTCTCCCCACACACACAGCAGCACAGCAGACACACATGTGGAAGCCAGAGGCAGCAAATGAGCAGAAAAAGAGGTTTGTCTGTACCGTAAGTGGTTTGTTATCCAAGGTAAAGTTTTGCTCATCTGCAGAGCAGGCACCTCATCGAATGTCATTGCCTCCTTTCAAGGGGGAGCTCAGCACGCCTGACTGAAAGGGCAGAGGAGCTCCCGGTGTGTGCAAAGCATGCAGGCAGTGCCTGTGCCCTGCTGCCCACTCGCACACATGGAGCTGATGTCTGCAGACGGCTCTGGGCTGTAGGACACCACACGGCTAATGGTCTCTGTGTTCATAAGACAAGGAGCAGCTCAGGCCCCTCAGTAACCCAGCAGTTATCTCATCTCCCAGCTGTCTCCATCACCCTCCCCACCCCTGCACGACGACTAAAGAATTCAATAATTTTAGTTGCTTGGATGAAGACAGTACTTGAGTACTAAGCTCCGCTATTATTATTGAAGTTGCCAGACTCTGGCTAGACCTTTGGAAGCACTAGGTCTAGCAGTGGCTGCAACACCGGTCTTCTTCTCCACTGAGGCTGGAGGAAGCTGCAACATCTCCTGTAGACTGGCTTAGCTGGCAGACCGTAATATATCTCACAAGCTTTGCTAGAGAATGGGATTTATGTGGAATGAGGGGAGTCTGAATGTCTTTGCTTTGCAGCCATCTGTCTCTTAGGAAAGTGCCTTTGTGTCCCATGTAACTGAAGCCAGACCAGCAGGCAGGACTGGGTGAGTTAGCACATGGATGGCTTCATTGTCCTTAATGCTGATGGCTTCACCATTCTGGGTCAGGATCAAGATTATCAAAAGTATTTCTAACAAGAGTAGCTCTCTTGCCTTCCTGTTGCAAGCACAGAAATACAAGAACAAAAGACTCACAAGAATCAAACCCATGCCTAAACAAAGGGGCTGACTTGACCAACAATGTGTAAAGAGATGATGGGCACCACAGAATAAAGTGGTTTATGGCTACTCCTGATTAATCAAATGCTGCAGCTTTACCCACCACCTACCTTTTCCAGATAGTTCTAGTTTCTGATGGCAGATAATTACTGGACTAAACCTGTGCTACATCAGACCCCAATATATCTGAAGGTCATCTTACCCTTAGGGCTGATCTCCCCATTACTCACTGATGGGATGCAGCCACTTGGTTTCTTAGGGTCAGCATCTGCTGTTAGAGAGTTTAAATCATTGCTTCAGTACAGATTGAGTTTCCAGCCTCTCTGGTTTTAAGCATAACTAGGAGCCCTGCTGACTTGATCACAGATTAGCTTCAGGGGGACTCTCACATTCACTGAAATGTGGTGCTGAGCCTGCTCACTGACTGTAAAAGTAATTCCATTGGATAGCTTGTATGCAGATCTGACTATTTTGGGACAGGGAATGGTGTAGGGCACTACAGTATGAGGGAGCTCTACCCTCTGGTTCCCACAGGCCACTGAGATTGCACAGCTGTGACCCTGCAGTGCTGCTGGCTTTTCATAACCAAAGCCCATGATGTCATAACAGAAAAATGTGGGTTTTCCTCCCTGCTTTGAAACATGGTTGAGAATTCTGACGTGGTCTGATCAAAGCATTAACAATAAAAGGCAGGACTTACGGAAAGCCTGTATGCAGATCCAGCCAAGGAGACAGAGCTTTGAAGCAGGCCTGAAGTGGATCAGCCCATGACAAGGGACATTAGACATATATTTAAATGAGCTGTCTGATCTGTAATGAATGGAATTCCACTCTGATCAATGACAGAGCCAGTGTTTCTCAGAGACCACTTTAAGCCTGGGATAAAAGAGCTGAAATCAAATGTTTTCTCTTTGGCTGTAGAACATTCTCCATAGAATCAAATCCATTCTACAAAGTATTAAACACCAAGCCAGGATTGTAAATCTATTCTTAATTACCTTATCACAAATATTTAATGCGCAGCCTGATTCAAGAGGGCTGTTTATAAAATTCTTGTTTGTTTGCCTTCTAATTATAAATGTTTATGATCTTATGCAATTAACTGTGTGATGCTGATGGATGGGTTGCTGAGTCAACTGAGCAGCTGTTTTCTTAGATAGTTTTGGTTTCCAAATATTTATAAAAGTACAAAATAACTTGTTTTCATCTGTATTTACTGGGCTCTAAATTACTTATCGATTTCCCAGTGCCAAGCTCAGGAAGCTGTAAAATTAAGAAGGAACCAAGTGGAGGGGTGGGCATGGAAGCGGAAGTAACAGTGATTCATTCACAAGAGGAAGTGCCAAGAGTAAGCAAGAGTCTATCAGTTAATATCAAGCTGCAGGATGCTTAATGCTTTCATTGAAACAAATTTTGTCTGCCTCAGATAAATTAGGATTGGAATTCCTACATTCAGCTCTGTGCATGACTTAACAAAAACACCTCTCCCTCAAGAATCATTCTTGTTGACAGAGGAGAAATTTTCAAGGTAAAGGCCAGAATTCAGTGGGAAATCCTTCAGGAAGGACTGTATTCAACTTGAGGTGTCCCTTTAGAAGCAATCATTCCATAAGCCAAATCCTCTGTATCAGTGTGTAAGATTGCAGTTCTCAACACAGAAATGTCTATATCAGAGTTTCAGATGGATTCTGGGAGTGTCCTGGTCCTTTTCCACTCCTCCCCATTTTATCTCGCCCTCTTCTGCTTCACAAAATCTGTTCTCAGTGCATCCTCTGTGAAAATCATCCTCTTCAGAAGGAAAATTTCTGTGAGTTGTACACAAAACTTGTTAGTCCAGATTGTTGCCTGGTTCATGAAATCCCTAGTTTGTGGTGCTGGTGAAATGAAATTCCCATGGAATGTGGGCACTGATCATGTGCTGGTCTCATTCCCATTTTCTCATGCAGAGACTTGGCTGGACCAGCATTGGATGAAATTCCTTAATCTGAAAATTGTCGAAACCTGGAATGTTTTGGGATTAGACGAGACAGAGGCGCATTGGGTCAGTGGGCTTGTAAGAAAACTGATCAAGAGAAAGGTCCTTAGCCCAAGGGCCAGAAGGGTTGTTGGAAGAACACTGGCAGATGTAACAAGGGAATTGTGTTCGTGTCTTTGGGTGGGTAAGCCAGGGTCAGTTGCTGTACCACCATCCTGTGAGATTAACCCAGTGGGTTGTGAAACTCCAATTCAAAGCAACTTTGGAGCAGCAGTTTCCCAGAAATGACATGCAGTGAACTCCTGAACATGGTCAGCCTCTGCCACCGAGTGATATTTTCCCCAGAACTTTCAGCCTCTAATTAATCTTCTTCTTATTCCAACACTTGCCATGCATTTTCTTGAAAGAAACAGGTAAATTCTTGGGGCAGGAACTGTTTCACCTGTTTGCCAGTGAAGAAAACCACCAAAACAGGGCTTCTGCTGACAGTGGGTGGCACATCACCCCTGCACTGACACTCATGTTATCTACAGGAGGAAAAATCACAGTCCATTCCAGCAAGTTACCTTTTCAAAAAGGCCCTGTCCTGTCACTTCTTGTTTCCACCTTCAGCAGGACTTTGCCTTTTTGTTTTCCTTTTCAAATGCAATTTCATCTCAGCCAGACAGCTGCCATGCTTCAGCCTGTTTCTGTTGCTTTCATTATAGGGTGTCAGGGGAAGATTATGGCAGCTGTGATCAAAGCTTAATGTTTGCCTCCACAGCAGTGGTGACTCAGGCCAAGGTAAACCAAGCTTTCTGGGAGATAACACGTTATTTGCCAAGCTTTCTCTCTACTGACATCATTGCATACACAAACCCTTCCCTCCCTTTCTGTGAATTCTTTAATCTTTTGTGACAATCTCAAATTTCTCCACTTTTGTTTCCAAAGCTCCACCAGCTCAGCCCTCACTTATCTTTTTGCCTTAATCTTATCCTATTTGCTCCATCCTTAGTCACCCTTTATCTTGACCTAAGAGCAGGAAAGTGGCTGATGATAAATCAGGAAAAGAGAGCCAGAAGGATCTGTTCCAGGAAATACAGGCTTGGAAAGGGGTACCTAGTATCTGGCATCCCTCACCATTATGCCTAGGTCAGTTCCAGCTGAATGACAAGTGCTCTGAACACCCTGGCATACTTAGATCCTCCTGTGGCTGATACTCAAGGCTGCAGAGCTATGCTCTTCAGGAAATGGGGAAGAGGGTGAACCAAGGAACGGGGAGAGGTAGTTTTGTAATTGAAAATGTCATGGCATCAATGGGACTCTGCACTTGGGCTGATTTGGAGGAGAGTTGTGAACCTCAGAGTTGGCCAGGCTGAGAATGAGGTAATATCCTTCTTCTCCTCAATCCTGTTTATCATCTCCAGAACCTCTTCATTTCATCCCCCTTTTTCTGCAAGTGAACTCCCCAGCAGGGTGCAGTCCCCAGACCAGAGAGGTGCAGAATCAGCACTGTAACACCCCACCTGCCTTTCGATTCTCTGATGAAATAAACTGATAATGTCACAGAATTGCTGCCTTCAGCAGTGTGACTGCCTGGTCCAGCTTGTGTTTGGGATTCTGATTTCTCATTTCTTAGGGTAATGCTTTGCACTTCTCTTTATTCAATTACATCTTGTTGATTCCTCCAATTTGCCAAGATAATTTCAAATTTCAAATACTGATCTGATCCTCCAAAGTGCTTGCAGCCTTTCCAAGCTTGGTGTCATCTGTGAATTTTATAACAGCACATCCTATTTAATTATCTAAGTCATTAATAAAAATATTGAAGAGAGCAGAGTCCAAAAGACTCTCTACTTGAAATGTGTTTCCAGTTTACAGCACACCACTGACAACTACTGGGAAAGCAGTTTCTCCATTGGCTGTACACTTGCATTATAGTTATTTAATCTAGAGCATGCTTCTCTGGTAGGAGAATCCAAAGGCAAAGCACCAAGAGCATTGCCCAAGTCACAGCATATCAAACTATCGGCTTCCTCCTTAGCCACTAGTACAATTACCCTTCCAAATTACATCTGGTTATACTCCTGTGCTCACCAACTGGTTAACTAAAAAATATTCAATATCTTTCTGTGAATCAGATAAGCTGATTTGCCCTTCATTTGCTTGGTCCTCAGTGCCTACCTTCATTATCTGATAGAGATTACATTTAAAGCTACGTACTCTGCTTGCATTTCCCCAGCTGCCTGGCACCTCCTGCATCCTCCTCAAGTTCCTGATGATGAAATGCTCGTGGGTCAGCCACTGTTCCCGCAGCTTCCTCTGAAGTTCATTAGGACATGCTGACAAGGACAGAGCTAACTCATTTGAATATTTTTGAGGCTGTTCTTTTCTGATTCTGCCCTGGGCTCCTTTCTCCTCATTAAAATTATTTTAGTTAAGTTTTGAGGACTGAAACAAAGCCAACATTTAACTACTTGGCCCTTTCTGTATCAAATACTATTTGAGCTCTTAGACTTGCCTTGTTCTTCTTCACCTATGCTTATGGACCCATTTCTATTTGCCTTTTGAATCTCTAGATGGTCATCTTGGGGCTCAACTCTGACAGCTCCCCATGCCTGTGTGATTTCTAGAGACTTTTCACTAGTTGAAGGTTATTCTTTTTGCCTTTTGTGTGATTGCAGCTTCTGATTTTGGGTCCTCAAAGAGTTCCCGATGCAGCCTCAGTGCTCTCTTCCCATGCTCCTGAGCTTTCCCCTGCACAGGCACAGTTTGCTGTTCTGCCTTTAGTATCATCCCTTTTGGCAGCTGTGCGCTGTTCGCAGCTCTTTTATCCTTCAGATTCTCTTCCCAAGAGACACTCGCTGCTCTGCTCCCCTGGGGCTGCTGCCGCTGCTTTTCTGGAGTCCATTATCCTCACATCTTACTTTTCTTCAGCTCAGGAATGCTTTCATTAAACAGTTGCTTCCCATACAAACTACTGATACATTCGGATTTTCAGGGAGTCTTTGCTTTCTGGGGAAATCGAATAGGAAGTATAGATTCCTTCATAACTGTCATCTCCACTCTCCAAAATATAATTTTTGTCCCCAGAATGTTTCACGAGCTGAACAGTCTACCCTGCATACAGGAGTAGTTCATAATGGTTAGCCTGGAACATCTGGTGCTGTCTTTTAGACATTTTTGGAAGCTGCAGGACACTAGACCAGTGATCAGGATTTCTCTAGTCTACAAGACATCTAGCAAAGGTCTGCTCTGAATAATGCTGGAACTGTACTAGGAGGGTGTGGAAACTTAGCAATTGCCAGCATTGAATGAGATAAAGTATAAATTGAAAATGTATTCATAATGATTAGAGCTCAAGTGAATGCTTAACATATGGAAAAATAATTAGCTGATTATAATCAGGCATTTTCTTATCAATCATTCTCAATGCACTTTTTTTTTTAATGTCTAAAGAACTGATTATGTATGAATCTGAACTGTGTTTTGGCTCAGCAGAACTGGGATGTCTGCACAGCTGGACTCCGTTGAGTGCTGTTGATCACTGGGTGACATGGCCATCATGGAACCCATGGATATGGGAAGACAAAACACTCCTTCTTCTGCTAAGTGCATTCACTGTAGCGAGATTTCACTGTCACATGGCTTTCCCAGCAGTGGGATGCCATGCCCGGATCTCCTGGGCCACAGGGCCACGACTCCAGCAAAACCGAAATTTAGCTCCTCAGAGATTGAGACCTCCATAGCCAAGGAAGAGCTCCCACCAGTGTACACAGAGAAGCTGTTCCTAGTCTTGAGGAAGTATTTTATGGAGGTTTGGACTCTTCTATTTCGGGTCATTACAGCAAAAACAGGCTGGCCGATAACCTTCAGCTGCTGATTACCTAGAAAACCTTGAGTTTATTACAGCTCGTGTCCCCTTGTTCAAAGGCAGCTGTGCCTCAAAGCTTCCTCAGCACCCCCCACAAATGCAGTGAGAGCCCTTCTCCTTCCCTGCTTCCTCCACTCCATCTGGCAGAGCCATGGCAGCAGCAGGCCCCACCTGGGCAGGTGATTACGCTGCGTCCCAAGCTCTCTGCAGCCATTAACACCCACCCCAGAGTCAGCGAGAGCCCTGCCGGCTGGGACAGGGATCCAGCGTGCTGGCACCTCAGAGAGTCCCCACAGCTGCTGCTCCACCTGGTGAGTGATCCTGGGGCAGAGTGTGGGGGGCTGGGGAGAGGAGGCAGCTCTTTTATTACTGATGGGAGTGCCTGGTGTGGCAGCTGGCAGCGTCCCTCCCCCAGGCAGGACTGTGATTTTGCAGGATGCAGCTGAGCGAGCTACATGGCAAGAAACAGTTTCCAGGTTGTGACACTGCAGCAGGGCATGAGTTCACGTGACACAAGTATGCAGCAGTGATTCCTGTGTGCACAGGATGCCATGGGTTCCTCTTGGAAGCGGGAGCAGTCCACCCCACAGACATGGCATTTGCAGCTGTGGGAGGAGGAAGACTTTACCCAGCAGGATGAATTGAGCTGACAGGTAGGACTGCCTGTCACGGGGCTTGTGGAGCTCATGGGAGCTGGGGGCAGGGTGTTGTAGGAGCACTTGGGGAGCTTTTATGGCTTCAAAGTAATGCATCTTCTCTCTGCCTCCATCCCAGAGCAGCCCTGCTCAGCCATGTTCTCTACAACACATGGGCAGGGCCCTGTAGGGCCGAGCCGGTAAGACCCAAAATGAGGAAAGGCTGGCAAAATTAAAGAGCTGACAAGACGTGTCCAATGGAAACAAAATTTCATTTCGTTCGGCACTCCTACATGGTTTGTTTGCAATGGGAATATAACACCAGCTGTCCTGCAGAGATGTGACAGAGGAGGTGGGCTGACCCCTGGAGCTGCACAGAGCAACACCACGGCCCTGGAGATGCCACAGAACTTCCAGCTGTAAACGTACAAGCTACCAACCACCACAACTTTCTCCTCCTGCACTGCCCAGACCAGTACTTTTTTACCTCTTGCCTCAAAACAGTGATAAAAACCACCCTAAACCAAAACAAGAAACAACAGTGAAAATAGGTAAAATGAAACCCAAAGAAATCCTTGCTCAGGCAATAGATAAAGCATAAACCAAAATACTCCTATAAACTCAGCTGGCTGTGGACAGCTACAGCAAAATGGATGTTGTGCCCTAAAGGGCTCTTGTACTCCTGTGGTATTTAATTCACAGTGCACGATAAAGCAGAGGATTAAAGGGCAGTCTGTATTTATGCAGGCAGCAATAAATGAGACTCTTTTTGGAAAAAGCAAGTAAATAAATAGAGATGGGAGCTCCACCAACAGAACAAGCCCTTGCTTCTGAATCATGCCTCTCCAGCACCATTCCTGACTTGTGCGTCTACCCATAACTGTGCCAGGACAGGAGGGATAGGGCTTGGAGGCAGTACTTATACACCCTCTTGCTATCTTAAATTTTCCCCTCCTTGCTTTGTAGCTAGGACTGGATAGATCCTCTTGGAACCTTTTTTCTCCAAATTTAAGATGGATGTAAACAGCAACATCCCACATCATGAAAAGGCTTTGTTCAAGAGGTGAAAGACACTCATTGTGTGCACGACAGATACTTCAAGGTCTTTAAAAAAGGGCAGTAAATAATAATTTCAAGCTAGGTTGAGCAGAGCACTGGCCAAATTCACACTCTGGTCTCTAGGTGATTTTACGGGTCTTTTCTACCTTCAGATTTCCAGACATTCCCTACAGAAGTCCATGGAGTTGAATATTCATGGCGAGGAGAGAAAAAGCATGTGGCTTCCACTTCATTATGTTTGCACAACAGAAATCATTCCTCCAGATCTCGGTCCTGAACCTTCCTATGCCATAGCTAATGTTACTCTGACCAAAGCACTGCCTGTGCAGTCATGCAGCCATTCCAGGGACACTCCTTTGAAAGGAAAGCTGGACAACACCGTGTTGTGCAGGGCTTGGGAATCTGCCTTCACATTTGCTTGGAGTGAGACTTGAAAAAGTCACATTGTTCCCCAGAATGGAAGAACACACGTGTATTTGTAGACAGGTGAAAATGTTTCATTTGGAATTGAACTTTTTTTAAATGTTGTATTCCAAATTCTGACACTGAATTTGAAATACGCAGCATGAGCAGTCATCTCTAAATGTTAAATCAAAATGCTTTGTTCAAGAATGATCAAAACATGACATTTGCTTATTGAAGGTAGAACTAGTGCCTCCCCGTCTGCTTTTATTAGCAAATGAAATTCTGTAAGGAAAAATGAGAATAGTTTCACATTTTTTTTCATTTTCTAAGGGATGCAGGTCCTGTCTGAGCCCAGTTCCTCCAGACTACTCCAGTCACCAAAGTGCTCTTTCAATAAGAGAAATAGCAACCAATTAGGAGAGACACAAAGGTGAGTACAGATCACCCTTGCCATTTCCCAGGGTAATGTAGGGCACATGGGCTAAATTAATGGACCTTAGAGGGCCTCTGATGTCACATGTTGGCATGTGCATTGTGATTGCTTCTACTGCCTCACTGGAGTGAGATGTGGGCATCTTTCCCCTCCAACATGCAGGAAGGTATCCCAAGGATGTGAGATGGAAGGTGTTCATGGTGCAATTTGGTGCAATGGCCAGCCTTTTGTTGGGATAAATGTGTTCCTGGGACACACCATGGTGCAGCCTGTCCTGTGCTGCTTTGTTCTCCACAGCTATGACAAAAAAAAAATCTTTCATTGCAAACCCAGGATTTCTGTGAGATTTCCAGAAGCTTTTCACCTTGGGTGCTGCAGCCTCTCTCTGCTCCCTGACAGTGTCCCCACAGGTCTCACCCCACCTTCTCCCCTGCAAAGATCTTCACCTCTCCCACAGAGGCACTATTCAAAATTAACAAAGGTGGTAGAAGCCAAGAGGACAAGAGTCTGTTATTTCTGATCCGTTACTAGCTAGGATCTCTAGCAAGGCAAAACATGTTCCTTTCTTTTCTGCATAAACAAGAGTCTTCCACCAGAGCTGAAGACCTTTGTGGCTGCAATATCCAGATGAGTGAATGCTGATAGAGGCTGAGGGGCAGGTGAGGGTTTACCTGCACCTATGGGATCTGCCAATGCTGAGCTCACAAGTCTGAAAGCAGTGAAAGGAGCTGAGAGTGGCTAAGCCTGCAGCAAAGGTCTGAAGAAGAGCCTTGGAGAGCACAGAAAGGTCCTTGATGTGGCCATGACTGAGCAGAGTGAACTGTCTCACCTGGCATAGTATGGATATTGTGGATCCAGGTCTGCCATGGGGCAGAGGGACTCAGGCTGTGGCTGTCATTGGTGGGTCTTGGCGCAGGAAGAAAAGCACTGCTTCAGGGAGTAACTTTCAGGAAGAATTAAGTTTAGCAACTTAGCCCATGGGCCTGTTTGCAACATTCTTCATTACAGCCTGTTGTATCTCAGTTGAAAGATGGCTCTGGTGGTAGGTAGAGCCTGCATCAATTGGTCTCTACGAGGTGATCCCAGAGCTTGATTAATGTGGCCTCATTTAATCTCTTCTTACCTCTGCTTCTGGCTCCCCACTGAGCTGGGGACACACCAAAAGCAGCCGCATCCACTATGCATGGGGGGGTGACCCCCCTGTGCTCTCATCTTTGACCATGGAGTTGAATTCTCTTGCTACAGCCACAACAGCCTGCCATGGACCACAGCTTCCCACCTCCAGGAGTAATGTGTCTGTGGGGATGCAGGCTGTAGTAGGAGGAGCAATGGGACAGAAGGCAGTTGGAAAAACACAGCCTGGCACAGAGCTGAGGACTTTTTTCATCCTTTACTAGACAGCACAATTTGTGCAGCTGGCATGGGCGATCCTACCAGCTGCCTACAAGGGAATTTCCTGCCATAGTGTAGAGGTTATGACAGGCAGGTGAGTGCTTCTGCCTCTGCCCACATACGGAAACTTAACCCAGGGACACCAGGCACTTGATTTCAGCAAAGGAACCACCATTCTGATTGTAATGTATCACACTTGAAAGCACAAGATGCAGTTCACAAGGCAAAAGAATTTCTTTTTCGCTCAAAAAGTGTTAATTATGTTGCCCTCATTAAATCCGAAACACATTGATCCACTGGAGCAGAGAGCACCATATGGTTATTCACGATAAAATACATCTCTGGAGCCCTGTTGCAACAGTGGGACCCTGCTGGAGATGGATGTGGGGAAGGAGTGTGGAGCTGAACGCACATGTGTGAAAGCCCAGGTGCTGCTCTGATTGTGCTGGAAGCCAAGTTCCTTCCCTGCAAAGAGGGAGAGGCTTCAGAGCCAGGTCCAAAGCTGTGTCTCTTTGCTCAGCAGTGACACGCTGGCTCTGCGGAGAGCAGCCGGAGCTGCACTGGAGTCCTGTGGGCACACGGAGCCCCTGCAGCCCTGCCCACTGCTGGGAGCACACAATGCACACGTGCTGGCTGCCCCCCTGCTCTCTTATGGAATAATCAATGCAACAGCAGATAAAAATAGGCCCCATCTTTCAGGGGCAGAGGGGTGGTTTGTCTCGATTTTGCCGAGCATCCGCTGTTCCTGGATAACAGCCAAGGAGTCGGTGGTCAGATCAGCTTTGCAGTGTCGCTTCTCCTGATGCTGGCCCAGCTACAGTGCCCACATTGATTGCTCCCCAGGACGGACCCTGCCCAGCTGGATAGAGAGTGCCATAACATGCCCTGTGGGGACTGTTCCTGTCTGCAGAGCCTCTCTACAGCTGATAGATCAATGATTTGCTCAGTGCTTTTTAAAGCATGCACACTGTGGCTGAATGTGTCCAAACTGGGGTTCATGGTGAAGAAAAGGTGACTTTGCTGCCTGGCTTTATCCCAGCTGCCTGCTCTGAAGGTAGGACCTGGATCTGGCCACTCCAATTACCTCCTGATAGCTCCAGTTTACATGCAAATCGAGTAAGAAGTGCATGAAGAGCATGGCAAGCAGTGCATCAAGCTGAAAGGCACAGAAGACTTCTATATATTCCCACAGATCTCTTCCAGGTATGTCAAAGCCACACACATTTGCTGTGTGGGCTGCTATCAGGTCTCCTCCAAAGAATTTTGCTGAACTTCTTTGCCTTGTGCTCTGCCTTTAGGGTGTCATCAAGCCAACATGCGGGTTTGGTGCTTCCTCAAAACTGATTCCCTACTGCGGTAGTGATTCTTCCTGCTTTGTATCTTGGGGGACTGTGTAGACCTGGATGAAAACATCTGCTTTCCTTTTGAGAATTAGATCGAAACAGATGAAGACCAAGACCCTGAAGACACCTCATTTCTCAGTTTCTTTTTATTTCGTTGTGACTTTGACTCCTAAATCCTTTGAATGCTGAGGGCCCAAGTGACCTGGCTAGATAACACCCTGAG
Source organism: Cnemophilus loriae (assembly GCA_013397755.1). Lineage (NCBI taxonomy): Eukaryota > Metazoa > Chordata > Aves > Passeriformes > Corvidae > Cnemophilus > Cnemophilus loriae. The sequence continues at coordinate 2,317,620 of VZTF01008853.1, forward strand.
GGTACCTCAGCCTGGCATTTCCTCTAGGAAGTAAAACTCATTTAAAACAAAACCCCATTAGTCTTGGCAGGAAGCTTGAATTGTCACTGTTTCAAGGAAGCTCCATTAATTACTGTTCCCACTGCACTATGAAAGATCAAATGCTGTGGATCAGTTTTAATTGGCTATTGATTTCTTATGTTATTACCTATAGTTGTGCTGAGATGCTGTCAGACATACTGGATGCTTTTGATTATTCTTTCTGGCAGCTGGGATTAAAAACAGCAGGCAGACATTTCCTGATCTGTAATGGATTGCCATGGTGTGCCAACAAGAATCGTTGGCTGGATGAATGGTCCTGCTCTGCCTGTCTTGTGCTGCGGAGCTGCAGTGCAGTTGTGAAGGCAAATACCATCAGGGCCCAGCCAGGGAAAGAGCGGGAAAAGCTTCAAAGAGCACGAGGATTTGGCGCTTGCAGAAGTGCGCTGCTGTCAGCACCAAGGCAGGGTGAGCCAGGAGCAGGGACTTGGGCACGGACAGAGCAGGAGTGCCCACCAGTCAGCGATCCAAGGAGAGGCAGATCAGATTACTTTTGCATTGCTGGGGATAAGCCCCAGCATGCCAGCCTCAGGGATAGGCTGTGTGACCCCAAGCAGGCCAGCACACACAAACCATATCGGCACAGCCCACAGCAGGCACACAGCCTGCTAATGGCCCTCCTGGGACACGCTTCTCCCTCCGAGCCCATCTGGGGATGCCTGAGCCTACTCTGTGACATGCTCTCATTAGCTGGCAGAGTTCCTCCTTGTTTAACAGGAGATGCCTTCCTGTCCTCCTGACCTCAAATGACACCTTATTCTACAAATGTCGACTTCCCCTAATTGCACCTTGACAGAGAGAGAGGCAAACCCCTCCTTTCCCCTCCAAGGACTGTCATTTAATTAACAGGCAGGTATCTCTCAGGATTTACAGCCCAGCTCTAAGCTGCTACTCTCTCTACTCAGTAACTGAGGCCTGTGAAGGCTCATTCCATTTATCTGTGCATTTCGATACCCGCATTTCTGCTAATCACTCTCTATGCCAGCTTCCTGGATTTACCTCTCATGGACCATGGAGAGAGCAGTTAATCAAATGAACAGTCCCCATCTCACTTCTTATTCTCTTCCTGGTTCCTGATCTCAGATGTCTTGTGTCGTAGATGACTTCACAGCAGAGCAATACCTATGCTGGCACCATCACCAGTTTCTAGTTTAATCCAACTCTCATATCTGTCCTACAGACATGACCAGAGATAGCACAGATGAAAGAGAGATCAGAATCAAAGACATCGAGGCTGGCTGGATGTCAAGAAGCATTTAATCTGTTCCTCCTTCACAAATTGGGATCATCTCTCTGCAACCTGTTCTTGACATATGTTTTCTAACAGGTTCTTTAAAAAATTCCAGTACTGGAGGTTCCCACAAATCCCAAGCAATCTTTTCCAGTGCTTCTTGCCCTCCTGTTAGATGTCTGAGAGCAAGGGGGAGAACAGTGTTGAAAGGCCATCTTGCACATCTTGCCCAGATGGATATAGCTGCTGGTGCTTGGGGCCATACCATCTGTCCTACTGGTCATGAGGAGCAGACTGGTTTTACTTCGGTTGTGGTTTTTGTTTTCATCATGGGTGAAGAGGTAGATAATGGTTTCTGTCTCTTCCAACTGTTTTTGTGGGGCATGCTAGGATCTAAAAGTCCAAAGAAAACTAGTATATTACTGAAGGTTAGTGACTGAGGGTCAAATCCAGACCCCTGGATTTTGTTGCATGGATCAGTAGTCTCTGAGTTAACAGACATATTTTGAGCGTTCAGCTTAAGAGATGATCTGACCATTTCAGAACAAATGAGGATAACAATGACCAAGTGATCTGTGCTGAGAGAGCTGTATGTGCAAGAAAGCACTCATGCCCTCACCTTTGACTCCACATTGGAAAGATCAGTGCTGCCATGGGATTGCCCATGCAAATTGCCACAGATATCTCTACCTTGGCAAATTGCTACCTAAATCCCTTACAGAGTTGGTAGAGAGGCGATCACACAAAACAGCTGGGCAGTTGCTGACTAGGTGTGTATTTCCTGTCTGATGTTAGTCAAACCTCTGCAGAGTTGGTGAGACTTCTCCAGCTTTGAGACTCCACAGTGCCAGAGCAAGTGTCCTGCTGAGCACCTCCAGTGACAAGAGTCACTGGCTACCCAATGGATGTGAGACATCCAAGTACAACTGAAGTGCAAACTGGCAGGAACTACAGAGGAGCTGTTTCAGCACATCTGCTCTTCAGTAAGTACCTTGTCTTTCAAACCTCTGCTCCTCTGCCAGTGAAAGAAGAACTTGGGGGTCAAGCTGGAGGAAGAAACAACTGGAATTCATAGAATTACTGTAGGACCTATGGTATAACATTCTGCTAGCTAAGGCTGCCCAGACTGTTACAAAAAAATATACAGACAGCGTCTTACATTAGCTGGAAAAAACAAGTGTGGTAGAACTGAGTGCACCTAACGTCCTGCCCTTTCCCCACGACTGAGCATTTCTTAGTTCCTGAATCTTTCCTACCCACCCACAGGCTAGGTAACAAAAGAGGAAAAGGGCTCTGCCGCAGAGGAGGAGACACTGAATTGCACAGACAACACTCCAGTATTTCAAGATCCATTGCCACTGTAATTATCCATGAGAGGTTTTATCCTGAACTTCCAGAAGTGGAACTAAAACCCAGGGATGAATAACAAGAGGCTTTGGGCCATGCTGGCAGTCAGGAACAGAACTTTCAGTCTCCAGAGCTGCCTTTGACCATTTGTGATCAAAAAACTCTGCATGAGGCAGCAAGGTTTGGAAGAAGGATGAAGAGAGGGAGAAAAGCTGTTCCACAGTGAGGAACTCACTGCAAGCCTTCTAGGTAGACACTGCTGCATCCATCACAGTTGCACAAAGTTATAATGAATGAAGAATTCACCTCAGTTGCGGTGTTCATAGAATGGGCTGGGTTGGAAAGGACCTTAAAGATCATCTCATTCCAACCTGCCTGCCTTGGGCAGGGACATCTCCCACTACTCCAGGTTGCTCACAGCCCCATCCTGTGTGGCCTCGAACACTTCCAGGGATGGGGCACCCACAACTTCTCTGGGCAACCTGCTCCATTGCCTCACCACCCTCACAGTAAAGAATTTCTTGCTAATATCTAACCCTACTCTCTTTCAAATTAAAGCCATGACCCATGTTCTATCACTACAAGCCCTTGCCCGAAGTCCCTCTCCAGCTCTCTTGTAGGCTCCTTTACATACTTGAAAGCTGTATCCCTAAACCATTCTCTTCTCCAGGCTGAACAACCCCAACACTCTCAGCTTGTGTTCATAGGAAAGAATTCCCTTTGATCAGTCCCTTCCCCTGGCCTGACCTGGCCTTGCCTCTCAGTGGGACAGACCTAGCCTTTTGGCTAGTGCTAGTGCAGCCCCCTGAAATCTGCAGGGCTGAGGAGAAGTAACTCAGAAAAGAGAGCTGACCATCAACAGCCAGGGAGTCACAGCTCCTGCTGAAGATCTCATTTGTCAGTGAGTTTGAACTGGGCAGAGGAGGAGGAGGTGGGGAGGAGAATGAACACACGCTCTCAGCTAGTACTGCTCAGAGCTCATTTCCTCTCCACTGCTGAGCCGGGAGCAGCAGCAGCAGCAGCAGCTGGGATTGCAAGGAGCAAAAATGCACTATACAAGCAAGTTTTACACCTCACGGTGGCAGGGGCAGAGGGCTGGCAGCATGCACATATGACCTTTTCTACAGGCATGGAGAGAGAGCTCACGTGCTCCAGAACATCCCCTCTCCTGGATGAGCATGGGTGGGCTGCCTGGCAGCACAGGCAGATGTGCTGCACACAGCCCAAGTGGAGCCAGCTCTGGAATAGTTGCTGAGTGCTGGGCAAGAGAACCCACGTACAGACATGTTAACTCACTGCATCTGTAATGCTTCCCACTGGCTTTTGAGTTTGTGGGAAAGCCAGCATGCCTGGCACCCCAGGACTGCCAGCTGTGCAGGGAAGAACATGAGACAAGGGGATGCCCCAAGTCACGACTCTGAAACGTTCCTGGTAAGGGGATGTCTGCTCGCTCTTTGGCTGGAAAAAAATCAAAGCTCCCAGCTTAGGGCATTACGCTTAATAGTGACATCAGTGGAGATACAAATAAACTTATTTTTCCCTCAGAGAAGATGGAAAAGAGAAATAGAGCCCAGATCCTTAGGAAAATTAACAAAACAAAAAAAAGAACCTCAAATCTGAATCCGTCTGCCTAGATCCCCTTCAGTTCAAGGTTGGCATGGTTTGTTCTCTGCTATGTGGGAGGATTTAGCTCCTATTGACAGATGAGCTAATCAGTTCCCCTCAGCTCTTGAAGCTTTATCAAAGCCAGTTAATCATGTTACTGATGTCCGCCCAGGCCAGAGCTCTCCACTTCTGTCCCCTGCCAACAAGGCGACACATGTGCACACCACACATGAATAGGGATAATTTTTTTTTTCCATTTTCAATTCCACCAGCAAGAGGACATCGCCTATTGTGCCTATTGTGCCAACACGTGGGTGCTGCCCGTCTCTCTTTCACCCTCTTTGCCACCCTTTGCTCCTGGGGAGATGTGGTAGCTGCACCAGCATCTCATGAAGGAGCAGGATGATTTCTACAGGCCAAGCTTACATCTGATTGCTAGCATAGTGATGGCAACAGTGGGAGGAACTGTCCTCAGTCTTGGCAGGCCCAAGTCCTGTGCCGGAAGTCTGCTGATGCCAAGAGCCATTTGAATATCCAGCCTGGATACCAGGGTGTGCAGTCCAGAATTCTGTCCCTGCCACTGAGTCTGTTTTACCTCTGTACTCAAATTTCACCTGTTGCTGCTCTGTCCTGCTTCTCTTGAGGGCTGAAATAGGGGCTGCTATTCCTCCCTCTGGAATGGCTCTATCCACTTATACACATATGCACCAAGTCAAGAGGACTGCGTTTTCCCACTGAGTTTTGGGAGGCTTCTTCTAACTTTATACCAGTGATGGCAGGACCCAGACATGAAGAGCTCTCTGGCTCCCTTTCTGTCAGGGTCACTTGAACTGACAAGTTATATCGTGGCCTGTGCTTGGGTGGACACTGCTCAGGGGCACATTTGGAGGTGGCCAGTGTTCACCAGAGTGATTCAGGAGCTGCTGCAGGTATTGGCAGCTATGTCCCTCCATCCTGCAGACCTGCACTGATCCCACAGCCTGAGCTCCCAGGGAGACTCTGCTGGGGTCAGGCTGCCAGCAGCTGCTGTGCTCTCCGGGCTTGTACAGTGTGAGGCAGCTGCATCCTCAAAGCTGCTCTGTACCAGCAACCTGACAAGGACCCCGGGCTGGTCTGTGACTTGGCTGGGACTTGTAGCTCCAAGGTGGGCCAAAGAAGGAGAAGCCACTCCTGCCAGGCAGAGAGACTGGGCTGGAGAGCCAAGGAGCTGCGTGTGGAGAGACCCTGCCCTGCCCGCTGTGGGGCAGTCCCTAAATTAGCTATTCTAGGAGGAAAAGAGTTTCTCTAAAGCCTTACATTCCCCAGCCTCCCCCAGACCTCCCCACCCACTTCTTGCTCTGAAGAGACATCTGTTTCTCTCTGGCTTTTCTGCAGGTCCCTCTGCCGCCCCAGCCAAGGAAACACACTGGGGCTGCCCAGATGAGCTGAGGGAACAGTGATAAATGGGCCATAAAAGCAGAGAGGAGGAAAAGCTGTGGACACTCAATCCAAGCCAAACTGCATGGGCTGGCTCTCCACGCCATCTCCCACTCTCTCCACAGGTGAGTGAGCGGGCGGCCGTGGCCGTGCTGTGAGGTACGATCACCCACCTATACAGACAATGTCCATGAAGCCGTACATTCCATAGCAGATCTGGAAGAGCAGGTCCTGGCGCTGCCACTTGGCTGAAGGACTGAAGGTCGACCAGATGAGCCACGAGATACTGGCGATGAGGAAGAGGGAACCCAGGATGGCCGCTGCTATCTGAACCTTCTCAATGACTGTCAGAGAGATGGCCTGCCACTGCACAGGGAGGAAGGAAGGACAAAAGAGATTAGTTACTTGGAGCACATCACTGTTTTACACCATTGTGGTGGCTTTGGAAATCTCAAAGAGCACCTATGGGCATAGGTGCTTTTACCCCGTCCACATCTGGCATGGAGCACGGCAGTTGTTCAATAGCACATGGCCTTGGGTTTCTTGACAGCACTGCTGAAGAGGCAATGGATAGGAATCCTGCATTTCACCAGGAAAACACAGCAACCCGAGCGAGGCAGGACGGATGAGGGCAAGACACCAAAAATAACATCCCCGTGACAGTAGATCTGTGATGGCCATCACAAACCAGAAAGTTCAGTTGCTCCCCCAAATAGAGGCCAGGCAACATCCTCGGCCAGAGCATCCCAGTACCATAAGAGAAAGTATCTCAACGAACCAAGCTTTCTTTTGAAGGTCTCACATGAGCTGGCTCTGTGCCACTTTGCGAGATCTGACATGATCACAGCCCTAGGTAGGATCTCACAGTAGCAATGCACATCCCACAGAACTTGCTACAAACAACACAAGTTGTTGTGGTCAGGACACCCTGCCTTTAGATGATGACATATTCAGGCTGTGTTCCAAGGTAAACGTCAATGCTTCTTCCTCAGAAAAAGAAAAAAATAGAAATAACTCCCCCAAATCTATTCACTTTGTCAAATAGCTTTGTATAAGCTACGTTATAAATATCCTGAGCCCGGACTCCTCTCTGTCATCCAGCATAAAACCTCCCCACTCAGATTTACACTGCTGAGAAAACTGCCCTATAAAACCAAGAGCAGAAATTGGTGTCTTTAACAAGACTTGGGGACGTGGTCCACAGCATCTTCTGAAAATCAAAAATCAAGCCTGTAAACAGGCTGAGGAGAGACAGTCTCTCCTGGCATCAGAGTATATAGGCCACCTCTAGCTGTGAGATACATGCCCTTGAAATCACAGTGGGACTGGCAGGAGGATAAACAAAGATGGACTTCAACCTCCTGCAGGTACAGAGGATTCAGAGAAATTGAAAATCTTTAGCCTAGATTTAGTCCAAATTCAGTGTCCCTGTGAAGTGACAGTCTTGTGAGACCTCAGTGCCCTGCATGTTTGTCAAACATATCCCAGGACAGCAGGATCACCCAGCAAGCCTTGTCCCATCCTTCTGCAGTGCAAGAAGGGACTTCAAGTACTGGGTACTTTCTTTAATGCCCAGGCTAGCCAGGAGTTAGCAATGTTTTTTGCAAGGACTTTTGAACCCTGACTGAGGGCGAGGTGACTTGTGCTGGTACAGGCATGCACGGCACTGCCACCAGTCCAATGACCAAACCCATGAACCAAATGCACTCCTCTGAAAAGGGCTGCATTTGGAGAGGAACAGACAAGAGCTTCAGTTAGAGGCTGAGGTCTGCAGGTTGCAACTGAAGGAGATTGCTCTGCCTCTGCCAGCCTTGCTCCTTGGCTTACATTCTGCACGGGCAGACAGCCCTGAAATTGTCTATCATGGATGTGCAACATCAGTGAGGTGGGTGGTACCAGCTTATTTGGTAGGTGGCCACAGAAATGGCCACAGAGCTGCTGAGCAGAGAGAGAGCTTGTTCCTCACTGAAGCAGGACTGGGCTCAGCTAAACCCAGTCTCATCCCTGGGCTCAGCTACTCCATTCCCCTTCCTGCCATCTGCCCCAGCAGCTGACCCAGCCAAAGGCAAACACTGGGCACTGGGGAAACTCAGTAGTCTTTTCAACAGCCCATTCCCACTCTGCCACAGCCCGACCTGCTCCATGCCTCCACCAAATCCAGCCACACATCTGACCCCTTAGTACCACTGAGAAGGTCACATAGTGAACAGCTTGGAAGTCCCAATGCTGCAGGGGTGCTGGAGTCCACAGGAGAGGCACAATGGTGCAACTCCTCTCCCAGCATAAAGCATGGCAAACGCTACCCAGCACCCATCACCCCCAAATCTGGCTTCTGAGGGTGGGATCAGCAGCTTTGCCATCCTCCCATCAGCTCTTCAGCTTTGTTCTCAACATCACCATAAGCTAATGCAGGACAAATTTGCAAGCAATGCCATTAGCCCAGAGCTCCAGGACTAAATTCACGTGGTGGGGAGGGAGCTTGGCTATGTGCGTGGGGTTGCAGTTTCGCCCCTGCAGCTTTCCCCAGACCTCATCTCCCCTTCCACTGGCTGTGGCTGACTCCGAGGGAATGGGAGGGCCGGGAGCCGGGTGCACAGCCTGGTCCTGCGTGTGAAGGCTTTACTGCAGGCTCCTCACACTGACCCGCGTGCGCCTGTGCCAGCCAAATCATTCTGCATCATTTCTCTCTCTCGAGGAGGTAATGGACTGGCTCCTCACCATCTGTCTGGCACACTGCAAGGCCTCTGGTAGCAACAGGTACTTCCAAGGTAGCAATTAGAGACAGGAAGAGAAGGAACTGTTTTCTACGACTAGAAGCCATGTACAACCAACACTATGGCTTTGCAGAGAAAGGGAGGCTTAAGTGTAGCACTAAATACACTGTCAAAGGGGATGGGGCTCAGAGAGCAGAAGAGTTACACCGGAGTGCAAACCTCAAACCCTGCTCCCCTTGGCCGGGAACAGAGAGGCTGAAACACTGGCAGGGACAGTGCCTGACACTGCTCAGCTGGCAGTGGCTGTCGGGAAGTTCACTGTGGTGATAATGAAGAGCCTGGAGTCTGTCAGCTGTGCCAGGGGGTAGGAGGCTCTCCTCCTGCATCTGGCACTAAGTGACAGTGACACACACAGCAGCAGTCCTGACTCTGTTCAGAAGGTGGCACTGGGGTGTGATTACCCTCTGGCAAGGAGGTAAATGGGTCAAAGCTGAACGTTGGGGAAAACAGCCAGCTTGCAGAAGAATGTAATATTTTCCAGGAAAAAAAAAAAGGAAGTAATAAATGTTGTATTTTCTCTCTGGCAACCCTGAGAACTGCAATTTAGCATCCCACATCTACCTTGAGCCACTAATAACTAGAGTCATTATTTTTCATCTTTTAATTCCATTTTGCTACACATCTTAGTGTATGAGGTTTGCACAGAGAGGAAAAAAGTGGTGAGACAGAAGATAGAGCCTGTTACCCCCATGAGTGCTCAGACTGAAAGGTCCAAGAGCTGTTCAGAGGTGGAATGTGCTGATGAATTTCAGCGGCAAGAGCTGGGCTCGATGTGTCCCTGCACTGGTAGCCTTAGGAGCTCAATTCAGTCACAGTACTGTCTTTCAGATTTCATAACAGCCCTTAGAAAATCACCCCTTTTCCTAACCCCTCTCCACCCTCATTATGGCCAGCAGACCAGGGATTTGGCAGGAGACCCTGTCATCCTTGGGTCACCACTAGAGATGCAAAGAGAGGTCTCAGCAACTCTGGAGTCCCTTTACTGGCACATCTGAAACCCCAAAAGCTCTTTGTCTGAATGCCTGGCAGCAGACACAGCCCCCTCCCTCCAAATCTCCAGCTCAAATGTTCAAGATCTAGCAAGATCACAGTGTCAAGCAGTCCCACCCTGTGGGGAGAGACCTAAAGATGAGTCCTTCTTCCCTCAACTGATAATGACTCGAGCTCCTGGTAGCCACTGAGCTGCACTGAAGTGCACCTGTAACAACTCAGCTCACCCAGGTTGTCAGTCAGGGATGTGACCTTTAGGCAGGTAGAAAGCTCTACAGATGCTCTGCCAGTGCTGAACAGGGCAGAACTAAGGACTTGGTGGTACCAAAAAACTTTAAAGGCTCCTACAGGATGACAGGAGCAGCTTTGTGAGCTCCAGACTCACAATGGCTTCAGAGCATGCCCAAGCAGCTCTCTGTGATGGTCTGCCACCCACACTGGAAAAGTGCTACAACCCTCCAAACCATTCTGGAGAAGCTGTCTGGAGCTGTCTGTCTGTCTGTCCTCTGCTACCACCCCTCTTGGCCAAGTGCTTTGGCACACCACCCATGTCTGCAGGTGCAAAACACCACTCTCAGACCAGTTTCCCCAAATTACCCCATTTTGCCCAAATCACAAAGCTCTGCAACCCAACTGCCTGAGAGAGGGTTTCTTAGGAGCCCAGGTCTGACATTTGTGATGACTTTAGTCAGTGTCCAAGCTGGTACCGGTACCTTCGAGTCATGTCACTTGTTCTCTCGCATTGTTTCATAACCTGCACGTTGTACTTGAGACAAACCTGTTTCCCTGTTTGCTTCAGTGCTTCTGCTTAGAGGCTTGTAAGTGAAAGCCTGCTAATGTAACACAGATGAATAATGTCATTACTATAGTATTTAAGGCCTGATCTGTATTTCCCTTCCTTTGGCACCTGCAGTCTTACAAAGGTTCCCAAGCACCAGCATGAGCATATCCAAGGCAGATATTGCCTGCAGGAGATGTCTATGTCTTACTGCAGCAGCTTGCAAAGAAGTCTTGTTTGTTGGAAAAGCATTCCTACACTCCCCTGAGAGCTCCTCCATGCCTGCCTCAGGCAGTTCAGTTTATTTTTATTGCTGTATCTGACACGTCCCCTTAATACGCATCATTAACATCCTGAGCTGTGCTAGTCAGCAATTTAATTCTCAGACCCAGGGTCACAAGCAAGAGGAGGTTTTTCCTAGAAAGTTGGAGAGGATCATTTCCAGCACTGCTTAGGTGTGGCTCTCCCCTTGCTGCTGTCCCAAGACCCTGGCTATCCTCCTCAATTATCTTCTGGAGGATGGCTTTTTTTTTCATAAATTCGCCAAGCAAAATTAAGCCACTGCAGTGGCACAGCTTCCCTGCTGTACACTTACAGATGCTGTGACTTATTCAGATACTAGAAAAGCAGCAAGGAGGAGGGAGGGCCCACTAGGGCCACGTAATGGAAACGTGCAATGATGAAAACCCCCTTCCTCCATGTGCCAGAGCATCTGGTAAGACTCAGGCTACAGCACCAGTGTCCTGGAAAATTCCCATTATAACACACAGGCCCTGAAGTCTCTTTTGCAGTGGTTGCCCCCATTGCTTGCAGGCTGCAGCTGAAGCTCAGCAGGGACCAGCAAAGCTCATACTCAACACAACTGATTCTGCAGGCTGGGACAACCAGGAGACATCAGTAAACTTGCCTCAAGGGTTTTTTTAGCTCAGGATCTCAGGCTGAAGTTCAAATACCCTGTGAGCTCAGCCATTCTTGCAGATGTGAGTGTCCTGATGAAGAGGCCGTATAAGAGCACTCATCAGCTTCTAACAGGTCATCACCATGGACAAAATGGAGCCAGAGGAGAACAGAGAACAGAGACCAGATCCCAACTCCAGCACTGGAGAACTGGGGATCTTTGGAGCTGAAACAGCCCACAAAGCAGGAAGAGTCAGAGATAACAACTGTAAATCAGAGCTGAACTCCTCAAGACTGCAGACAGTTGTTGGGAAGGTTGGTTCAAACAGATTTTCTATTAGCTAAAATCAGAGCGTCAGAGTGGATGTGGCTTACGAGTGACTACACAGGAGCAGTATAGATTAAATACACTGCAGAGGCCCATCAAGGCAAATGCCTACTCCACTATGTACCAGCACCAGGGTGCAGGCAGTACTATCAGGTGCTTCTAAACCCCTGTGTCTTCAGGGTCTTTTTAAAAACATGGGCTTTGCACAAGTATTACAATGGAGGGAGGCATTTAAAGCCTCCAAGCCCATGACTCCTGTCTTGGTGACTAGCAAACTGGAGAGCAGGAGAATAGATTGGTGGATGGATGGAGAGACAGACGGACGGATGGATGGATGGATGGATGGACAGATGGATGGACAGACAAAAGCTCTGGATTTCCTGGTTGCTCACAGCTGATGGAATATTTTTCTCATTTGCTGCCCAACTGCTGCTCGGCAGAACACCTGCTATGTTGTCCAACAACTTTAATCCCCCAGTCTCAGCAGGTTAGCAGTGTTGCTGCTTTAAGACCTTTGCTCTTAAATGCCTGCAATCCAGGGAGCAGGGAGTGGGGTGGGTTAATTTATAGAGATTAATTCTACCAAAATGGCAGACTAAAGGTCTCTCTCTGGTATGAAACATCATAATAGCCTGGAGGATGGAAGGAGCCTGTGTTAATTATGCATGAACCCGGCTGTAACTTCTCTGCCCACACCATGAGTCTCCAGACACATCTGGCCCATGCTGTGCTTCTAAGCACTCCAAAAAATGTGCAGCAGATGTCAAAATGGGCAGAGAAACATGCAGATCCCAGGGAACATGTGGGTGTTGGATGTGCTGCTCTGCTCGGACCAATTGGACATGCTTCAGGGAGCCCAGGGTCTGCCAGCTGCCTGGATTTGGCTTCCCAGCAGTCTATCAGATGAGAGGACACAGGAGAGAGGTTAGAATGCTAACCTCATGTTGCTGGTTAGAATCTAGCCAGGCTCAGAGCATCACCCAAACAGGTTTCATTTGACAAGGACATGAGGTTTGTGTCATCCTTGCCTGTATTATGGTTGGTCTGGAAAAAACAGATGACCTTGACTTCCTACAGCATTTGCCCTGCAAAAACTGTGCTTGAGAAATTCAGAGATTTCTTGTAAGAATAAAGCTGGGCCCAAGTTCCAGCAGACCCTGAGAAGAAAGGTCAGGGACTTTGAGATATGCTTATATGTCCACCTGGTCTGTGTTATCCACATGTGGGGTGAAGACTAAGCAGAAAGGATGCTCTTCCCACCTGCACATGCTGTGACTTGTTATGGGATACAGTGTTGGGGCATCGTAACCCCTGTGTCCTCTCTGCCTCTTTCTCCCAGCATCTCACCAGATGGTGAGAGCCACTGAGGAATGAGGCATTCATAGGGATGGGTCACAGGGGGCCCAAGCCCTCAGTCCTGGTAGGAAGTCCCGGCCTGGTGCATCAGCCACTTCCCACAGGATTATGCAAATTAATGCCAGTGTAGCATCTGCTTCCCAGCAGTGCCTTTGTGCTGGCACCAGACAGGGCACGCAGGCACGCAGCTGTAACTCCACACACTGCATTTATTCCGGACCAAGTGGCTTTTCACTCCAGTTGCTTCTTCCCATCCTCCAAATCTCCCAGTGCTTCTGTGAGAAGTGCTATGAAGTCTAAGCCAGCAATGTAGAGGCTCCAAACCCTGGATCTGCACAGTCCTCTGAGACCCTTGCTCCTGGAACTGAGCCCTCTAACTCAGCTGTTTCTGCCACTCAGTTTTTGTATTCATGGCAAAGGCCAGTAGATCAGGCCACTTTCAGACAGGGGAGCCCAGAGAGAGAGAAGCTTTGCACAGGCTCTGAAATGTGTGTGTGAGAGGTGGGAGCTTGTCCATGAACAGCTCCAACAAATTTTAACTGAGTGAGGAACAGGAAGAAAATCATTGACCCATTACTCTGAGCTACCTGAAAGTGCAGAGCATTGGGTCATTCATTAAAGACAGTTCTGAAGATGCAAATGCTCACAAATTTGTACTCACAAACCTTCAATGCCGCTCAGCATTGCATCCCCAATCTGTGACACAGGAAGCATGAGGGCACTCATGGAGCAGCTTTCCAGAAATAAACAAAAGCTGCTTTGTCCACATCTCCCCTCCTGTGTTTCAATCTGCTCTGAGTTACTAGAGCCAAGAAATTAAAATATTCTGGGTCTGAGGCTTGGGATGAAACTAGTGATGTGTCCAGCCCATGGCTCATGGAAAATTGAATCAGAAGCTGTAGGGACTCTCAGAGAGCAGGCAGGTTTTAGCTTCCCCTCAGCAAAGTTTCCCCATGATGTCCCCCTAATTTCACTACTTCATTTAAGTCTGGAGTCCTAATGGGTCGTCCGTTTTTCCTCAATGTGGTTAGTGACCTCAGGCCTAGAAAAAACCACACAGAGACCACAGTTTGAAGGAGAGAGCAGGAGATTGGATTCCGCCACTCCCCTGTACAATTGGGCACCACCAACAGCACTCTTCTTGTCTCCTGGTAGAGAGTGACCCGCAGAGGGCCAGTCACTGGACAGACCGACATCCCTACTGACATGACCCTGGTCTCTAAACCACTGTAATGCCTCTCCAGTCCAGACAATGCTGATTAAGCTGTAGTGCCTGGATGAAATGTGCTTCCTTATGGCCAAGGCACTAATGGTGCTCAGCAAAGCCATGCAGCAATTAATGCATCTTCAGGCATTGCCTCCGCAATAAATCAATAGCTATTAAGGATAATTTATCCCATTTTTAATAGTCCCACAGGTTTCCCCATTCTGAATCCTGATTTTAAATCACCAGTCTGTACTGGGACTTATTCAGCTACAATGCTTTTGAACTCAGATAAGAAAGAACATGGGTCCTTGGATGACTTTCACAGACACTCACATCAAGATGTGCTTTACCTGTTGTGTGCACATCTGCAAAAGTCCACTGAGAATCAGGCTTGGAGAGACCAGAGTATCAGAGTCAACACCTCTTGTGCCATGCCATGATTGTGGAAGAGCAGTAAAGTGAAAAAGGTGGTGAGATCAAGAGGAGAGTTCTAAGAACCCTCCATCTGCCTCCTCCATCCCTTGTGCCAACACAGTGGAGTCTCAGCAGAAGGACATCAGGATTAACGGCACAACTATAAACACGTGGAGGCTCAACTGCTCAGTCACAGGCTGTGTGCTCTGTTGCAGCAAATCCCACAATGGCTCTGTTCCTGCCTGCCCCTAGAGACAGAGGCATACCTGTGGTCTCCAGTGTATGAACACATTTGAATGGCTGTGAGGTGTTAGAGCACTACTGCGGAATTTTCAACACGAGGAAAGTGCATATAGGAATTGCCAAGGACAGAAAGAGCAGACTCCCGAGGGATGCCCCCGGAACCACTGAGCAGAACATGGGGCCTCTTTGGACCAGCCCCTGGCAGCCCTTTCTAAGTGTCTGAGACGTACAGATCCCTGTGCACAGGGAAGGAAAACCACACAGGTATAATCCACTTGCTCCCAGAAACAAAAACTGAAACAAGAATAAATAGACTTTGAAATGTCTCTAGTACCTTTACCTGCAGAGGGTTCTTTGTGCTTATGGCAATGACGTGATACTTGTAGTAACACAGCTCACAGCTCCAGCAGCCTCTCTCGCTAATCCATTTGATCAGACATGGCTGGTGCGTGCACTTCACAGATCCATCGCATCGACACGGGCTCAGCAACTCCCCCTGAAAGAGACAGACAGCATCAGCGAGGCTTCCCTCCCTCCACAGGCACAGCACAGCACGGCACACGCGGCACGGCACGGCACGGCACGGCAGAAGCTCCCTCATCCACCCATTTGAACTTTCTTCCTTTTTACCTGGTTTGGTTCAGGCAATCATGCTGCTTCCATCCCTTTTCCCTGTAATAATGCTTGGTTGATGTGAACTGAGACAGGGAGGGAGGTAATGGTCTCACATACTGGGGTTTTACATGCCTCGTCACCACTGAAGGAAAAGCTAGATGACCACAACTCTTACCAGACTCCAGAGGACCCACACTGACCCCAACCAGTGGACACACATCTGTTGGCAACCAGATGCCACTGGTTCACTGCTCAGGTTTCTGTCTCTCTGCTACCCATTTTAGAAAGCAAAGTTGGTAGTGGGGATAAGTTGTGAGACAGCCTCTGCTGCAGACTGATGTTCTGCTCAGACCAAGGCAGCTTCCTCAAGCCCAGGCAGGCAAAAGGTCCTCAAATTTCTCCCACACACCGTCCACTTTCCCCAGACAGTCATACTGGTGAACTACAGGGCTGGCTATTTGCACCCTAGAAGCAAGCAAGATGGAGAACAAATTGTGTCCTGCTTGTGACACAGATGGTTATGAGTGGTGGCCAAAACACTGAACCTCCTGGCTCACTCGTTTCTGGTGTATCCAGGAAAACCCCATATTATTCTGATCCATCTGCTATCATCCTGTTCACCATGGGACTAAATTCCTCTCTGCACACAAGCTCAGGATCTCTTCGCAGTTGTTTGCCATCACTTATTTAGGTTAGAAGAGAGCCATTACATTTTCCTCCTCACTGTTTAGTGTTTAAAAGCCACAATATAGATTCCAATAGTGTATTTAGCTGTGCTCCAAGATTAAAAAGCTTTTAAAGGTACAGTAAGAATATCTATGGGACAGGGAAGGTTGGATCATACTTTCAGCATTGGGGAGAAGATATTTGCTCTTACAGCCCAGATCAGCCTCATCACTAGCATGATGAAGCACCAGGATAACAGACCCTGGCATTGGACACTGCTGGATATGGTAAAAGACATCCATTCCAACTGCCTCAGGTTATGAACCAGATCCTGCTCTTGCTAACCCTGGTGGGAAACTGTCTCAGCTTCTAGGTCACTACATCAGGTCTCAGGACCTGAGGAACTGAGGACCACACTGGGCAAGAGTGATACTTCTTTTTACAAAACCTAATGCGAACATGTTAATTGTTTCATTTGTTTCAGCTACGTGACCTAAAAATGTCATCTTTCATGAAATTTTAGCAAAACTGTAAATAACTGTTTATGTTACAAACCCAGCCGTGGCTCTACTTGTTACTGGTTTTCATTACATACTGGAGAGGATACAAAGGGAGAGGGGGAGCAAGAAGGGTTGTAGGCTCCATGAACCTTTTCCACCTGGAAAAAGGTGACATGACAAACCAGAAGGGAAGCAGGAAAGGATTAGATGGGAGAAAGGTGCACATGGGAATGAGCACTGACATTTGGCATTCAAACTCCCCATGTGAGGTCCAATTCGAAGGGCTCAGGTTTGGCTGTGCATGTTTGTGCCCTTTGCTGAGACTAGGGTGGGACATCGCCAGTGTGATAAGGAGCCCAGAAGAGCAGGTACTGCCAGACAGGATGGAAAAGGGGAGGGATCAGAGCTTGGCACAGCTCCTCTGCTTCCCCGCTCACCAAACCTCTTCCACACCAAGAGCCAGCCTGGTACAAGGACCATTGCTTTGTGCCTCTGGTCTCCTCTTCTCATCTCAGTCCCTGGTGCCTTATTTTCTCAACAGTTTCACTCCCCAGCACACAAGTGTGGCCCCAACACCAAGGAGGTCATGCAGAAACCTCCCAGCTCTGCAGCATCCCTGGCATTTCCACCTCAATGCACACCAGGGTCTCTTGCAGGGCTCAAAATGGTGAGTGCAGGACCTGGGCTTTGTCTAATGAGCAGCTGGAGGCATCGATGACGAGGGATCAGGAACGGAGCAGAATGGAGCAGGAACTAAGAGCAACAACCTCCAGGCAAAGGCAGAGGGGAAAAGCTGTAGCTACAGCCTGGACTCGCGTTGGCTTCTGGGGCTCTGTAATAAATGAGTCTGTGAAATCTGAGCTTCTCTCGTCAGAGCCAGGAGATGTTCACAGATGTCCTACAGCACCATGGGGACCCAGTCTCTCCCTAACTGGGATGCTCAAACACAGACAGTCCTGCCAGCTCCCACAGCCTCAGGATTCAACTGTGGAGATAAATCCCCCAGTAACTTGATTTTAGCAAATCTAGCAAAAACTCGATTTATCACATTTTCTCCAGCCGTCTGAAATATTACATCCTTGTATGTGGCACACAGCTATTTTTGCATACTGTGAAGCCCAATTCTGTCCACAGCAGGCATTTGTAAAACTGCCATATGCACACACGTGCACATGCACTCCTGTGCCAGCAGAAAAACAAACACCAGGGGCATATTAAAGGAATAAATCCTTTGTACAGCAAAGGAGAAGGAGTCTCATTGCTGGCTGTACAGAGAGCTCAGGAACAGACCATTGGCTGTGATACACAGGAAGGTTTTGCTGCACAGAGTCCTCTGCTGCTAAAAGCTACAGGAACACAAAAGCAAACCCAAAGTGAGACACAGATCACAACAATTAGAGATGGAAATTAAATCCCCAAGCCTATTTCTGCAGGTTTATAGAAGATGGCTCTGCACAACATATTCTCCAGTGCTCAAACAGCAGCATCCCCACCACTTCCCTTTGGGAACTGCTCTCCAAAAACCCTTTGAAGGGTCTATTTCCCTACTTCACAACACTTATTTTTCCAGCTTCCCATTGTACAGTTATAACCCATCACTGGGATGAGCCTAAGCAGCTTTTTTCCTTTGTCAGTAACTAGTGGAGAAATGCTCCCCAGCTGCAAGCTTCCTCCTCAGCTTGCTCACTACCATCTTGTTCTTCTGAAACACTCAAGTGTGCTTTGGATTCAGGGCACCTGCCTTTGTTGTTGTTGTTGTTATCCAAGTCTAAATTAGAAAAAAACAGAGTTAACAAAAAGGGAAGGGTGCTCTGGCTCAGCCACAACCATTTCAACATATGCATGAAATACTCTTCCCTACTTCTGGAAAGAGTAATAAACTAAGCAATTACATATAATATTCTTCCCTATTTCTCTCTGTGATGGGAGCTTGTTTCGAGGAGCAACAAGGGCAAGGCCAGGCTGAACTGGCTTTACCCTGAGAAGAACAATACTGCTGGAGATGCACCAGTAGTGCAGGTCTGCTCCAGGTCTGTCCTCTCCATCTGGATTCCCAATCTGTACCTGCTGCAACACGTCAAAGTAGTTAATGATTATCTGGCCCCTGCTATTTAAAGCGTACTGGGAGGAGTGCTGAGAAAGGATGGAAAAAAAGAACTACTGCTGGTGCATGCTTGTGCTGCTCGGTATATCCAGGGAGAAAATAACCACATCAGGAGCAGCGTCACCCCTGTTGAGTGTTGGTGGCAGTGTTTCACCTGGCTTTTATCTGTCATTTATCAGTGCTGGGAGCCCATCCACACATTGCTACCACAGTTGTAGCTGCCTCACCCACCAGCAGGCAGACATGGGATGTGTTTCCCCAGGCCTGTTCTTTTAACTGCAAATTAAGTACAGCAAATTTGCCCACCCAGTCTCCTTTAAACAGGGCAGGGCTGGGGATGACGGTGTCACTGGGCCAGGATGTGGTTGGTCTTCTGGGTTGGCCCAGCTGTGCTGACCTGTGGCTGGTGCCTGGGCTGCTCCTGAGGACCAGTTCAGCTTGAAAGAGCCATGTTACCAACATCCTGCTACCACAACCATTAAAGCAAACATTCTGAAAGCCAGTGCAAGCTGTACAGAAAACCAAGATAGCTGATGGTGATCTTAAGACCTGCAGTTCTTCTTCATCTGTGCACTTTCCCTGCTCAAGTATGCAAAGTAGCACAGGCACCAGTCACAGCAGCAGTGCCCTAGGCCAGAGCAGGTCAATGAGAAGATGCTGAAGGAGCTGTCCCATCACAAGGGCTGCCATCTCACTCTGGGGGTGTACATGCAGCTGCTGCTGCTCACAGATCTGCATGCACGCATCTGACTGCTAGCATTTATCTGAGTTTGTCCTGTTTGCAAAAGGAAGCCACAGTCATTTAATTTCAGGTCTTCAGCTGCGTCTCCTAAATATACTTAAATCTTCACATTGAGTTTAAATGCAATGGGAAGTTTTATTATGGGAAATAAATGCCAAATGATTTCTATATTAGGAACATAATTACAGACAAATTAAGTCCAATGGCAAAGAGAAGACCATTGTTACAGAGCTGGTAAACTTCAATAAACATGTACTAATGACCACTCTGTCTTCACACACTTACAAGAGTTGCCCTTCTACCCTTTTGAACTAAACCTGTTATTACCAGCATCTCAAATGCTTCCTTATGCATGCAAGCACTGTGCCAGCCAGAAACAAGCAACAAGGGACATGGAATAGGTATCTATGTGTATATATATGTATTATATTGCATGAAATTCTCCAGCACTGGGGGAAATTGACACAGAGTGTGGACCCAGAGAGGAGTGGACTTAGGTCTCCTGTGGTGTCAGGACAGCACAGGACATGGTTATGTATGGGGCTCTGGTGAGATGGCATTTCCCCAGACACCTCAGCAGAGCTGGGTGCTGATCCCAATCTCTGTCTTGGCAGTAATCTGCTGCGAGACTTTTCTTGACCCAGCTGGGGGAATATCCCAACTGGGTACCTCCCTAAAATCTGGAGAGCCTATAGGAAAATCTATGCAAGTGATTAGAAAAAGAAATCATCCAGACTGCCATCTCTGTGACCAGAACTGGCCCATCCTACAGCTCCCCTGCAAGACCTGATATCCCCGTGGCATGCAGAGACAGCACTTCCCACGGCAGGCAAGATCCGTGTGCCCTGGGGGGCTGTGAGTACCCCCATCCCAACAGCAAGAGAAAATGCAGACCCATAAAGGAGAAAAACCCAGCTCTGGACAATTGTTTCTGTTGCTCAGCTGTGATTTTAAGCCTGTGGCTGCCTGGCTGAAGCCTCTGGTGTGTGCTCTTGGCCTGGCAGCTCCCTGGGTCAGGATCATGTCTCTGCAGGGCCCAGGTGTGGTAGAGGTGTGGGCCCCTCTCTAGGATTCCTCAGCCTCTTGGCAGTACGAGGGAGCAGCCACAGCTGGGCATGTCAGGCTGGGGACTCTGAGATGGGTGTGGTGGGGGCACAGCTCTGCTTTTTCATGGTTTTCTGCAATTTTCAATGGGTATTAGCTATTCTGGCAGCCTGGTGAATGGGGCACTTATTTCTCAGAGAGCTAAGAGAAATGCAGCAACAAGCCTCAGGCATCCCTGCCTACAGGCTGGGTGTGAGCAGACAGGGATCTCAGCTTTACTGCACCCAGCAAAACCATCACACACCCCTCTGGGACCATCAGGAGTATTTTGGTGATGTCTGGGAGCGTGGGTGCTGGTCGGGAGAGGGATGTGTCTCACAAGGTCCTGAGCTGAAACCCAACATTTGTTCCACAGTGAGTCTGGTCTGAAAAGCCATCACGTCTGCAGAGCTCCTGATGCTCCAAAAACAACACAAATTGCCTTTCCGCCCACGGAGGCTGCTGCTGCGGCACCTGCGAGGAGCGCTGGGGCTGCCACGCTGCTCAGGCTTTTTCTGCTCCTCTCTGATGAAAACATGAAAGGTTGCAGCCACAGCTGCGAGAAGGGCAGGGTGGGACCTGCTTCACATCCTCTTTCTGCTGGAAAACTCATCCCACCACTATCACAAGAGACATGACTTCCCAGCTGAGCAGCTGATGCCCATAGCCTCTGGCTTTACCATGGACCAGGGAAATTTTAAGTTTTCTCTGTTCTTTCCCGTCTGCAGTGTTTTGTGCCTGTCACCACTGCTAAGACAGACAATGACAGAGGTGTCAGCTCAGAATTTGGGAGTGGGATGGAGAAGTGGGAAGGGAGACTTTGCATTTTCTGAGCATTACCATTCCCCTTGGGGACCCTTTTGTCACTGCAAAGCTGAGGGACCATCACCTCATCTGCCTGCTCATCAGGGTAGGAACGAAGCTTGCCCGTGTTTTAAGTCAAAACATGTTTTTTTGGTTGAAGCAGATGACTCAAGAGTCTCAGCTGTGCTGGAGGCAAACACTGGGTAAAATCCCTGTACCCTCATGCCCAACAACAGTGCAGGGATGTGGGGGAGAGGCATCTGACTGGTCCCATCTCAAGGCTGTGCCCTGGTCAGCAGAGAAAAGGAAAGTCCCAAGAGGGTCCCAAGCTGCACCACTGTACTGGCTGCCCTCTTTACCAAACTGCCCTGCTCCTACTCTGCCACCTCTGAGCGGGATGTTCCAAAGCAACACCCCTCACGGCACTGTCCATGTGCCCCCCAGGGAATCCCCACTGCTTAGTAACACGGATGGGTTTCCTCTGCACACAGATCATCTCTCAGCTCTGCCAGGGAGCAGGAAAGAGGATGCCTTCTTTTCCTCCCTTCATTGCTAAAACCTTAAAGAGTTCTGCAGGGCAGGAGGGTGCGAGAGAGAAATGAAGACAAGGAATAAAATCTCATGAAGAAAAGAAAGAAGGAGGAAGAGGCTTGAGAAGTCCTGGGTGCAGAAAGCCCAGTGCATTAGAGAGGCGGCTCTGGCTCCCTCAGACAGGAGCCTTTGCTGTGGTGACTCATCCTGGGAGCAGTCTGGAGTGGTGGCTCTGCCCTCGCTCCTTCACTCATTTCCAGGGGAAGGTGATTGAACACAGCTCCACTGAGCTTAATGTGAGCTGTCAGGGAGCTGGGGCACATTTGCCTCGGCAACAGAAGAGAAAACAGGAAAGTTGCAGAGTTTAATATAAAATATTTGGACATGACCCAATCCCTTTTCACTATAAAAAAGGAAAAAAGGACTTAATCTAGGCTAGGGCTGTTTCAGTATTTATCTGACAGTAACTTGGTCATGTATTTGTCCACAGCCTGGTGCTATCCAACAGCTCGGGGTGCTTCTTTGCCACCACTGGCAAAGGCCAGAGGGAGTTGGTTCAGGAAGGGCTGGGTGTCTCATGGCTTAACACCAATTTCCTTCAAAGGAGCAGAAAAAATGCATTTTTGTGAGAATCAGAGAATCACAAGGCATTTTAAGTGCAATAAGCTATGGAGTCCTTTAACACCTGGTTTCAGGCCAGTGAAAGGTGAACGGCAGAGAGCCATTCGATTTAAGTCCTGCTTGGCCAGGAAAGGGAGACAGCATGGAAAAGGATGCTGGGGATTGGTTCTCACCTGAGTCAACCACTGCAGGGGAAGTGAGAGGGAAGGACAGTCCCTAAGGGACCCCTTAACTGAGAGGAAAGATACTGAACTCCATCTCTGTGTGCGGGTCTTGCCAACAGACAGGCCCTTCTCAGAGGAGATTCCTCTGAATAGGAAACCTGACTCATCAGTTTTCCTCAGAGCAAATGGGGGCAAATCACAACAAGTCAGTCCTCAGAGCAAATCGGTTCCTCAGCAAACACAGGGACCTGCAAGCACTCCTGCCATGTTGTTGTTGCCACCAGAGAACCCATGGCAAAGCAGCTGAGACTGATCCTGAAAAACTGTTCCACTAGAACTAAGTCAAACCTTACCCGAAATATGGAATAAGAAATCAGGAATTAATTATCAATAGCCCAAGGAGCAGAGAGGTTACAATATATGGTATTTATTTGCTTTTCTCTCTACAGAAGGATTTTCACAAGAAAAATTACTTGACTTATGTGTTCGACAGCCCACTTCATCCTAATGTCATTGAATATGTTTTTGATTAGCTGATTTAAGTAATTCTTACTAAATGTTGCTTGGTTGCAAGGAATCAAAAAGCAAGTGTCTCAAATATCACCTGCTGTGCCTCATCAGGTGTGATAATAGCACCAATTAAGAGAAGAGCCTTCAGTGCATAGAAATCACAGTGCTGCTGCACATGTGAAATCAAGATACCTGAATACCCCTGAGCACTTGGGTGTTGCAGTGAGTTCAGCTCCAGTCTTGTCCTGAATACAGAGTGGAGCTGTTTCAGCATCTCGGAGAAGAAATGTCCTAGTCTGTAGCTCCTGGGCTTTCACCCAAAGTACTGAGGGCTTTAAGCTTCTGGAGATTTACCGTAGACCCCAACCCTTTCGTGAGCTAGAACACTCTAGTTACTTCTGAAAAAGAAATCGACTGTTGTTTCACTCTGGCTCGTCTTAATTAAATTTAAAGTATTTCAGACAATATTTAGATTTATTCTGTGTGAGATACAAGAGTGAACTCAATTTTGCTCCCTAGGATGTGATGCTGGGATAAATCTGATGCAACACCATG
The DNA here is from genome assembly GCA_013397755.1 of Cnemophilus loriae. Lineage (NCBI taxonomy): Eukaryota > Metazoa > Chordata > Aves > Passeriformes > Corvidae > Cnemophilus > Cnemophilus loriae. Next base: position 2,341,179 of record VZTF01008853.1, read on the forward strand.
AAGTCAAACAACTCTTCAGCACAAATCAAGTACCCTTAAGTTATGGCTTCTTGTAATAAATTTTCAACCAATTAAAGAGGTTTTCTTTTTTTTCTTTCTTTTTTTTTTTTTGGTACAAATGGCTTTTTCACTAGAGAAAGCCTCAGCTAAATAAATTTTTTCTAAATATACTTCTTTTTTCATGAAAAAAAAGATATCAATTATTCCTTATTATCTCTACGTTCAAAGTATAAAGTTAATGCTTTCAGAATGCAAGTATCGTACAATGCAATTCTTATCCAAGATGTGCTCATAATTCAGCAAATTGAACTTTGCAGCTACTGCCCTGGGAAGCTGTTCATAAAGATATTCAGCTAATGGCCATTTCAGGAAACATTATGCCATCAGCTGCAGAGGAGCAGCCATGGAAAATCCACAGAAATGGATGCTGGTTTGACTCTCCAGACAACAGACCCCACTTTTAAAGACAGTGAAACAAACAGACCAATAGGCTTTTTGTCTTTTTTTTTTTCCCTCGGAGAAAGCTGAAAAACCCTTCAACACTAGAGCTGAGAAAATCTTTATTCTGTAATATTTGCCTAATCTTCCTGGGTTCTCCACGAATGAGAAAATGGGCAGGTGCTACTGGCAGCCTTACAGCAGTGAGATGCTCCTTCCAAAAGTGCAGCAACTGCTAAGGAGCTGCTTTGCCCTGGTACCATGGCAGCTCATCAGTGGAGGGGAGCAGAAAATGGTGGCAGCCAGGATTTGAGGGTTGTCATTTGCCATAATACCTTCAAGTGACCCCCAGTCAGGACTGAGGGCGGCACGGTGCAGAACTGGGGGGGCCACGTGCATGTTCAATCAGTGGAAGCCAATAATAAGGTGCAAACAGAAGCACAGAGCATATCTCCACTACTCGAAGGTGGTGTTTCCCAGCTGGGAGTGGAGATGATGACATGACAAGAGGGACTGTCCCGACAGGTCTGGATGGGAATGGTTATGCAGGAGCTTCTCCTGCTCCATTTGGGATGGTCAAGACTGGCAGCTCAGAGATGGAAACCGTCCAAAGCTACGTTTGTCTCCAAAGCTGTTTGTGTCTCCTGTGGCGTGAGGTAGAGCTCGAACGTGGGCTGCTGGCCTTGGGTGTACCTGGGGTGAAGGCTGAGGACAGCCTGGCAGAGGGCTGAAAGCAGAAGTGAGGTGGGAGACAACACACACAGGGCTGCTGCAGCAGCCAGGGAGCTGTGATATAAAATAATGAGCGTGGTTTGTTTACTTTTGGCTTCACTAGTGCTGCGGGACTGAGCTGTTTCATTAAGACGTGGCCTGATCCGCTTTTCCTTTCTGCCTCCCGGACTCAAGGAGAAGAATATGCAATTACAAAGTTCACTCATGTAGAGCCCTTCAATTACTGGGTAACTCTGTTATGGCTTTTCCAAATGTTACAAGACTCGTGCAATAGGACATGACATCTGAAGTAATTCATTTTTCATCTGCTGATTAGCAGAAATTAAAATGGTTCTCAGAACATCCCAATTTATGTGAGATCAAGTTCCTTATCATTTTAGTGGTGAAGGCATTTCTTTTTAATGTCTCAGGCAACCCTGCAAGCAGAGATGCTGAACAAAAATACATGAAGGAGGCAGCAGAGGGGAGAATAGAGGCCCACAGGGTCTGCAGGGTGGTGGAGCTCCAGAGCCTTGCCTTCCAATCCTGCCATAAGGTCACTTAAATGTTTGGCAGAAAGTCAAAATGCTTGCTGGCACAAACGTGCACTGGAGGCAGAAGCACCTCTTTTGGAACTGATGCAGCTACAGAGTGAAGCTGAACTGCCTTTACTGGCAGTGAGCTAAAAACCAGCCACAAATATAAAGGGTTTCTTCTGCAGATGTCTGCCAGCAGCAGCAGCAGAGCAGCTGCCTGCAGGATGCACTTGTGCCATGATGATGGATACCACTCAGGATCCCAACAGGCAAAACTGCCAGCAGCACCTCTCCAGTGGGACCCAGGGAAGTACTCACGGGGCCGTGGTGGGAGGTGTCTGCAGGGCTGGCAGCTATGGGTCACCCTGGGGGACTCAGGCACGTCAGATGGAAGAGCAAGAGACAGCATGGAGCAGCCTGAGTAAGTGATGGGATAAGGAGGAGGATAAAAGCAGGGGGTCTCGCACCATTTGGTCATGGCAAGAGTGGTCACACTGTCCTTTCATCTGCTTTCTATTTTCAAGGCATCCTGGGAAAGTAGGTGAAGTCCCCTGGGGAAAGGCTGGGATTAGGAGGCGGGGGAGCACGCTCTTGCTGATTCTCAGAACCATCCTCTCCACCACCACAGGAGCCTGGTCCAGAGCTCATAAACCCACAGGCCCACTTAGCTGAAGTGCAGCAAAAATACACCGTGGGAAAAGAGAACAGGCAGCTTAATCCCCAAATCCTTTTGCCTAGTGTGACAACTTTCCAGTCAGGAGCAGCCCAATAGGACAGAGCCAGAGGTACCAGCAGCACTGGCTGCACTGTCCCCAGGGGAAACTGCACAACATTAATTATGACTTTTTCAGTGCTGCCCTGGCAAAAGGCCTCCTGTATATGAAGCTGCATAAATCCATGTGTTTCAGTCTTTGCCTGCATACACCTCCTCGAAAGACTTCTTGTGTTTATCTACTTCAGCTGGGGAATCCAGCTTTCCCTTTCACAGGCAGAGTCTGAGTCAGAAAGGAGAGAAGGTAGAAATAAATGTAAGAACAGCTGTAACATTAGTCAAGTGGGATATAGAGGCCATTTTCTTTTTTTTATCAGTCTTTTGCACAAGTTGAAGACCAGGTTTACTATGTGTGTAAAAGTGAAATACACACATACAGATGTGCATACATAAACAGTACCAGGGCTTTGAGGTTTCAGCTCTATCAGTGCACAGATATTAAGCATTACATAGAGCTGACTTACCATCTGACTCTGCAATAACCTTTTGAAGATACACTGATTGGCAATTTACATACTAACAAATACATCAACACTGAGACAATGTCAGATGCTTTACACAGCTATGCTCCACTCCAGAGGTGGCTGAATTTCAAACAGTGGCCAAATCATTTGTTTCCCTCAGTATGAAAGATGCTCTATTGAAATATGAATTATTACCTCTCTGTTATTGGTCTTTATTGTGCTTTGTCAAATTGGTTCTCTTGCTCTTTCCCCATGGGACTTGCTGCATCAGATACAGAACCTGTTTGTGCCAAGCAAGATTCCTCCTACTACACCTGGATTAGTTTAGCTCAGTGAACTATGTCCAGTCAGACTGGGCTGTGGCCTCCCAGCATCCTCCTTTAGCTACAGATTAGGCTGCCTTTCTCCGAAACAACACATCTACTCTGTAACAACTTAACAGTTCTCTCAGCAAGTTGTGTCTCCACACAGGAAGAGTCAAATACCTGTTCCTGAGTTCCAATGGTGGAGATTTCATTGTCCTTCTAACCTGCACTCAGCTTTTAGGATGGGATTGTTCTTTACATCCACCCAGCTGCTCTACTCCACTTTCTGGTGCACCAAGCCTGGTACAAGGTGAAAATGCCCAGCCCACTCCTCTGACAGTGACCTGCTGTATTCTGTCACTCCTTCACTATTGTTCATGCTGCAAGCAGCTGGGACGGAAGAAGGTCACCGGAGAGAGAAGAGGAAAGAGGGAAGCTGTTCTCATTGCTTTGCCCTGGATGTCATGAGTACAAAGGGGACAGAGCTGCAAGTCCCAAGAGCTGAGTTCTTTTAGCACAACACTCCTGGGCTTTGTTACGCCAGAAAGATTTGAAGAGGTTTTTGAAAGCTCGTAGGGTTTTTTTCCTTGCCTTTGCAGAATTGGGGTTGGTAGAGAGATGAGCACAGAAATGATCACTATCCATACCTGCGTATTACCTGGAAGAAGTCCCACTAACTGTTGATTATTTGTGTTCAGGGCTGGGTAGTGTATAATCAGCTACTCATCTGCTCTTTGGTGTCAAACGCTGAGAAGTTGTGTCCGCGGAGCAGAGAGCATTCAAGCAAGACTAAAGAAACTCATTACCCAGCTATCACCCTCCACGGCAATGCTCCAGGAATGGGAAATACCTGCAGCAGCCACAGATGCTCCTCGTGGGCTGCAGTGCGATGGGAGCACAGCCGTCTGGGGTTGGCATGGGCAGAGTGGGCCCTGGCCCCAGCTCTCCCTCCCACAGCTCTGCTGATGTCCTGCTGATGGGTTTGGGGAAGTCTCTGTGTTGTGATCCCTGCTCTGTGTACCAGGGTAATGACTCTTAACCACCATCCAGGGACAAGTGTAGACTTCATTTATCTGCACGTGTCTAGCGTGTGTAAAGAGCTTGAAAAAACAAGGCCGTTGAAGAGAAAATTATTAAGCATGGCTGGCCACCTGTCTGCATAGTCATCGATCTTCACTGGTGTGTCTTTGTTGCTGTAGAAGTTGGAGCATGTCCAGCCTAAAGCATTGGAGCAGCCAGTTCTGCTCTGGAGGCAGGTCCCACCCCTGCAGCAGCCCTGTTCACCTGCAGAGGTGCTTAAGTGGAAGCTGTTTTTCAGAGGCCCTGCCAGTGTTCTGTGACAGCAAACTGAACCTTTAAGGAAAAAGAAATTACTTTACTACTGCACAGCCTTCTGTCAAGGGGGCTTCTCCTCTTCAATATGTTTACATACAAATTCTCAGTCTGACTTCTGCATCCTGGGTGAAATGAATGGGCAGCCACAGATGATTTTTTGTTTCCCAAACGAGTACCTCCGGCTACCATGCAAACCTGTGAAGCGCCAGTGCTCAGTGGTCCCTTGCTGCAGGGATGGCAGAGCAGGGTCGAGGTGCCCTGGCAGAGATACAACACCTGCATTCAAAGCTCTTGCCCAAGCCATGTCTGCCTTCATCTCTTGTATCCGCACATTTCCACAGGTAGTAAATACACTTTGAGGTTTCCCTTCTGAGGGGCAGTGAGTACGAAATGAAAGCAGTGGTGCCTCTCAGCAAGGGTACGGCAATCATCTCAAGAAGCTGGAGGACTTCTGACAGCCCCAGGGCCTGAAGGGTGAAAACACTCCGTGTCCTCCATACCCTTTCCTTGTGCTTGGCCACATTCCTGGGCTCTGGTAGCCGCCAGGGAACCTGAACAAGATCTCTGGGTGGGACCTGCATTCCAGGCTTCACTGTTCAGGATCTCCAGCTATTTTGCCCTCCTGCTGCTGGGAGGAGAGCACGGGTTTTGAATTTTTAATTTAATTCCTTCTCTTTATTTCTTTGGAGATAACGGAGATGAAAGTCTGCCTGGTAACAGTGCTGAGGAACACAAGCACACAGGGGGCAGGTCTTGAAACGTGCTCTGCTGCACTGCCACGTGTTTTAGGGCTGGCTGTATTACAAACTGAAAGCAGGGTGTCCAGGTCCCTCCTGACCAGTTCGTTCTCTGGTTAAATTCATTGCTTAATAGGAAAAAAGTAATAATCCAAGCCTGCAGCTATTAGACTTGCCCATCGTTACAGAGGGGAGCTTGCCTCCCTCCTTACCTGATTAGGTTTCAAGGAAACGGGGACATAAGCTGAATGAGAGTTTCCCCAAGGTGAGCCAAAAATACGGGCATGTTTGTCACCACAGGAATAGTTTTATTTGCACAGCCTGCAGGTAACTTGGGCACGTGAAGGCAAGGCTCAGTGTTTGGGCTGGAGCACGGGAGAGGGAAGGCGGAGGGGAAGCGGTCACCTCGGTGTAATGTGATGAAAGGGAGCGAGGTGTGAAACTGCAAAGGAAACAGAGACGCGGGAGCTGTGCTGCGAGCAGTAAACACGGGCTGGCAGCAGCGCACAGCCCGGCCCGTGCTGCCTGCAGTCGATAGCGGCCGGCTGGGCACAAAGAGCCAGGCGGGAGCCTGCGGAGATTTGTTATTTGCTTTTCCCTATGAGGCAGGGACAAACCACTGCTAGGACTGAACGTGTTAAAGTCACGCCACCTCGAGACTGACGGCAGATCCAGCCCTGCTTTAACCTGGGTGATGCTTTGCTTCTCTGCTTTGGGCCCTGGGATTTTGGACAGGGGGATCTTGGGGTTGCTTATCTGCTCATCGTCCCAGGGCACAAGCCCTTCGGAGCCGGGCTGTCCCGGGCTTTGCACTGTCCCCAGCTTTGCACTGTCCCCAGCTTTGCACAGATCCCTGCACACTGTTTTCGAGAAGAAACTCAGTGTATTCCCTGCATTAACTATGAAGCAAACTCAGATATGCACAGGCAGTCATTCAAACCTGCCTCACTCTGCCATAACCCTCCCTTTCCTCCCTGTCTGCTCTTTACATCATCTGTCTACATGCATGAATTTCTTCTTTTTCATTCCAGACTGTCAGGAGGAGATGGCAACAGACAGCTGCTTATCCTATGTCATGTCCACCTGCAGTGTTGTCTCAGGAGGAACATCATATATTACAGCTGTGAAAGATGATGGGACAATACCTTGGGACAGACAGCACAGACACAGGGAGTGAGGACCTAAAAGGGAAATGCCATTATGCATCATTGGTGTGGGTGTACTCAGGCTTTTTACACGCTGGTAGTCAGTTATGGAGATTGTCACACATAGAAAAGCTTCCCAGTTCACACCAGGCAGCAGAGGGAGGATCCTAAAGTGCTCTAGAACATGAAACACTCCTACTAGTCTTTAAGTATTAATATAAGCCTAAAAGCATCCTGTCTAAAGGAGAAAATATTTCCAGGCGCCTAACTTCCAAAAATACAGTCCGGGGAGACCATGGGGCTTCCCCAGCTCAGACCTCTCCTGCAAGGACCACACAGCATCTTCACAGCCCACCTGCAGCTGCTGCAGCATTCCACCTCTCCAAGACTGATCTAGGAGAACTTCTGCCCAAACCTTCCCTTTATATTCATTATTGAGGAGCCCCGCGGAAAGCCATCGGGCTCATTTCCACAGTCCTGAGGGCATTATCAAACACACCCGAGTACCCTGTGCACACCTTTTAAGAGTGGAAAGTGAGGCTGTTTTAGGGTTGAGATAAGGCAGTGGGGGTCTCTTCTTGGGCTAGCGGCCAAGAGCAATCCCAGGGTCCCCAGGAGGGGAATCTCCATAGCTGAACTGCTTCTCAGAGCAGCTGTGGATCAGGCATCACTCACCTCCGACCTGTTGTCTTGGGCTCCCTAGAAATGCAGGGAGCGATAATCCATCCACCATAATATGTCTTTAACAATCATTTTTGCAAGTGTGACAGGATAAGGTATTGTGAAATTGAACTGAGACTCTTGGGAGCAATTATGAAACCCATATCCTAAAGACGCTCATTTCCTTCTTTCAATTCTGTGTTTTCATTTATACTTTAAGAAAACTATTGTAGCTTGTATTTTCTGAGAGACAAGCACTGCCAGCAGCAGGCTGGAGATGCTGTTGAGTTCTTTGGGATGCTTTTCCTCAGGGCAAAGACTTTTTTTTTTCCCTCTATTCTACTGAATGGCTCATTAGATCCTATTTAGGTGGAAACAGTACTTATTTCACTTGGGAGATACTCAGAGCTGTGCGCCAGGCAAGCTCTCTCTACCTGGAATTATTTTGAAAGATGCTCCTCTGCTATACTACAGTAATTGTAAAAAGATCACCCAGATGTATTAGCAAACTGGAAGCTTTGAGTGATAATGTTAAATGAGTGATAAGCTGTTTAATAATTTGAGGTTTATTTGTTCCCTCATGTGTGTGTAAGTTTGGAGCTGGTTGCTTTCAGTGATCACGGCTGGCTTCAGAATTGCTTGTCCTGATTTAGATTTGCAACACCCAGAGGGGGTTTAGCACAGGGGAATACCCATGCTAGAAACAGCAAAAAAGGCTGGAGAAGCACAGGTAGCCCTGCTGTGTGTGTGGCGTGATGGAGTCTGCAAGGTCAAGGAGGGAGAGTGATTATCTCACAAAGTTCAAAGAGAAGCAATGGGAGAAAGTGAACAAAAAAACCCTATGTGGCAAGGAGTTACCAGCTTAGCCAGGATGATGCTCTTCTGGCCTGGGAAGGGTTTTTCCCTCACACTGACTCTGGCTCAGCATCCATGTGTCGTGAACCACGATGCTTCTACTGTTTCTGTGGGTATTAGGAATAACACACCTTTATCCTTGCAGTCAGAGAAAAAAAAGCATAAATGTATTCAAAGGAGGCTTTTCCAGAAAGAGAGCCCAGTTGGGTTTGACTTCAGAGGAAGGAGTTCTCGGTGCTGAGATTTTGTTGCCTTGTGCAGTAGCTTGACAGCATCTCCTGAGGGAGAGCAGACCATGGCAAGCAGCTCTGGGCTGTGGGGAGAGGCTCTGGCGGTGGTGGCCAGCCACACGTCTGCCCTTGCTAACCGAAGCGAACGCCTTTGTGTTCTGAAATTGGAGCCTGCTTTGAGCAGAAAGATGTAAGATTGAAGAGCTCACTTCAGCCACCAGCTCCAGCCTCCTGTTATTGCATGTCATAAATTTGCTCTCAAACGTGCTCTGCTTCATTATAAAATCAGTTCAGTTTAATGACCCAGCTCCTTCTGGAATGCTCCTCCAATAGCTCCCTACTTGGTCAGCTGGAAACTTGTGAGTTTCACCCTAAATTCATTCAAGCTCTATCTATATTAAATATTCCTGTTGCAGAATAATTTGGGGGGCTTGAACAGCTCTGTTCACTACCCAGAGTTACTTCTCTCCTGTGTATTTACAGGGACAAATGAGGTCAGCAGTTTCTTTTTCCCTGGGCTCCCAAGCTCCGGCTCAGGAGGCCACCTTGGGTTTGTGTGTAGCCTGTTTCTGCACTGTTGCTGGATTGAAACAGCCCTCCAAGCATGGTGTGCTCCCTGTGCTATCCTGGCCCAGCCTTGCCTGCAGCCAGACACAGGTATCAATACTGCAGAGAACAGTAGGGAGACCCTGCTTTCCACTGTGTTCATCACATTTGTCTTTTTCAGCCCAGAAGTACTCTGGTCACTCAAAATCACTGTATATGCAGCAACAACACCAAGTCTGTGTTATAGACACACAGATCCCAGACTTGCTCAAGGAGCTCAGTTACCTTCTCTCTTTTCCAGGGGTAGAGATATCAGACACAAGGAACCATCATCTTTCTGCTTTTGATGTGTGCAGGACTTTACAGCAGCAAGTGCAGGAATAGTATTTGTACCAGAAGGTGTATACTGGAGCTTTGTGAGACCAGCCTGTTTGAGGTGGAAGCCTCACAAGTTACTCCTAAAGCCAAAGGGTCTTTAAATGATGGGAAACCCTAGCTACAAAAAGCCAAAAATATGAAAGAAAAACATGAAGGAGAACAGCAGCAAAAGCCCAGATGAGCTGAAGATTTCTTTCAGCAAAGCAGAGCCCTCAGTGTCCCTCTTGTCTCTTTTCCCTCCAAGGCCCAAGGCACACAGTGATGCTCTAAGACACAGAGCTGGGATGGGGGAGAGCTGGGGAGATTTCCACTTCTCTTTAATGGCAGAATTCCTGTGCTTTCTGCTCATCAGTTCAAAAGTTGCATTGTCCAAACAATTCACTACAAAAGAGAATTAAACAAACATCTCCTTTCATTTTCCACAATAATAGTTTTATTCCCAGGAAACCTTGTTTGCTGCATAATAATTTAAGGGGTATAAGACAAATATACTGATTAATTGTTTCTAAATTTACTCACTTGGTGCAACAAAAGGGAGCTTAATCTTGCAGTGATGTGATTTGAATGATGGGTACCTTTGAGAGGCAGGTCAGGATATGAGGTCAAATAAAGAGCTGTCCTGGGGAAATCTGCTGCTCTGTTCCTCTGTGCCTCCAGCTGTTTCTGCATGTGGGGCAGAGCACTGAACTGGAGGCAGAGGTTCAGACCTTTAAAATATCCTCAGTGCCATTCAGTACAAGGCAGTCCTTCTCCCAGGTGTGCTCAGGCTGGCTGTGGCAATGGCAGTGTCATACCATGACCTCAGGTTCACAGGATGCACAAGAGGGAAGTCTAGAGTGTGTTATTTTCTGCTTGTCATCTTTTGAAGTCTATGGCTATTTTCAGACCTCATCCTGTCAAGCCAGTGGGAGGTTGCAGGCAGAGATCTTGAAGGGCTTTCTGGACCCCTTTGGTGTAGCACCCCCCTGAGCACATGAGCAACAGTACTCAAATAATAGTGCTAGAAAACTGACAAGGTGGTGAATGCATTTCCTAGCACCTTTCTCCTGCTGCTTTGAAGAGGAAGGGCACAATCCCCCAGCTGGTGTTTCAAATCCCCCATGGCTTGGTGAATTTGGCCTTTGGGTTTCAGTGTAGCCCATGAATGTGGCTGGTGGGCAGTGTGATGGCTTATTCTGCAATGAAACATCTTCTATGTCCCAGCAAGGGAAAACCCTGAGTCATCATGATGCCTCATTCAGCTCCGATGTCTGGACTGGATTAGTAACCTGGTCAGCTTCACACAATTGTAAAGAGGGAGGGCAAAATCCAAGGGGCTGCCACTAAAACTAGTTCATTCAGGTCTGCAGCCAACATTCCAGATGTTCTGAATCTTCTGGGACAGGTGGCAGAAAGGATTAAAAAAAACAAACAAACAAAAAAAAACAACCCAGCTCTTTAACACTTAATTCACATAAATTTTTATGCTTTTTCTTATCCATGTTGCCATGGCTTGTGAGAGTATGAAGGCACCCTAGGGATGCAGGCAAAGATTTAAGCCATAATCCCTTCAATTTCAGACATTTGAAAAATATGAATGCACCACAAGAGTAACTGCTTCTCCCAGGTCTAAGAGATGTTCGTAGAGTGTGAAAGGGAAGGTCAGAAAGGACAAAAGAAGACTCAATCTTGCGCTCCAGCAAATTCAACAGGAAACCTCTTTTTGACTCTGCTGAAATTGGGACCTTGAAGAAAGTGTCTCCTGCTGAAACATGCTGAGGATATTTTAAAACCAGATTAATAAATAATTGGACCATCTGCATCAGAGTCTGTAAGTGGAGTGACACATGGAGGGTGTCTGTAAATGGAACAGCTTCAAATATGCAGAGTAAAATACAAAGTGGAATGGATTTTTTTTTTCAGAATAGACATAATTATTGCCCATTTGCGTCTCTATTGCAAGCACAATGAGAGGCGCTGCCTTAGAGATGGGCTGATTCCTCCTAAGAATGGAACAGATAGATAGTAAAAGATTGTGCCTGCCCTGCAGAGGTGACAATCATATTACTGAGACAGAGCAGAGTCAGGAGCAATACCAAGGAAATGGTTTTCCTGAGGCTGTGGAGTGGATCAGCTTCACATTTCCTAGAGTCCAGCTGGGCCCCTGTGCTGGCAGAAGATGATATTGCCTCTAAGGCCACCAATATCTGTTGAATCTCCTCCCATCACTCCTGGGCACTGTTTGTCCTGCACTGGACAAGTGTTTTAATTAGTGTTCCTCTTGGGGCTGCAGCAGTGGTTGGGGTTAATGTTTCACAGCCACAGCCTTCGTAAGAAAAGGGTCAGACCAGAGCTCATTGAAAGAAGCTGCTTCTGGACCACTGAGTTTAATAACTCCTAATGCCTCTCTCAGGTGTTTTATTCTTTTTTTTCCCTCCTGCAACATCCCAAGGAAGTGAGCTGCCCAGCTGATGCATTGTGCTTCCTTGTGCTGCTTTTCAGTCTGGTCACTGGGCACCCTTTGGCTCTTGAATTGGAAAAAGTGATGAGTAATTAACTGTTCCTTGTTCTTGATGCTGGATTTTATAGCTTTCTACTCTAAAGTCTCCACTACCATTCACTTGCTGAGCCAAGGTGAACTAGTTATTTAGCTTCTTGCTTTCTAGAAACACACCAAAGGAAGGTGGTGTATTTTCTGGGGAAAAATGTCTCATTTGCATAACCTATAGATAGTAACAACATCAGCCTTTTTTAAAACCTGAAATGAACATTGAGAAAGGCAGTGACAGCAAGAGAAACAATTTGACTGAGAGACAGAGTGTGGGATTTATCACATCTAGTGTGCAGTGCTCCCGTGTAGACTCTCCATCTGAGCTTGGCTCCCTGAGCTCCCGGTAGACGGACAAGTCAAGATAGGTAAGAGAGGAACATTAACCATCCACAGCAGATGAATTAGTCTTGACACTTCCTTGCTGGGCCATATCTGCTATTGATCCATGCGGACAGTGCTTGGTTTCTAGATGTTTCTGAAGGTATTTGGGGAGCAGTGTGCTCACCTTCCCTTGAACACCTGGAAATTTCTGATCTCAATGGCAGAAATTATGCCTCAGAAAATCTGAGATGTGGTATTTTTAGTCTTTTTGCTGCACGATCACGCTGACTAGAATGTAAATTTTTCATAAATGCAAAAATATTTTTGATCAGTTGATGTCTCGTTTACACTAATAGAATTAGCTTTTGCAGAGATAACTCCTTATTTTTAAATTGTGGTTAAAATTGCATTATATGTATGTAAAGCGGAGACAGTCTTTTCTGTTTTGGTTTATTTAAATATATCTTTACCGTGAATAATGCACTTCATATTTTTTAGAGAACAAAAAAGAAAAATCTATATGTCACTTCAGCTCTTCTTTTAGTGTCCTCATGAGCAAAGAAAACAGCAGCATTAGCATGAAGCAGATGCTAAATATATAAATACATGCCAAAGACCTAGAAAAGGGTCCTTATTCATGGTAGCAATGGAGTCTATCTCTAAAAAAACCATAAAGGAGTAGAGATAATTACATAGATATAAAGATGTAAATAAAACTATACAGGAGTAGAGCATCCCCTTGAAAAAAAGGGAAAGTTTCACCTGGGTGGTAGAACAGCTTCCAGGAACAGTCAGGCCCTAACTTTAGACAGTGTGTGACCTAAAGAATGGGACAATAGCCCAACTGTACCCATGAGTGCACAACTGCAGGGGTACCAGGAGAAACAAACCCTGCAGCACCTCTCTCCAGGCACTGCCCTGCAACCAAGGCAAGGCCATGACCAAGGACCTCACCAGAGCAGGAGGTTAAGAGATGATGGGAACTAAAAATGTGAGACTGCATGGAGTAGTGAAAATAGCATGTGGATCCCATCCTCTCCCTTGCCTCTGTTTTCCCTAATGTGAATGTCTAAGAAAAATGCATGAACAGAGATGAATCAAATGAGCTGTTTTGGCCAGGATGAACATGACACATCCATGCTGCACCATCAGGATAACCCACGTTCCCTGCTTCCATCTGAGGCAGTCTGAGGCCAGTTCCTGCTGCCATCAGTGAGTGCTTGAGCACAGCTCTACACTCAGCCTCACCAGCCTCCACCATGTAAGATCCTCTGGTGGAGTCTCCAGTCATAACCTGTACCCAGACCCTTCAGCTGATGGGATGGCAAGGCAATATTTGTGAAACCTGGGCTGCCTGTTATGCTCCATGGTCTTATAGTCTTAACCCTCAAGGGTAGGAAGTTGGTTTTCATGAGCAACTTTTAACCCAAACCACCTGACCATCCCCTGCTGAAATTCATGACTGTGGGTTGGGGCAGGGTGGCTGTCAGTCTCTGTAGGAGATTTGGGACAGGAGATTTGGGACAGGCAGCTCCAGTTTGCCACTTCTGGCAGATTTGGTAATGGTTTAATCCTCGTGCAGTGTCTCCTCTCTGCATCCAGGCATTCAATAAATGTAAAGCAGAAATAAAAGAATTGCCTCATTAAAATATGGTCACAGAGCTGGAGATAATACCCCTGTTTTTGTCAGATACGAAGTCACGCAAGCCCCAGCAAGGAAGGGAACTGATGGATGGAGTAAAATGCACCTCCTGTCCCTCAGACATCCCCTGCTCCTCTGTGGCCCCATCAGCGGCTGCAGTGAGCACGTAACATCTCTGGCAGTAATGAATGACTGGCAGCACTGCAGGGATCCCTGCTGGAGAGCTGTCAGTCAGGGGCTCCCAGGAGGAAAGAGTGAGGAAATGGGAGGATCCTGATGGAAGAAATAATCCCTGATGCAGATCTCCAGTGACTAACTCCCCACCCTCATCAGCGGATCCAGATGCAACCCTGAGGACTGATGTCTGAGTTGTGCCAATGTGGCTCCTTCCTTGCTCAGCACTGACACCTCAATCCTTTCGGCTATACACCTCCAAACTCCAGGCTGAAGGCTTGTTCCCTTGCTCCTGGCCTTTCCTTGAGCATGGCCCATGCTGGAGAGCCACCTACCCCTTGTTCCCCTTTAACCAAAACTCCCTGACTCCAACCCAGCCCTACTAGCACATAGCTGTGAGGACATCTCGACATGGTGCTCCTGCAAAACCACGTCATTTGGGGCAATGGCCCAGAAACAAAGTTCAGCTCTTCTCCTGACAGGACCACCCTATATGGGCATTCACTGGCCAGGATTTAGACCAGTGAGCTAGAAAGGAAAAAGCACTATTTTTTCCTGATTCCAGGATCGGAGGTGATTCCAGTCCCCTGAGCACTTGGATACTGTGAATGCTCTGCTTGTTCAGAAAGGAAGTAATACCTGACCACACTAGGGATAAACTCCCAGAGAAGTCAGGCAGCACTGAAGCTTCAGATCTGAAGAAAGGGAAGGGACACAACATAAATCTCAATCTTATAAAAACCTTTTCAAAGAGCCTCGGAAAAGGCCATGTCCCCCAAGATTTAGTTAGCACTTTTAAATGCACTGAACTCTAGAGATGTGCCCTGGGCAGTGCCATTAGAAAAAGTGGAAGTTTGGAGCTGATCTGAACTGAAGTGACCCAGAAGCTACTGAATTCAGGTCTAAAACCTCCCCTGGAGGGTTGCCCTCATTAGATTAATCTGACTCTCAGACTTCAGTCTCTTGTGGAGATGCAGATAGGTGCAAGCAGATGAGATTCCACCTAGAGTACTGCGCCCAGCTCTGAGGTCCCTAGCACAGGAAGGACATGGATGTACCATAACAAGTCCAGAGTTCCCTGAGGATGATCAGAGGGCTGGAGCACCACTCCAAGGAAGACAGGCTGAGAGCTGTGGTTGCTCAGCCTGGAGAAGAGAAGGTTCCAGAAAGACCAGACTGCAGCCTTCCAGTACTTGAAGGAAGCCTTTAAGAAAAATTGAGACTTTTTAGTAGGGCCTATTGTGACAGGACAAAGGGTAATGGTTTTAAACCAAAGAAGGGTCAACCTATACTAGATATAAGGAAGAAGTTTTTATGGTGAGGGTGGTAAAACACTGGAACAAGTCGCCCAGGGAGGTGGTGGATGCTCCAGCCCTGGAAATGTCAAGGTCAGGTTAGATGAGGCTGAACATCCTGATGTAGGTGAAGATGTCTTTGCTCATTGCAGGGGGGTTGGACTAGCTGACCTTTAAAGGTCCCTTCCAATCCAAACTATTCTATGACTGTGACATCCCCAGCCTGGTCCCAGCTGCCTATGGAGGTTGATCCATCACTGCCCTTGGGACGTCCCCTCCTGCACCACTGTGTGTGTGAAGTGTGAGGACACCTTTTCCCTGCCTGGCTGGGGACAAGGATGAAGCAGTGATGCCACACTGCTGGATGGGGCTGTCTTTGGGGTCACAACCTGGTGGTCCATGGAGCCGCTCCAGAAACACCACCTCATGTTTCTGCAATGAGCAGTTGCTTTCATCAACCTCCCCCTGCAGCACTGCTGACTCAACACTGTGAAGCCCTGAGCACCCAATATGTGAGTACTGAAGGTGCTCACCTCAGCACTGCTCCCCACAGAAACAGGCAGGGGTCTCAGCAAAGCAGGCAATCAAAATTTTTCCTTTTTCCCTCAAATTTGCACCCTGTAGTGACAGTTCAGGTTAGCTCTGAGTGATTCGCCAAAATCCCACAGGAGGTCTGTGGCAAAATTTGGGTTCTACCCCCATTTCCTCCTAAAAAGAGAACCCTGAATGACATATTTTTTCCTGAGCAACACACAGATTTTGGGACAGGCCAGTCAACAGATTTTCAGACAACTCCAGAGAAGAATTAATGTTAACTCAGGACAATCACCTCCAAAACTGACCATTGCAGAGCTAGGAGCAAGAAAAAGAATACAAAATCAATTTATTTGTGTGCCATAAATTGGATTCAGTCTATGATAACAGGACCAGGATGCAGATCATGCAAATGAGGTCATTGCATGGATCTGGAGCTGAAATGTTGCAGATCTCTAGACAGGGGTTGGCTTTCCATTTTGGCAGGTTTTCATAGACCCCAGTGTCAGCTGGACTTGACAGTTCTCTCACAGCAGCATCCCCCTGTCACCAGACAGTTCACAGAAGTGCCCAGACACAGTGTCTTAGATTGCAGCATCTCTTTGGTCGATTGGTGAAAAGAGAACATGCACTCGGTGGAAAATATAGTGTACTGTGACTGTAAATACTACGTGAATTAATAATTTGCTGTTTACTAACTTCAATATTTTTCTATTCAATTATTCTCCATAGATAGAGCAAAGGACTGCTCTGATTTTTAAATAATACGCAAATTATTTTTCGCACATATTTACAGGAAGAATTTTTCCACATCTTTTTCTTTGAATAGATTTTGAATTATTTGTTGCATGTTTTATTAAAGCAGCTGTTCAATAATTAAGGAGGGTATATAATTATATGTAAGGCTACCGAATGATTTGTATTGCAGTATTTATTAGCAACACATTGAGAGTATAACCCCTCTCATGTGAGTTGTTTTTCAGGATGCATAGGTAGGAAGACCACTGTCTCCAATCTACTGCTGGGGAAACTGAGGCATGGGAAGGGCAGATGGTTCAGGGGACTAAATGTGAACTTAAGGGTTAAACCCAGGGCTCAGGACCTACTACAGAGCTCCAGCCATCACACACTGCATCTCCTTGGCGTAGTTTGCATTTCCCTAAGATTGTAATTGTAAGACCCCCAACCATACTCCTATGAACAAAGCAATAATCTCCCTGCAAAAGGAGGGAGTGTGAATAACTAAAATCCCTATTGCACTATGAGCATTCTATGGGCAGTGATTGACCTCAGCATTCAAAAGAGAGGGTCCCAGGTCCTCTGTTCAGATGACATTTAAACATTAATGGCCTTAAAAGTTAGTTGGGAGAACTCGCTGACTCAGGAAACGGAGGGCTCATGTTTCAGCTGGAGCCAATTGCACACACTGTGATGTAATTTATTCTTCACAATACACAACTCATTTAAGGCCCTGCAAGCTGTGAACCATTTAAAGCAGCAAGAGGGTGACTTTGAATGCTGTTACTAAAACATGGTGAAAAACCCTTCAGCTTAAGGGTCAGGGAGTTTGGAGACGTCCTGTTTCTTTCCAGCCATCAGAAAATTAGTCCAAAAGGGAGTGTATTTCTGCATAATGTAGGGATCCCAGCCCAGGTCTTCACTTATCTATTAATTATTTGCAGCAGTAACCCCCAGGTACAGAATAGGACTGGACAGGAGTATAAATCTAGCTGAAAAAAAACCACATAAAACTGTAACAACTGATCTCAGAATCACAGAATAATATGAGTTGGAAGGGGCCCATAAGGATCATCGAGTCCAACTCTTAAATGAATGGCCCATATGGGGATTGAACCCACAACTTTGGTGTTATTAACATCATGCTCTGACCAACTCATCCAAGGCAATATTTGCTCTTAACTCTTGCTGTTCATTAAGTGCAGTTCCAGCCCCTCAGCTGAGAGCTATGAATCAGGCTTCCACCAGCACCCCGTAAACATGACATAAGAGGTCCAGGTTGGAATGGTGCAGAAGCAACAACTGCACAGACCAGTCTTGGCTGTGGGCAGAGATTTTACAGAGCAGCCTAGCAGGAAGGTGGGTACATCGAGAGCTGGAGGAGGTTTGCTTTCCAACTTTCCTGACAACAGGGAATAAACCCCCCAGTGATGAGCTGCTCACCTGGGTTGTTTTTGCTTTTCCTGTGAGGCCTTTGTGTTAGCTGTCCTTGCTATGAGTTTCAGAGTCAACAAAGACAAAATTCTCTCCTAAACCGGACTTGACACATGGACCGTGGAGTCACCATGGCTGGTGGACAGGGCAGTGGCAGAGGTGGGCAGATGTCTGGGGCACTGGCCCTGGCCCTGTACAGGGAACCCTCGTGATCCACCACACTGCTGCCCCGCCTCTGCAGAGCTTCTTGCATGCCACGCAATCTTATTCCACCAGATGCACAAAATGGCAGAGCACGCAGCTCCACTGAGTTTCTCACCTCCCCTCTGATCTCCTTCTCCTCTGTCCTCAGCAAGAAGCTCAGCAAAGCCACAGTTACCAGAGTTTGGGGGTAAATACCGGGGCGGTTACCAGCACGTAACTTCAAGCCCTGTAACCTTGCCAGTGACAGTGATGTCCATTTTGGTTGTGGATTCCAATCCCCACCTGGAACTACTCAGGGTTCCTCTAGGAGCCTACGTAACAACTGTTCCTTAAAATAATGCTATTCCCAAGCTCTGTAGCTCATTTCTTCCTCATCCCAAAGAGATGCTGTGGGGTGGGCTGGATAAGGCACTCCAACTCTCAAAGCTGTGCCTTCCCCGTCAGCTGGGAGAACTTATAATTACAATTCCCATTATTGTAAGTTGTGCACACAGTCTTGTAAAACATGACACTTTAAGCCTATTAATTGCCATGTTTTGAATTCTTGCCAGTAATTTACTCTCCCCCACCCCTAAAGACCCAACCCCCAAGAAAGAAATTATTCAATCAAATCTGTAGTACAACACCACAGCTACAAGAGAACCTGGACTGCCTGCGGCTGGGTTTGGGGCTCCCAAAGAGCTGTCCTGAGGCATGGTTCACATGGGGCTGTAAGGTTCCTCTCCCAGCTGCTGGCATGGTCTGCTCTTCCCATGGGATTAATACCTCCAAGACCCTGGCATGACCCAGGCTTATGGATGCCAGCTGCTTCCCCCGCTCCCCAAGAGGATGTTTGAGCTTAATTAGTTCAACCCCTTGATCTTAGACCCTTTTCTGGTCCCAAGTGCTCAGCTCTGCATCATGGTAGACTCTCAATCCAGACTCTGCAGGCTGCCAGGAAAGAGTAAGCTAGCTTGCCTGGACAGTTGGGGTTCAGCACCCACAAAGTAACACCCAAAATAGCCTAAAACCTCTCTGTGTGAACTTTACAGGCATAGGTGGGTTAGTTCCTGTTTCCTGCTCAAATTTCAGCTTTCTTCCTAGGAAGAAGTCCCTGTCCTTCAGCTCAGCCTTTTCCAGAGCACTTTGAATATCTGGCCCCATGTAAGCTGTTGCACCTCTGGTGGCAGTGACTTTCTTCCCCTCCCACCACGAGTTCCAGCAGCAGGATCCCAAGCCTTGCCTTTGGAGCCCTTTAAGTGAAAATAATGTCACAGAAGCAGAAGATCTGTATGCAGCAAAGATTGTGTGGATTTAAAATACTAATACTTTTTCTGTCTGGAGCATATGTGAGGACCTCAAAGGGTTTTGGAAGCAATGGTGAGACTCTGATCATGTTGTGATGTGGGAAGGCAAAGAAGCCACGTGCAGTCAGAAATGAAAGCAAATGAAGATGGTGAAGAGCCAAAAAGGAAACAGGGGTCCCACTTGCCTTTGGCTTCTCCTACACATGGGACATCTCACTGGGTTCAGAGGGGAGGAAAGTGAGCACCAGGGCCCCAGCTCCTCTTTAAGGGAGCTGTTCTCCAACCAGACAAGAAAGAGCAGAGTGGAGCGCACAAAAGTACAACACAGAGATCTTCCTCAGAGCCAGGCTCTAGCACAAGAGCCCCAAGAGCTGCATCTGGCTCTTTTCTAATCCCTCACCAAGTGGACTTTCATCATACTTATAATTAGGGATAATAATTTAAAGAGATAGTTGAATAACCAAATCTGCTAATCCTTTAGTGGAGCCTCTACCCTTTAATCTCTCTCTGGTTCACTAACGCATAAAAATGTAGCCAGGCACCCACTGCCCTCATTAGAGGAAAACTTTACCCTCCTCCTCTCAGCCTCGGAGGCCTGCCAGAGATGAACGGAGGGCACAAAGGCAGCCCTCTGACTGCTTGAGACATGCAGGAACTTTGAAAACATCAGCCTGAGCTTGTTTCAAGACCGATGTCACAACAGAGGCCGGTTGTCATGGAAACAGGTTATCAGCTATCAAAAACCATCCATGAGAGAAATGTCACAAGGAGAGATGGCAACCAAGGCTGTGAGGCCCTGCATATGGGCAACTCTGACTTCTCCAAGCCCCTTGCTCCATCTGACCAGATGAACATCCTCCCCTTTGCTATAATTTCTGCTGTCACGAGACACCCTGCTCTCCCGGTGACAAAGCTTGGTTTGCCACCAACGGGGTGCCTTTGTGCATCCCCTCCAGCCCTCTTGTTGGTACCCTGGCCACTCTGCTCCCGTGGTGGGCAGTGGGGAGCCCAGTGCCGGGATCAGCAATACCAGTGCCAGCATCTGCTGGGTAAGAGCTGACGCACTTGCTGGGCGAGGAGCAGTCGCAAGTGGGAAGCCATTGTTAATTAATCAGATACGCCATGTAATGGCACTAATCACAATCAATATATTAGATAGGGATGATGAAGATGCTGTGCAATCTCTTCCAGATAGCAAATACACCCACACATTCCAGCACAGCCACACGCAGTTCTTGGGACGTCCATGATCTTCCCCTGATCCTCCTGGTTTGATGACAGCATAAAACTGTCTTTTTGCCTCTGCTTCTACGATCCTACCGTTCTCCTCTCCCCTGCCTGCCTCTGGCGTCACCCTTCCAGTCTGCCTGCCTCCCTCTTCCCTCTGTCCTGCCTGTATTCCTTGTTTTCCTCCCATGACGTAATTTGGAGAGCTGCTCTGAGAGGCACCGTCTCATCCACACACGCCCCCATCTCCAGAGCTGGCGAAGACTTTGGAGAAAGATGGGATTGAGACCTTGATGTGCCGTTGTGTAGGTGGGCAGTGCGGCTGTGCTGCTCCTCTCGGAGGCCCTCTGCTCCACCAGAAAAGCACGTTAGCCTTCGCCGGAGCTGGGTGACAGCAGAGTCTGCCTAAAAATGCAACATGCTCACACCATTCATCTCAATTGCTCTTCCCCATGTTTTCCTGAGGAACAAACTCCATCTTCTCTTCTCCTGGTGTCCCTCATCCCAGGAGCAGAAATTCTGTGATGGAAAGGCATCTGCATTTGGGTAAAGGGTCCTTCCAGAAAAAATACTCCTCCCTTCTCACACACAGAGCCACAACCTCACTGCACAAGCTGGAAGAGTAATGCGTTTTCTCTGGCAGCTGCCACCACAGACGTAAGAGGCATGTTTGAGATAACAAGACTTCATTTCAAACAGGAATGGTTTTCATGGCAGGCACAGTGAATAAATGTAAGACATCTATTCTTGCTTCACGTCCTGCTCTCCCTAACACACATGGAAAAGAAACCCCAGACATACCAAAAACTTTGACAAAGCTAATGAACAGCCCGTATAAAAACAGAAAACGCCTTAATACTGAGTAAAAAAAAAAAAAAAAAAAGAAAAAGGAAACTAAATGCAATCCATTAAAAGCAGATGAGAGGATATGAAAAACACTTTTGGAAGCTAAATAATAGTAAAAACATTTAAAAACCCTCAACAAATTGGAAGAAAAGCCCAGTGAGTCACTTAATGCTCTCTGTGCAGGCAGCATTACTGGCTGGGTAATTTATGCTTCCTCACAGCACGGTCTTGGGGCAAGTCGCTCAGGGAGGGTGTGTTCAAACCCACCATGTTTTTGGCTCTGAAGAACTAAAGGCCGTTTCCTGGGCTCACTCAGACTGGAAGGAGGTTTTCTACCTGCACTGGGGCCATGCAAAGCAGGCTGGGAACTGGTTTTTGATGCGGAACAAAGCAGCTTGTGCAAGAGGTCTGCTGTTCCCCAGGAAGGCAGTGCTAGCAGGGCACAAGCAGGCTGGAGAGCCCCAGCAGGAGCTGGGAGTCTTAAGCACAGTCTCTTATGACCAGGAGAAAGGATGTCACACAAGAATAGTGAGTGAGGGGCATTTGAGGAGTCCTACCACATGTGAAGGCTGAAGGAATAATTGCGTACAAAATTTGCTTTGGGGCTGATGAAGGCCAGCAGCCTCTTCTGAGTGAAGGAGAAATGTGAAGCAACCACTCTAGGATGGACCAGCAAGCATTGCCAGACTCCTCGTTGCTCAGCTACCCTCCCGCTACCTTTTTCAGACCCTGATTCGTGGGGCTGTAGAAGTTTCTAGGTGGAGAGGTCTGACAAATAGTGTGGGGCAACGGGACTGTTTTTCATAGAAACCATCCACCCCAATGACTATCTTACCTTTTACTTTTCTGTGTTTTCATGAGATTTAAGGGAAGCTGAAGCTATCCATTTAAAGTGGACCTTGCAATTTCTCAGTGCAAAAATACAGCTGCTCTGAGTCCTTTGAGCACCAGCTGGAAAGCCTGCTGTCCCTTGGTCAAGCTCAGGAGAAGAGCCTGATTCCCAGCTGCAGTTCCTGGGAAGAGCCTTTTCCTAGCAGAGAGCATTAGGTATATTGGTGCTGGAGAGGTTGCGGTGCCTGGCACAGATGGCTCAGGTACGATGAGGCTGTCAGCGCCTCTGAGGAGCCTGCACTGGCTACAGGTAATGAGCTACAGCCAGTGCCAATCCCAGTTGCCTGCTGATGCCATGTTGGACAACCACCAGTTGCACAGTGAGTGGAAGTTTAAATACTGACCTGAATGATTGATATCTTCTCTCTCATCTCGCCACAAGGCCATGAGAGATGAGACAAAGCCAAGACAAGGTCAGGATGTCTGTGCTTGCAGCCTATGAGAGCAGGAGCTAGACCAGAGCAGATCTCCTCTCTCTGTCTCCTGACAGCTGACCTGGCTACTTAGGTGGGATGAAGAATGTGTGTAGAGATCTAGACCTTGCCCAAATTCAATATTCTGAGTTCAAAGGAGGCTTTACTCTGACTAAGACCCACATCATCAACAAGATGTAGATTAAAAGATGAACTGTCTGATTTATGGTTCTAGTTTTTGAGCAGAGAGAAGAAACCAGAGATGATGAAATAGTCATAAGTTCGAAGTTATTTTTAGTTTGCTAGTGAATGAGTCTCAAATGACTAAAACAAACAAATCCAGCTGGAATTAACAAACTGTACCTATAGAATTGTATACCTCCTGTTCGAATCTCAAGTCCTCTTCTTCCAGCTAAAGTTTCATGCCACCTTCTTACCTGTAGCCACCTAATTTATTATTTTTGGCAAGTAAGTTTTTGGGTTACAGATTCTGGGATATAAAATGGTGGTTAATTTACACAAGAATTTTCTGAACTGACTGTTTTTATGGGGGAGACTTTTAACTTGGATAGATCAAGTTGCATGACTCCCAAGGCAAGCGTCAATCCCAAGTAAAGGACCAAGGCTTTTTAAAGTAGTTTTTCTCTTCATGTCATTCCCATTGAGGCTGTTTCTGAATTTTTCTCCTTTGAGAACCATGCGGACTGCTAATGGACGTTGCTCCTTCATGCCATGGTCTCCCATATCCCATCTAGCAGAGCTAGAATAGCCCAGCATCTCTCCTTCAGACTTTGCCTTCTTAAGCTAAACACATGGCTGGTGTCTTCCTCTCATCCAATGCGTCTCCATGCTTCTGACCATCCCAGAAATCCTCCTCTGCCCAGGCCTCCCCAGGAGAGCTTGCCAATGCCAAGGTCATGATTTTCCTGTCTCTGCATGAAACACCCGGCCTGATAGGTCTAGCACTGCCCTTTCCAGCTGCAACATGAAAGTCCAAGTTGTTATTCCCTGTATCTCTAAATACATTTCATGTAATTTCTATTATGCAGAGCACTCCAAAGCTGGAGTTCTCATTTTCGTCTCCACAGACAATGCCTCTGAACCTCATGTCATCAGCAGATTTCAGTAGTACATTCCAGTAATAGCCCACCAAGCCACTCTGTCCTCCCATGAGGGTTTTCCTGCCCCTGATAAGCAAAAAACACTATGCAGCAACCATGGCTTGGGCTCTGCTAGCAGTGTGGGGACTGCAGTTCTGGAGCTTATTCTGAAAGTGTTCAGAAATGAAGAAAGCTGAAGAGAATGCAGGTCTTTCTCAGTTACACATAATTTTGGAGGTTTTTTCGTTTTTTTCTTATCCTTTAGCTTTATAGATTATGTTTTCCCAACCTTCTCATGTTCTTTGTTTATTAAGGTGCAAAAAGAAATGTGAACCTGTAGATGCATATTTTGCCCAGAGAAATTGTGAATGCTCCATCTTTGGCAGTGTTTAAGGCCAGGTTGGATAGGGCACTGAGCAACCTGGTCTATGGTAGGTCCCCTTCGCCACGGGAGTAAGGTTGGAAACCTGAAATCTTTAAGGCCCCTTCTAACCCAAACCATTCTATGATTCTACACAGCGAACGCCCAAAGTTCTATGATTGCTGTATAGAAAAGAGTCTTTGCATGGGAGATTTCCTCAGTGTTGCACAGTTCCTTTTGTAGTCTTGGATGGGATTCCTGAGGCTTGAAGTTATCCCCCATGACTTTTAGTACAAATGGTTAAACATCTCTATCCATGTGTGTTTTGTGGAAGTTCAGGGGGATACTGAGGGGACATTTTAACAGCCACAGACTGTGGTGACACTGGGATCATCTCCAATAACTACTTTTCTTTCTACTCCCCCTAAAGCTTGGAGCTTGGAGTTTTCTGCTTAGTCTTGTTGCACACTAAATCTTTCTGTGTCCCACTGAGGATTTCTGAGTCTTGAGGACTCTTCAGTCCCTGGCAAAGCTGGACATCCCTTTCCTTATTCCACAAACCAGAGAAAAAAGGACAAGAAAGGCTTTGGGGACCTGACACAAAACAATCTGAGCAAATTAATCCAAATCAGCTACTAAGGAATTCATGTTTCACAGACAACATGACAAAACATCATGCAAAGACACAGGACTGAACATCTTTCAGTCTCCAACTCAGAGGCCTATCCCACCCACTGCTCCTGGGTGACAGCAATGACAGAATGTCCTCAGACTGCCAAGATGAGAAACTCTGCATTTACTCTGAGGGAGAAACCTGTGATTGAGGAGTGTGGCTTGGCCAGAAATCCAGAGGCAGAGATCCTCTTCAAGACTTGGCAAGTCTGGTCAGGCACGACATATCCTGGCTTTAGAGCAGTTCTGTTACATGGAACCCAGGTCCCAGCGTTAGCAAGGTAAGGGATCATGAAAACAGCAGTGGGAATGGTTATGCGAAGCTGCTGAAACTTACAAACTTCCAATAAGTTTCAGGCTGAGCTTTGGATCAATTCTTATTCCTTCCAGACTGCTTCACTCATCCCTCCTGGGTACTCTTGATCAAATCACAAAAATGCTGAGCAGATTCTTACAGCGTACTTTCTAATAAACCGTTTAGGAAAGCAGAGTTGACAGCATCTTACAGTTTTTTTCTTTTTCTTCTTTTTTAAGCTAGCTCCACAGCCTCTGCCAAATTCAAGGATGCCAAATATGATCAGGCTATGGATGGCACCATTCGTTTGTGTCAATCCTCTTCATACTAGATGAGCAGACAGGACATATGGGCCTATCCTTAACGAAGAGCACACAAGAAGTAAATGAGAAATTTCTGCAAATCAGTAAACTTCTAAGTGCAAGATTAACCCAAGGACTGCCAGATGCAGGGAGGAGCTGCTCTAAGTTGAGGAAGTTGAGAAATATTCTTTCAGCTCCAATTCCTGTAAATACATCCTGGAAGAAGACACAGTGGAGAGGAGAGGTCTCCAAGACTATACAGTACTGTGCTTCATCTCCATGGACCAGAGTCTGCCAAATCAGCACCTCAGAGTGAGTTCAGCCTCTCAAACACAGCCTACACCTTATCTTCATGTCTTGAGTTTAGTCTGGTCATCTGAACCATCTGGACTGTATCCTGACTCGGCACAAACCTCCTACAATTTCAGAGGTGGAAAGAAGAACTGTGACTCTGTGTTTGGGAAAACCTGTCTCTCTAGTGAGCAGAGAGAGAAGCTTAATCTGCTTAGCTTAATGAAGAGAAGGTGAAGACGTGACGCGACTGTAATCTGTTAAGTACTACCACTGGGAGAAGGCTTTTAACAGTGGAGGGCTTTTTAATCCAGTAGACAGGCAGAATGAGATCCAGTAGATGGAAGATGAAGGTGAACAGATATAGTCGAGAAATAAAGTGCATTTTTTTGAAGCAGTGAAAGCAATTAGCTATAAAAGAACTTACAGAGAGATGCACTAGGTCCCCCAACTCCTGAAGTCTTAAACAAAACCTAGTTATATTTGAAATTATAGGTGTCGCTGGGTCTGAAAGGAGGGAAATCTGACAGAATTTCACACCACAGAGAAACCAGGAGCATTGTTTTATGAAAGAACTGCTTAAAGAAATCCATGAATTCACCTTTGTTTCTGCATGTCTGTTCAATAGCTGTTACCTTCCAGCCATGAGTTGTGCATTGTGCAGTTACACACATTCTCCACGGGAGAACATTAATCAGGCTCTTGATCACTTCACACACTCCTCCTCTCCCACTTCCATTTCCAAGTGTTCTAAGGTACCCATAACCTCAGCTCCATGACTATATGTGACCAGAATAACCTGCCTCCTCCTGCAGCCCATTCTCCTGCTCTCTTCTTCTACTGTTTTCTCCCTGAATCTCTGGGGCTCAGGAATTCTCTGTCTCTCCCCTGGATGTTCTCAAGAGGCCACAAATGCATCTCAACCCAGCCAGAACATCTGGCTCCCAGTTTGGAATGTGTTCCTCCCTGTTTTCATGCTTGCTGGGACATGAGGAGGATCTCTGTGCTGCTCAGGCTCACACTGAGTCCTAGATGCCTCTTCACCCCCCACCTGGATGCAGTTTTTCTGGCCAAGCTGCTACACTCTGAATAACAGAAAAAGTTCCACATGCTGGAAGGTCTCACTGGCATCCATCTGGTGACCAAAGGGCCACATGGGCACTGTCGAGAAAATCAAGGACTTTCTCTCCCAGTTACTGCAGTCATGGCAATGACCTGTCCTATGGGCTTTTTCCATTCTGATTGGCACACTGAGCACTTGACAGAGACCTTGTAGTCCAAACCTTTTGAGACACTTTGGCAGTCCAGCCCTGAAGCCCTTTCCTGGGGCACAACGTGCTTGTGCTCTAATGCTGGCAGAAATGCACACACCAGTTTGTACCTGCCCCAGTTTTCCCAGGGACCCCCAACAGTCTGTCCAGTTCTCTAGCTCAAACTCTGTGAAATACAGAAGCATGTAGCATGGAAGCATTCAAAACAATGCTCAGCCACACCTGAAGTATCAACCTTTGTCCAGAACTGCAGATTTTTGGATCATCCCAGCACGCGTCAAATATATCCAATTGCTTCAGCAGCACTGCTGAGTGTAATTCTTTCCTCTCTCCTGAAGTCAGAGCTACCTCACCTCTGCCATCACTGCCATCTCTATAGTGTTGCATCTTCCCCCATCGTGACTAGTCGCACCAGGTTTTGCTCTTCCCCTTTTTGGCATGGTTTGTCATGGGAATAATGCTTGCAAGACTGCATAGTTGGTAATACATAGGCCTGTGTAAAACCTCCAGTAAATAATTTTTTAGTCATTGGCCACTTTCAGCCAAGCTTAGCAAGGATAAGAGGGTTCTAAGATAAAATTGCTTATGTGTCTTGAAAATAAGGGAATGCACAGAAGAGAGAAACCTTATTACAAACTGCCAGAGTAGGAAAATCAATACATTGAGCTGAATTTCTTATTAGACTGTGGAGTATCCAAACAAAATGGAGAGGACACAAAGACAGGGTCAGAAATGCCTTGGTATCCTGGAAATTGCTTTAGTTCACATGGTTAGGCACCAGAGAATTTGAGTGCAAGGCACAAAGGAAAGCAGTCTTCATCAGCCTTGATCCACCTTTTCTTCAAGACCTCCCTGAAGACCCCAGATCTTTACTCCTGGAAACCACAGAGTTAGGACCAGCTGCCAGCATGGGAGACAGAGTTTGCCAAGGCTGTTGGTGGAGGATCCTCCCATCCTGAAGACAACTAACAAGCAGAAGACCACATTTTCCAGGCTTCTCTGGAGTTCCCTCCCTGGCTGCAAAGCAGCTATGTCACTCAGTGTGACTGGGTGATGTGGTGAGGAGCAGAGAAGGCAGAGACTTCACCAAAAGATGGCCTGGGAATTTCCCCTCCACAGGGAACCTGTAGGTGTTTGGGGGTTCTACTATATGAGGAAAGCCCGCCTGCCAAGAGCAGAGGGAAATCCAGGACTGGGGATTCCTGCCTTGCGCAAAGCAACTCCAGCAGGACAGCACTCTCGGGACAGAGATGGAGAGCTGAGCAATCAGTCCAGCAACAGCTAATACAGCCACTGCGACTTAGAAGTCATGCCAAGAGGGTCTCTGCTCTGGCACTAGATCAGATGTGACTGTCCCATGCCCTGAGCCTGAGCGGGATGCCAAGAGCACAAAGTGCTCTGAGACACACAGCTCCTGCTGCATGCCAACATGCTCTGCACAGCTTGGGCAGCCTTGGGGGTCCTGCTCCTTCCTAATGACCTGGTGTTATGTGTGCCTGTGACACGGCTTCTGGCCACATACTGTCCCTGCCTGAGGCCAATCCTTGGACTCCCCCTTGGATTTATCCAGATATCCAGTAATTCACTTGTCTTGACTGCTCCTGGGATGGTGTGCTCTGTGCTGTCAGGCTTTCCCAGTGCTACTCCAGGGGTTGTCAGCCACACTTGCATTTAATCTGTGCAAAGCTGGGGAATGCCAAACAGAAAAGCAGTGCCAAAGACTCTGCAGGTGACACCCATAGAGGAGAAGAGGAAAATAAACAAGTGTGAGAGCAAGAAAACATAAGCGCTGAATAAAGCCCACTTCTGCTGCCTCCTCCCCTCAGTGTGACAGCCTGTCCACGGACTCTCTCACCAATATTTCCATCCTGTGCTGGAGCAACGCCAGTCTGGATACTGCAATGTCCCTATCCTTCAGATCAGCTCTGCCTGGGGACTATCAAATCTGCTGGTGCTGATGCTGACACCTATTAACAGCAATGGCATGGCCAGGGCACTGCTGGGATATAAATCCAGTGATGGGAAGGCATCAGCAGCCAACACTGCTGAGTGGGAGGGGTTGGTGTGTGAGGCTGCATCCATGTGCATTTTGCTGGCACAGGCAAACTCCCTGCCCGTGCAGAGAGCAGCTGAGCTCTGGGCCTGGTGTGTGAACCAGAAATCACCCAGCTGCCTTTAGCTCTGCTGAAAACCTATGTTCCCTTCTGTTAAAGACTGCCACTGACTCCAGATACAGCCAGAGCCTTTGTCTCAACCTGCAGAGACCGCAGCAGCGTCTGGGAGAGGCACTGGTGTACAACCCTGTGTGTGGAACCACCAGACAGAGACTCGGAGTCACTGCGGCAGTGAGAAGGCGTCACTGCTTGATCCCCAGGGCCTTTGAACTCCATTGTCAATCTCTGCTCTGCGTCCTCCTGCTCACAGAAAGAGCATCAGAAGGTGTAGATGGCTACGTAGGCAGAGAAGGAGGAAGGGCTGCAAAGCAGAGAGCGCTGAGGCTCCTAGCACAGCAGGAGGAACGGAGACGGGGATGCTGGGGACATAGACAGCACTGACTCTCAAAGGGAGACTGGCAGGGTATTGTGCATGATTTTTCAGTTTCTCCCTGTTCACTCAGTGACACTTAAAGCAGTCTCCTGGAAAGACATTTCTGCACACAGTGCTGTTGCCTTTCACGTTTCCCAGGGCTGCAGCAGCTGCAGTGGGAACAGGAGGGAAGGAGAGCCACAACCAGGTCAGTGCTGGGCCCTGCTCTGTGCCCCAGGCACAAGCAGTGGGGAGAGGAAAGAGGTTTCTTTTGATTCTCCCGATTAAACTCCAGCTGGCTTTATTTCCCACTACAATGTTCCTCTGAAATGCCAGGCTCTACACATGAATTTGCTACTGTGGGGCTACTCCTCCTGAAGAAGTTGCTACAGAAATGCATTTATTTTAATGAGAAACCAAGTGCTATGAAAGGATTTGTTCCGAAATGCAGGGACATACAGGAGCTTGTCCAAGAGGCATCCCATGAATGAATGCTATCCATCCCCAGTTGCCAATGGGTTTGAGACCCAGGTGCTGGGCTCTGCCTTTTTCAGACCAGGAGCTGGGTCTTCAGGGTTGTTCCACCTGGTTCCCAGCTCTGGTTCTATAAGATACCTTACTGTAACCAGGTGCCATCAAAAAACAGGCATGAATGAACTTGTGCGCATCCATGCTTATTTGAAGATAATAGTTGGAATAAAGCTCCACGACACAATGAAAAGTCAATGTCAAGATTATGATCTATTGGACAGTGAGACTCATTAAAGAGAAGGGCTGGCAAGCTAGAAAGAGTGAAAAACTGCATTTCCTGAAGCTGAACTTCCTAAAGAGACCTATATCTGAAGGCAGCACATCTTCCTTTGACAGCCCTTATAGGCTGGGATGTAAAGCAGAGGATAGGGGTGAGTCATTATGACCTTTTTTTCCCCCTCAGCAGATAAGGAAACTGAGGCATAGGCAGCCAATTAAATGGGAGATAATCAGTGCATTTCTGAGAGCTAACGTGGAGATACCCAAACTTCTCTTCCAGGCCATAAACATCTGTAGTTAATGACAAAATGTTAATTACTGGCAATCAGCTAATGAGGGTAAAAGCTGAACTAATTTTCTGCTGCCTGTAATGCTACTGTAGACCATGTTTTGCCCATCAGCTGAACTGTTATTTAAAAAGAGGATGAAAAGGAAAAGGAAAAAAAAACATTTTGGCACCTCGCTCTGCCTCCTCTGCCAGACCCGATTAGTGCAGGGGGGAAATTCTCTGGTGCAGACAAGCTCTAGTTCATTTTCCCATGTCAGGCAGGGAATCAGCTACAAGCTGAACACAGGGCCCTGCTACCCAGCCGTGCTTCCTACTCAGATCAGCTCAAATGACTCTGTGCAAGGGTAGAAATTCTGTTTCTTCATAATGCTAAGAAAAGACTCTGCACAACTGTGTTCCTCACGGCGGGACAGGGACAATGTGCTGCCCCTCTTTTTGCCCAGCTAGTGTATCAGCCCCACTCAGCCACGGCATTGGGCAAAACACCCCCTTCTTGCATTTTGAAGAGGCAGCTGGAGATGACCGTCCTGGAACAGTAAGCCAGCACGTATTCCTGCTGTGCATGAGTAACCAGCAGCCATTCCGGAGGAGGCTGTGCACTACTGCTGGGCAGAATGATTCATCTCTGTGTCACAGACATGGTAGCAATAGCCCTGTAACAAAAGGCAGAGCCATGGGGTAATTTGTCATTATGGTACCTATCAGCCTTGGACTGATCAGCCTGGGTGCTCACATCTCTGATACCTGCAATAAAACCTCTCCATGGCACCAAGGAGGGAAGGACACCAAGCTGCAGTCACTGAGGATCTGGCCCTAGTGGAGACTCTGAATTGTACAAAGTGGGTTTGGGGTTACGGAGATGAGCTACGGGGTTGCCTGTCAGTGTTGCCTACGACACAGTAAAACCAACTTTGACTGGCACTGTGCTTTACCCTGCCGTGGCACAGCAGGTTTATGGTAGCTCCATGCTTGGGGAGCAGAAATGCCAGGCTGAATCTCACACAGGATGAGCAGCTAAATGTCCCTTATCCTCTGACTTAGTTGCCAGGGACAGCTACCTCTGAAAATCGCTAACTCCAAAATTCACTTTTAAATCTGGTATTTCAGATGAGTCCCAAGCCCTCACTTAGAGCCCACATCCCAGGGATTTGTCTGTAGCCACTTTCCTATGATCACATCAAACCAGGTTTCTCATGCAGCATATCCCAACTGCTGTCCTGTGAGCCCTTCTCCGCACCCCTGGGGAGCCTGGGCCGACACACAAGTGGCTGCCATGGTCCTCCACTGTGCTCCTCCAACCTCGTGGATGCCTTCAGGCACTAATGCCAACAGATATGTTTTCTGTCCAGCTACCAGCTGAAGAAAACTCCTCCTGATGAAGTTGATTCCCAGCTTTTTGATAAAGCTCCCCCTTGGCAGACTTACCTCCCCGCTGCCACGATGCTGACTGCCAATCAACTGCTACTGCTGGTGCAATTAATTCCATCTCCCTTTGCAGCCCCAGTTCACCGCGTGCAGGGACAGCTATCAAATTTCATGCTCTAAAGGGCTTAACACCCCACTACACACACATACATCCACACACTAGCAGGGTGGCCAGGAGGGTGACTGGAAACAGACTAAAGGAATCAGAGGCCTCAGAGACGAAGCCACTCTAAATCAGATTTAGGGGGTGAGAGGACAAAGCAAATGTTCTTGGGCAGAGTGGCACATGCCCTCCATAACATAAGCTTCTTACTCGAGTCAGGGTTGCATCTACCCCACAGTACCATGGGTTAGGGTCACCTGAGCTCTGCATTGCCTCACTTGGGATGTAGCAGCAGCAGCGTCCTGGTAGCTCTTTCCCCAGTTAAAAGCTACCTGCCTTGCAAAGGGGCCAGGTGGAGAGGTAACTGGAGGATGGCAAATATGTTTAGTGTTTAGCTCCATGCAGAGCATCCCGTGCCTTGCCACTAAGGCTGAGCTCAGCTGGGCTGGGATGGATACATCCCATCATGCAGTATTTCCTCAGATGGCTGTGCCAGCCCTGAGCCTGGGGAGCTGCAGTGAGTCCAGGGATAGCTTAAACGGAGAGACCATTCTGCTACAGAGCCTGGGACTGGGAGCCAGGACTACCATAAATCTAAACACCAATTCCTCTCCATCTCCTGCAATATACTTCCAAGCAGCTCCAAAGCTCCCCAAATACAGCACATTTCCCAGCAATGCCACCACCCTCTGGGCTGATGCCATGGAAAAATACTTCTGGATTACTGCTGCCAACAGCTCCCCAATTGACTGTAGTGTGAAAATCCTACAGGTCACTTTAGCTTATGATCTTCAGGCTACATTTTACAAACATGCTCTCTCTGGCTCTGCTAGGCAAGAGCAAATGAGCTGTGTGACTGGTGTGCAGGGGTTCTGCACCTCTCCCTTCTCCTGCATTAGCACAACGTGGCTGGTGTCCCTGATGCTGCAAGATCGAGTCGATAACTACTATTGTTATTATCTTTATTAATCAATAATAATGTCCTTATTTCCTCTTGTAGGGCTGCCCAGCACATCCTTTCTTATTTATCCTCTGTCTTATTTCCATACCAAGCTTACAATCAGATCTAGGCGAGCGGCTGCCAGCACTGACCCAGCTGCTGAAACCCAGCTGCACTCTTTTGAAGTCCCTTTCAGAGCAGGGATGATTCCACTGACTTCAACCAGCCTCCCTGCAAGGAGGGAACCTCATGGATCCAGGGCCAAAGCCGTCAGCTCCTGTAGGCAGCTCTGTCTGAGCTGAAAGGGCTGTAAGTACCTAACATCCCTCCAGGGAGATACCGAGACATCTGCGGCAGCTGTAAAAATATATAAAATGAGGCAAGGTTAATTGTGGCTATCTTGAGCATGTGCTCCTGTGCCTCCTTCTTTTATAGTGTCTGAGGGTGTATAATTGTTAATGCCTTCACCCTGATGGTCTCCCTGGGGAAAAGGGACAGCACAGTGTCCCCCGTGCCCAGGCAGGAGCTGGTGTGTGGGCAGAGGCTCACTGGAGGACACACTGGCAGAGCAGAGATCTATGCCACAGGCTTCCAAATGCCAGGTGAGAGGTTTTGTATTGGCACCATCCTTCCTTCCTTTAAGCAGCCTGTATGCCCCTCCCTGGCTTCGCATTCAGCTCCTTTCTAATGAAACCAGTTGGTCATATCCTGCCTGGCAACACCCCTTCAAAAGCCACGGCAAATTCCTGAGCTAAACCACATTATAGCAGTGAGAAGCGACTGCTCCATGAGAGAGCTCTTGCTCTTTGGGAGAACAAAACTCGTTCTGCTTAATTGCTCCTGGCAGCGCACTCTGCCATAATGAAGGTGGGAGCAGGGTGGCAGGGAAAGGCAGCGCTACTCCTTTGCACTGAGCCTCAAAATCCATCCTTTTGTGCTAAAAGCACAATGCGAGGCTGGGCTCACTCCTTCAAGTCACTTGTGCTGGGGAAAGCAGCATCTGCATTGAGTCCAAATCCTCCCTGCACACATTCCCAGCTCCGAGCGCTGGGAGGAGGCTTGTCTTGCTTTATTTTTAATCCCATGAAAAACCTACAGTACGTCACAAGTGAGAATCTGCATTGTGGAAAGGCTTTTTCATAGACCCTTTGGACTCTGTTTCATGCACCCAGAGGGCTTTGCAATAGTGTAATTTTGCCTCGCAGCTCCCAGGAGGGAGGTAGGGAGGGATGGAAGGAGGTGTTACTATTTGCGGTTTGCTAAGAGGACTGTGAGGTGGATGGCTGAGAAATAAAGTCTGTGGCCTGATGGTGCTTCTTGAAAACATTAACACACTTTCTTCCTTCTCACCCACAGGCACAGTGACGTTTCACACTTCTGCTTGGGTCTGGCTCTCTGGAGACCTGATAGCTGTTCCCTAATGCCTCTCCTTTCACAGCAGCTTAAATAAGAGCCAGAGCCAGTGCCACAGTCAGGAAAATGGCTCCTCTGCAAACCAGCAACGTGGTACCCAGCCCCATGCGGAGGCTGGGAAAGACTACCCTGTCCAGTTGGGGCACCTAATCCTAACTTATTGTAGGAGAACAGGAGAGAAATTTTAAAAGAGGAAATCAGTAACTATTTAAAGGAATATGAATCAATTATTTCACAGTTTTGGAGGCCTGATTTTGGTTAAATAAAGGACTTTGTGGATGCAAAGCCAAACAGGTCTCAAATAGCCTGGACTTGTGACCAGGCTAGAAATTGATCAAGATTTCCTGGCCATCCCCAGTGCAGGGGCTCTCTGGGTCAGTCCCCAGCAAAAGCGGGTAGGGAAAAAAGTCCCTTCCTGCTGGTGCTGGGTATGCTCAGGAGGCACAGGGCAGCCAGACCTGGCCAGCTGAGCCCATCTGCCTGTCCAGAGCTCTCTCTTTGCCCGGCTCCTCCACTGGGCAGGCTGCATTTTATCACCACTTTCTCCCTTGGCAGAATAGTACCAGATTGAAACCTTCATCTGCTTCCTTGAGGGAGAAAATGAGCAGCATTTCAATGCATGTGTCAGGTGACCACACTTATGCCTTTTGATAGCTGAACCCCACAGACAGAAACAAGCATCCAGAGGCAAACAGGGAAGGTACTTTCCTTTGAAAGAAGGTGCTGTAGTGAGGTAGGGATATTTCTCTTTTTTTTTCTTTCTTTGAACGTCATAAATGAAATCCATTAAGCAGTGATGAGCAGACAGCACTGAAAACAAACACCAAATTAAGCACGCCCACTCTAAAGGAGAGGTTTTGCCTGCCTTCTTCTCCCATGCTCCTGCCAGAGAGGAAGGTGAAGATGAAGGGAGGGCACCAGGAGGGACCATTACTGGGGGCTGGGCTGGGAGAGCTACTGGAAGAGGGTAGTGAGGATGTGCCATAGGAGAAAGAGCCTTGTGTGAGGATGGTCATAAGTGTGATGACTTTGCAGTACTGAGCTTGGGAAGTCTCTGGGAAGTGGGGGTGTGAGAGAGGTGCTGCTAAGCGGGGATCTGAGGTGATAGTCCCTGGGGATATGTTACTGGGGTGCCTCAGCAAGATGGGGTGGAGAATAATACCGAAAGTAAAGAGAGTAAAGAAAGTAAAGAAAGTAAAGAAAGACGTCTGGGGAGCAGGGCTCTGATGTTACACTGGAAGGACCTGGCGTAACCTACAGTAAACCAGGTTGGTCAAAAAAGGTCTTTTTCATTCCTGGCTGCTTTCCCCTCTTTGCTCCCTGATGAAAAACAGGCAGCAGCAGTGCTGGGACAGGCATGAGCACACAGTTTGTCCTGGCGCTCCAGGGTCCCATAAGTGACACAGGCTTGGAGGACACTGTTTCCATCTCTGCTGCGTGGGAAGGGATCAGGAAAAAGAGGCACCAAACCTGTCCTTATGCTCACAAGAGGGTGGTCTCACTATGGGATCTAAGTGGATGCCAAAGTGTGTCTCTGCTGCTGTTTCCAAGGAGGACAGAAGGGATCTTCTGTTCATGTCAGAGTACCAGGTCTGAGGGAGAGAGGATGAAAAATGAGCCATGCCCATGAACAAGTCAAAAAATGAAAGGTGGGGAACCGGCTGGGGGCCATGGGGTGGCGACAAGCAGGATGATATGGGAGGTTGGGGGTTATCCAGAGAATAGAGCAGTAGCCATGTCAGAGGTACAGGTAAGGCAGGTGGTGGGCATAGACAGCACATCTATCCAGCCTTTTCCAGCCCAAATTTTCACTAGTTAGACATTAATTTGATCTCAAAGCGCAGCAGGTGAAGGATGGCAGTACCAGCCCCCACAACATGATTGGGGAGCACAGGCACCTCCTGGGCATCAGTCATGCACTGACTGCTGCCACCAGTTCAAGAGGCCATGGCTTTGCCGTGCTCTTTAGGACAGGCTCTCATGCTGGGCCAGCTCAGCTGTTCAAAGGTCAGTCACACAAAAGTTGGAACACACTGAGATGGCTGCAGGCACAGTCATGTCTGAAGGCAGGCAAGTGGGTGGGCTCCCATCTCTGCGTGCTAAGAATCTTCTCCCTGTAACACCGTTCTCCAGAACAAGAAGGCTAAAACTAATGAGCAGTGACATTGCAACCACCTCTCAGTCCCCTCAACCCCTGGTTTTTGTAAGGTCACAGAATTTAGGTTGGGAGGTCCCTGGATTTCTTTAGTCCAACCTTCTGCTCAAGCCTGGGTTAGCTTCAAGGTTGCTCAATGCTTCATTCTGCCGAATTGTCAAGACATCAGAGGACTGAGATCCTACCATGTGTCTGGGTTCTTGTCTCAGGGCTGCTCTGCTCTCACTGTGAAGGTTTGTTTCTGCATATCCAATGAGCACCTCCCTTGCTGCAACTTGTGCCACTGCCTCAAGTGCTGTGCCCCTCTGGCTCTGAGGTCTTTATGCTCTGACTTCAAGTAGAAGGCGGCAGCAGATTTCCCCTTTCACCTTCTTGTTGCCAGACTGAACAAGTCCAAATCCCTCCACCTCTCCTCACACATAATGTGCTTCTGTCCCTTCAGCATTTTAGCATCCCCCACTGGACTAGCCCAGATTGTCAATCTCTCTTTTGTGCTGGGGGAGTCTTTGGGTGCTAGGAGAGAAATCTCTGCAATTGCAGCCTTCAACCATCTCATACAGCCCTAGTATAGCCCTTCTTCCCAGGCTGGCCAGAAAAATTGCCTCCCTGAGCTGGAAACAACTTCAGTGTCACTTGGGAAAAACTGCAAAGTGTATAAGAACAAAAATGGCATGGCGCCTAAAAGTGTCACTTGCTTTCTTTTTCCTTTTACAGAGGTAAAAGGGATTCCCTCCTGGGACAGATATTCAGATGTCAGGCCAGGCAAGGAGTGTGTTTTCTCGAACAGCTGAGCTTTAAGTTTGCTTTATCTCTGGGCTGAATATAGAATAATCCCCTTGAAATTGCTGCAGAGTACCTTCAAATGCCTTATACTTCATTGTTGCTAGGAAGGAGTTGCTAAGTTCTTGGTATTGGGATGCAATTCTATGCACAGTTTATGCCTAAGTCTGTGCTGCCACCTCCACCTTCCCACTGCCCTCCCAGGTGTGCTGCCCTGCTCCTTTACCAGTGCTGTGTTGGTGACCAGGTGGTCAGATAGGGGAACTGATTCAAAAAAAAGCTAATTGGAATTTAAAAAAAATTTTTTTGATCAAGTCCCTGGCTGTACGGTCACTGGTGCTAGAGCTTGGAAAGGGTGGAAATGCAGAGCTGAGGTTGCTGCTCATTACAGCTGCAAGGTCTTGGACTGGGCTCAGCTTGCTCGTGAACACACATCACCAAGACACTGGACAGCCACCCTTACCCTGAGGAAAGGTCTGTAGATAAGACTTTAAGTTCTTTCAGTGACACCGACTTCTCTTTCAACTTCAGTGACACCTCTTTCTTTCCCTTGGGAACGTCCCTGCTGCTCCTGTTTGAATTGCTGTGCAGGGAGACACCAGGCTGGGAAGATACAGTTTCTGAACTGACTTTAGCTTGACTATGCTCACCGTGGACGTTCTGCCCTCCAGCACTGCATGTCTGGTTTTACGTAGCCTTTACCCAGTGCAAATTGTTTGTGCCAACCATCCCCCTCATCCAGCCCCAGCAAGGTGTCAGTCTTCATTAGCAGAGGAGTGTGGGGTTTTGCTGACATAATTTCCCAAGTAGTCTGGCTGAATACACAGTTGTAGTGCAGCAAAGGCACTCCAGGCCTTTGCTCAGTGTTGTGAGCTGGGACACTCATGCTGGCATTGCCAACCTCAGCTGGGACAGGGGTTCCCTGAGGTCTGAGCTCCTGAGGATTTTCCCTCAGGACAGATACACAGAAATACCTATCGCCATACTATGATCTGTCCCAGCTCCTGCTCTAGAGGGGAATCACTGACTTAGAAGCTTCAAGGACATTAACTCTTTTTTTATTATAAATATCCAGACATATCAGTGTCAGAGGGAGATGGAGATTCATCCCTCCTAATCATTCCCAAGACTATTAACTAGACAAATAATGAAGAAATTAATTAGGCAAAAGAAAAAACAGACTGAATACCTGGGAAAGTGTCTTGACACTGAGTTGCCTTATGATAATCTCTTAGGGACTTGGGGGAGGCTGTGGTACTCCTGACAGATGGAAACAGGTTAGAAAAGCAACGAGTGAAAGCACTGGGAGCAAGATGTAGGTGCTGAAAGGAAGGAACCAGGAAGGAAACAACAAGCCTTTAATATCTGTGACACAGCTGGAAGACTGATAGATTCAGCCAGCTCAGATTTTAAAAAAATCCCAATAATGTAAATTCCTTAAGTACAAGCCAAGCCTATGAATAAAATAAATCTCTTAGTCACTTTGCCAGTGATATCCTTCTAATCTCATCCTTCCTGAACGATGCTGCTCAGAGAGTGAAACGCTTGGCATAAATGGGTTTGCTGCTCAGAGCAATCATTCATGCTTCCCACTCCGACCCCAGGATTAGAGAAGTCCCCTAGATTAAGGCTGTTACTATTTAGAGTCGAGGGTGAGCCAGCCAAGCAATGGCTCAAGAGAACTTTCAAGTGATTGCAAGAGAGCGAGAAAAAGAGAAGGAGAAGGGAACATGAGGCCACCACAGTGTTAGGGAATTGCATGTCCCACACTGGTGTTGAACTGTACTTAAAGTGCTTTACAAAGAGAAATGACCCAATAACAAGAAATTATCAACATGCACATGGGAAAAGAAAGAACAGTAACTCAAGGGCCAACCAAGCCAACTTTTTCTTTAAAAAATAAAGATGACATTGAACTGATGGTGCTGTTTGCAGAGATGCTGAGTGCCTTACTCCCCAGCAGACATCTCTGTCTGCTGAATAGGCCCAGGAGCTTGAAATTCAGAGCCAAGGTCTGCTGAACTGTGCCTCCCAAAACCGAGATTGGAAATGACCTGCTGAAGGATAAAAAGTGATCTGAGGACCAGAGACATATCCGCTGTGCTCCCATGCCCAGCAAGCGTGGTGGAGCCACTTACACCCAAATGATGAGAGCCTCAGCACCATCAGATTTCAGACTGACTTAGGCCGCTTTATGAAGGGGAAAAGATTATTCTGGATTCCAAAAACAGGAAAACCACATTGGTTCATCCAAATTACACCTAAGACCAGCATAAACCATTTGCCTTTTGCTTACTGTTCCCCCATAGCAGACACATGTGAGAACTGTTCCCAGTACTACTTAGGTAGCGTATACTGTAATAAAGTGTGTAATCCCTTAATATACAAGAGCTTTCCTTATAATCCATGCTTGTGTAAACCCAGACAAATATTTAATACATTCTTATCACACCAACAGGAAATAGTTTCATCAATTCTGACAGACACATGATTTTTCAGAAGTGCCTGTCACACATTTACTGCATCATTCCCCAAGAATTGCTCCGTTTCACTACCTCTCTGTGGAGACCCCTTCTGCTGATGCTCTCCCCTCCCCACCGGAGAGTTTCCAGCAGTAATTCCAGTTTGATACTGTAAGATGGAAAACAGTGACTTTTCAGAAGCCGTAGGATTTTTGCTGTTAGCAACATCAGAATGGATTTTCAGTGGTTTGCCAAGAGAAAGGTGTCCTCATGCAATTTCTGCCTAGGTTTGCAAAGCAGCTTTCTGGGCTTTGGTTAATTAAAATACAGCACGTCTTGCACAACTTTTGAACTCTATTTCTGTAAAAGATATGTGAGGCTGCAGGCTGTCTGTCACATTATGCATGTCCCCCATGCCAAGACTGTAGCTTTCTATTTGACTGTAAGTCATCCATTAGATGTAAGACAATTATTGTTTTTTAGTGAGTCATTTTTCTCTCAGTAATTAGCAGTTGTCAGTTCAAGTCAGCCCAGTGATGGTGTCACTCAGTGACTTCAGGGCTGTATTTAAAATCTCTTTTCTCCCACACAACACCTCACCACAAACAATATCACTTTTCCTGCCTTGTCCACTGGAGCCATTTTGCAACATGATTATCCTGATTAGCCAGGCCAACAATGAGGAGCACCTGCTGCTTGAGCACAGAAGGGACTGCCCAACAGGAGAAGAGCTCGACCAAGAAAAGGCAGCTCACCTTCTTGACCCCATTTCATTGCTATATGCTTCAAATCCTGGCTGCGTCTGTCTTGCTATAAAAATGTCAGACTGTCTCTAACACTTATTTTTGCTCATTGCTTCAGCGTGGCCTTACTTGGCAACTTCTCCCATCTGTTTACTTCTCCTCAGCGTTGTGCACGCATTTCTGAATTGCTGTTTACTTATAATAATGTGAACACTCAGCATTTGCAGAGCACCTAGATTTGAAGTGGTTTCAGTGTTTTGTAGATGAGCAAGGATCCTTTACAGCATTCCTAGAAGTGAAGGTTTCCAGTCTGCTTTATGGAGGCATGAAAGGGTCCTACGTACTATATGCAGACATAGCAGCTCTGTGTGCACTGGATGCCCTTGTTCCTGTATAATCAATGGAGGTCTAGTCAATGTTGACAGCAGAGCCCTGGGAGTGAGTCAGCTGAGCAAATGTAGGTGTCTGGCTCTCCAGCTCCACTGCCTGCATTCACTGATTACCTACCTCAAGATGTTTTCCACCAAGAAATCATTGCGTGGGCATGACTCAAGCTCTTGATTTTTCACTGCCTAGACACCCAGTCCACATGCAGACACCTACATTGTGACACTCGCATTGAGGTGTCTGCAATTCAGAGCTGTGTCCCACCTTGGTGATGTGCCCAGAATCACAGCTTGTTTACAGAGCTCAGAGGAGAAGCTGAGATCCTTGGTTGCTGCTCATCCACTTTCATTCACTTGAACTGGAAGAGCAACCTCCTCTAGTCAAGCCATCCCAGTGGGGGAAGTATTCTAAATGCGTCCTCTCAGAGCCAGAGACCAACCCTCTACCTGGCTTGGGACCTGTTATCCAGTGACCCAGCTGCCACCTTGACCCCAAAGTCTGGGGTTTGCTAATTCTGATCTCCTAGAGTAACTCTCACCTGAGAGGACTGTGTTAGCTGCTCAGTTCCCCACACCTTTTAGTCTACTTCTTTTTCTTTAGCAGAAAGGCAAACCCCGGCTCTGCAGAAAGCAGAGGTGCCCTCTCCAGGCACTCATGGAGGCAGGCCATGTGATTTTCCTCCATATCAGAGCGTGCCATTTGCTTAGAGATCTTCTGACATGGGCTAAATACCGCCATGCCCGGAAAGTTTTCTTTACCACTTGTATTATCCAGCAAGGGCTCACTACACAGTCACAGCCCTGATACCCCAGTGTCAGAAAGTACTCAAGCCTAAATCAAGTTCTGAACCAACTTCATACCTGTGATCTTTCCAGGTCAGTCTGCTTTCACGACCTGGTGAACTTACAGCTGGCCAGTCAGGTGGAAAGATCTTTTTCAGTGGATGGACATAGAACACTGGTAAGTGGATTCAAAAAACACAAGACACGGAGGCCTGATCTGTGAGCCATTGTGATTCAGCACAGTTGTGATACACTGAAAATCACCACACACTGCACTGGACATCTCATGCACACACTACTGGAGAAACAGGCAAAATGCAGATCTCTCACTGCAAATAACAGCAGAGCGCAGCTCTCCCCGGCTGGGAGAGCTCTTGGCTGGTGTGTTGTGCTCCCAGTCCTGTAGTGAGCTTAGCAGAGTCCTCCAGCAAAGTGCCTCGCAGCAGCTGAAACTCTGCCGCATCTGCTCCACAGTCCAGATATGCCTCATGGCATCAATCTGCCCTCTGCAGGAAAATGTGACCCACAAATGACCATTTAATCTCCTTCTCAATCCAGTTTGGCTCAGCCACGTGGCATCTGCCTTCTCCCACACTGCCACAAACATAGGTACAGCCAGTCCCTGCTCAGTGGTGAGCGCTGGGATCAGCACATGCCACAGCAGTGCTTGAGGGCTGGCTGCTGCCTAGGAATCACACAGAACCTCTGAAGACAGAGAGGTCATGAAGTGTGTTAATGGGAACCCACATCTCTGACCTCCATGGCCCTCTGACCATCTCATGAGAGCCCCGAAGGCTGTGCAGTCCAGAAGCAGAGCAGTGCATTGGAGATACTGACTGCCGATCCTGCTGTGCACATTTCAGGAGGGA
Organism: Cnemophilus loriae; assembly: GCA_013397755.1. Lineage (NCBI taxonomy): Eukaryota > Metazoa > Chordata > Aves > Passeriformes > Corvidae > Cnemophilus > Cnemophilus loriae. The sequence continues at coordinate 2,383,742 of VZTF01008853.1, forward strand.
AGAAAAACAGCTGAAGGCCGTGTAGACACAGTGATTTAAAAAGGAACAGATTAAAGACAGTCACGTGAGTGCAGCTGCGTCCCAGCAGTTATGCCATATGCATTTATAGGTAGATGGATATCTGGCAAAACTCCCTCTCTCTCCCTTGAAAGGATATAAATCACAGGAAAGGCTGTTATTCATGCTGCGACCCATCCATGACATGTGAAGCTGTGTGAGAGGGTACCAAACAGTGCTGACCAGGAGGACAGGGCAGTCTGAGAAAGGGGACTTGGGGTGAATATTGGTTAAGGCATACCAAATGAGGGGGATCTGGATGGTTTTCCTTATCTCCATGGATTTGTTCAGCCTCTTTTTGACTCGTTAGTATCTCTGGGATACAAATAGCTAAGGGCCTTAGGAGCATTTACATAGGGGTAAAGACCTTGGCCTGTACTGATGGTTGTATGAAAATGCAAAAGAGTTGTCAGTCAAAGTGAGTTTTGAACTCAAAGTTGTTTCATTTCCAGCTGAGCAAATTTTCTCTTATTTTACAGGATACAGAGAGAACATACTCTCTTGTGCCTAAGCACCGCTCCTCATCTCTGCAATACAACAGAACAAATAGCCTAATCAGGCCAAAATGCAGAGCATGCTGAAAAACTGGGAACATTCAAGATGTAGTTAGAGAAGGTGAAAATCTCTCCTGTAGCCTAGGAGAGCTGGTATTGCTGCTCCAGTCACAGCGCATAGGGGCAAGAGATTATCTGGAAAGAAAAGACAGAGTTACATTGCCCTGTTGGAGAGACACCACCTGAAGAGGGATGAAGTTATAAATCCTATGGAAGGAAACACACAAATGGGGCAATGCAGAACTGGGATGCAAATACGCAAGGAGCTGATGAATGCCATTAGGCTTTTTTGGTGGCAGTGGGATTGCAGGAATGAATGAATGAATGAATGAGGCTCCATCAGGTGCAACAGAACCTTGCGGTGATCAGAGAAGCAGAGCACGTGTTTTCCAGCTTTCATCTGTCTCAAGATCATCCCCCTCCATCTTCTGTTTCATCACAGAAACCCAATCTCAGAGGCCTTCTCATATCTATTACAGGGAAAAATAACCACATCCAACACAAACAGAAGGCAGAGCCATGCTATGGTAGAAGCATGCCTCTTGCCACCTTCAGAGATCGCAACATTTGCCTCATATGTTTCTGATCCTCCTAAACACGGGCAGAGCAGCTCAGTTACACACACATACACATTTGTATGCCTTGCGTTTGCAAATAATCTCTGATGTGGAGCTTCTTGGAGTGCTCCGTGGAAATCCATAAGCCTGTAGCAGCCTCTGCATCCCCTTTGGCTTACTACAGCAATAAGAACTTCTGAAGAGTCCCTGCAGCTTAGTTTGCTTTCCTACTGACAGATGCACTTCGAATGCCTCTGATCAAAGTTCCTCCTCTTGTTAAGTAGCACAGAATTATTTCTGATATTCTCCCTGCCACTCATGATCACTTAACTACAATCCTTCCCCTGATCACCTGGCTCTCCACTCCAGCTGAGTTTTCTACAGCGATGGAGTGACACATAGGGTTCTGCAGGCTTGAGGAAGAGCTGCTGCTATTAGGGGCAGGGGAGGGCAGGGGAGGGCAGGGGAGAGGAGAGGAGAGGAGAGGAGAGGAGACGAGAGGAGAGGAGACGAGAGGAGAGGAGACGAGAGGAGAGGAGACGAGAGGAGACGAGAGGAGATTTTTCATTTGTATTAAAACATATCTTGGGACAGGTTTTGAACAGCTTTCCAGGCAAATAAATTGAAGGCAGAAAGCAAAAATGGCCTGTAAAAGGGAGAATTACTGTAAGATTCCAGAAAGCAGCAATTGTAACAGAATGCTTTGGTTTGTTATAAAGAGACTAATGGCTGTTTTGGTAGTAATAAGACAATGTATAATAAATTTCTGCTATATTGCATATTTTTAAAGATTCCTAATTTTTCAAAATCTGCTTCTGTAAAGGTGAAAGCATTAGTTACAGATGTCTTTTTGCTCATCCTTCTGTTCAATTTAAACAAAAATGGTTCTTGCTCAATCAAGGTTTTCTACAACCAGTATTTTTATAAGACTCAGATTTGAAATAGTATCACCTCCTTGAGGTTTAGTGATTATTGGATCAAAAAGTGTCTTGGCTATGACAAAGAGAAATAACTGAGCCTTTGCTATTATTAGCAATGTTTGTTCTCATTCTTCAAGCTATAGATGGGCAGCTATTTTCCCTTGGTATTTATCTGACTACCATTACAAAAATCCCAGCCCTTGTACAAATCCACACTGGGGAGTTAGAGCAGACATTAAATCCTTTCTTTTGCACAGCTCCTCCTAAAATCACTTTAAAAGCTGAGGAGATCTTACTGCTGTCTTCAGCCACCTCATGGAAAGGTACAGCAAAAAAGCCAGACTCTTCTTGAAAGTGTATGGTTACAAGAGGAAACAGATACAATTTGAAAGACAAGAAATTATGATTATGAATCAAAAATAAGCCCCCCACATTTTCACCATAAGGGAGGTAAAATATTAAACCTGGTGTCCAGAGACATGAGTATACGGAATAACTGTCCGTGGAGTTATCCAGCTCTGGATATCTGGAGATCTGATTTGGTCAGATCTGCTTAAGTAGAAGTTGAACAAGATGATCTCCTGAAGTTCCCTAAAATCCTAAAATATTCTGAGGTTGTGTGATTTTGTTCGACCTGAGTTATAACTCAGAATTGTCACCATCACCTGACATTTGCACCACATGCCTGAACGCACTTTCAAAGAGATGAAGCTCTTGTATGGCATCACCAAGAAAAAGATGAGAGAAGAAATCTCATTAATAGCTCCAGGATGGGAAGGCCAAGAACTCTCCTGCAGGTTTCACATGTCTGCGATAAAGGCAAGAAATAAATCATAAGGAGTGGGAAAGGGAATAACGATGGCAGCTGGGCCAGGTCGTGACAGTTTAGCAAGCTGGACATTATGAAGGAGTCCTCACTTCAGGCTATGGGGGCTGTAAAAATGTTTTTCTTAGAAATGATCCTGTCCATGAAGAAAATTTTCCAAATGTGGGTTAAATGTAGGTGACAGCACTTCTGCTCTCATATGTCAGAGGAGGCTATGAACTGTTTTTTTCCTAACTAGCTGAATCTCATGAGTGTTTTTCCAGGCTGAAAGTTTCTTGCTTTTAATCTGATGTGGAATAAAACTGTCTTCAAACACAGAACTTTTTCCATGAGGGAAATCTTCTCTGCCAGCTAGCCCAAGGGTTTTTGAAGCTGGTTTCTAAGGATGCACACAGTACACGGTTCCTTCTGTGACAGAAAAGACAAAAGTTGATATGCAAAGACAGTTTCAGTTCTCTGTTTCCCCAGATCTTCTCCTTGGGCACTGCAACAATTTCCCATTGTTGGAGATCTGAAAATCAAGAAGAGATATTGCTTCTCCAGTCCTTGCACGGCTATTAAGTTTCAAGCAGGAATTTCATTGAGGGAACTTACTTCACTGCTATTACAGAGAGGTTCAGACTAGACTAACCCAGCAACTCCCTCTGGCCCTAAATCTTGTAAGAATGCCTGCCTCTTCAATGTTAAGGAAATGTTGGGGTTTATGTCCTAAAATATGAACTCTGTAGGGCAAGAAAAGCCTTTGTTTCACTTCTTGGTGCAATGCTTGACATATTGACATCCTGTAAAGGTTACCATAGTATTAAAATAAAGAATGGTCAGGAGGCCAGAAGCACCCATAGCTCTCCTTCTGCCTCTTGTGGGAACCCTCTCTTTAATTACTTAACTGCTATTTCTCTCTGATACAGTATTTTATTACTACCAGCTTTTCCTGAATGCTCATCTGATCCGTCTTAATGTTCTTTTAATATCATTTGGAATGGGATAATAATATTCTTGTACTTCTCCAGCACCTTAAGCCCTGACAGGTCCTAGTGTGCTTAACAAGGAGAAATAGAAAAGGGAAGTGCTTAATTCATCAGACAGTGCAAGGTCATGCAAGACATCAGACAGGGAAGAAGACCTGATAAAACTAAAAGCGCTGGGGTGTTTGAAGGGGCAGGTTTGGCCCATGGCCCTGTACTTGCAGGAAGTGCAAACCATCCATTGAGCTTTAGTTCAGCACCTGCAGGAAATTGCCAGGGTAGGTGCTGATGTGATGTGGGTGAAGTGCCAGCAGGATTCCTGCACGCTGATGATGTGTGTTATGTCTTCAACAGATCCTTCCACATGGCTTTTTTTAGCTCTCCCAAACACTGAGAATTGGAGTAAAAAACTACACAGGATCTATCTGGGTAAGCACAAGGAACACTAAGGGTGTGAAGATGCAGATGGAAGTTCTTGGAAAACCACTTCTTTCATCTAGATACCAGTCAAAGAAGTGAGCTTCTTGGTTTTGACTCCACTGAAGCAGGACAATGCCTGTGCTGGGAAATTGGAGAGGAAGGGATCACAGTAACAACAGGAAGAAATTAGGATCTGAGCAAGTGTCTGTGCAACCCTAAAGAAAGCAGATGAAGATCTGGGCACAACACAAATACACAGCTGGGAAATGAGAGAAAAGAAGCTCAAACTGGGAGTAGGGTTAATGCCCCAAGTGACAGTGCTAGCACAAGAAGGTGGAAGAAATGTGAGCCACCCCATCCATAAAGTGATTGGAGAAGCAGGGGAGAAGTGGGTCATGTGGGCAACATTTCAAGCAGGACTGGCTAGAGGCCTGAATCTGTCAGGAAAGTCATAGAACCAACTTTGCTGAGAGTGGCTTTAATTGGGGCAGAGAGCAGACATCTAAACTGAAGTAATGAGGATCCATTCATTCTTCCTCCACATGGCTAGAAGTGGGCAGTGACAGGACCAGCCCCAGCCATAAGTCTTATGTATGGCAGTCAGGGATCCTTAAAGAAAAGCACAACTGCTCCTCCAGCCTTTTCCTCCCAGCTCTCCTCAGGAGGCAAGGCAGAAGAGCTCAAGTCATTAATGACCTGAAGATTCAACAGAGTTAATGCTTACTGCATCTGCAGGCCCTCCTGGAAGGGGCTGCTACTGGGGAAAAATGGATGCAACTCAGTAAGGCCAAATGCAGCTCCTCCACCAGTGCAGTAATGCCAACTGCACAGAGCCAGAATGGAGGACTGGCCAAGAAGCGGCTCTGAAGGACATGGAGATCATGAGTTGAGTAACAATCAATAATCATCTGCTGTTCCCTAAATAAATGAATAAATAAAGAGGGCAAACATTAGCATGGAATGGATGACTTTCTGCTACCTGTTAAACAGGATTCAAAATCCTTCTGCCTGCTCAGCACGGACAAGGATTCAGCTGGATAATTGTTTCCAGTGCATTTATAGCAAAATATGGACCATTTGGTAAGAGTCCAAGGGAAACACCAAGGATGATTAGCAGTCTAGAAAACACGTCATAAAAGCAAAGGCAGAATTGGGATTGTTTGGCCTAGAGAAGAACAAGGAGTGTTATGGCTTCAGTTGTCACTTAAACTTGTAAAATCCTGAAAGGATGAATTTTTACTATATTTATATGCAACTACTGGAAAATACCTTCAGTAACCTACTTCTTGGACAAAAAGGAAAGGGCAAGAAGAAATAAGCTGCAGAAGGAATGATGGGTTCTCCAACTATGCCCATCCTTAAGAAGTGGTTAGGTCAGCTTCTGTCAGGATTTTGGATAGGTGGATCTCTTGAGGCCTGGGCATTGCCCCATGCTTGGGCATGATCAGTGCATGCATTAAGAAACAGAAGCTAAACTCACACAGTACCGGAGGTTACAATGGCAGTCCTGGGGAATGACTTGACAGAGGCTGTAGCCACAGGACTGTCCGTAAACAGTGAGGGCAAACACCTCCAAATGCTTAGTGCACTACAAATCTTAGAGGTGCCTCTAGCACTGGCCTTTTGGCTAATGGCACATACTTTTTGCATGGGAAAGGTGACCTCATGGCCTTACCTTAAACGTGAACACACTGCCAATCAAACAATCCTTGGTAAACTTCTGCTAAGAGCAACATGGCAAAGACACCTCAAAGACCGTAGCAGTCCTTGACCTCCAAACTGGCGGAATATCAAGTTTATTTTCTCTCTCCTGTTCTGCAGAGTTGTTTTGCATATGTCTGTGACTCCATGGAAAAAAGTATGTCTGACAGTCCAGTTCTCCAACCAAAATGCAAGTTCCCTACAAAGTTCTTCTACAGACGAGACAAAACTTTCTCAGGGATCCTTTCAAGATAGAACTACCCCATCCTCCATGGGGTTTACACAGTTTTCCCCAAGCACAGCCTGGTTTCTCCAATAAACACAAGGCACTAGAGGTAGGAAATAATAACATGTAAACCCTTTTTCTTCTTCTCATTCTCCCATTCTGTACCATCCCATCCCTCACTCCCCACCCAGGGAAGCAAGTTAAACTTGTGTGATCATTGCGAGTGATGTCACCAGTGTTCCAGTTGCACAGAGAGGAGGCTTGGATTTGATGGCACATAGGCCATAGGAGAACCTGTGCCGATAGAGCCAGATAGGATGGGTGGGACCAAGCTCTCATGTATCAATTGACTTGGGCCAAGAAGAAGAGAAGAAAGAAGAGGTGAGAGAAAACCACCCAAGAGTGTAAAGAACAAGAAATGACATAAGATGTGTGAGAATTTCAGTATAGGGGCCTTGTCACTGGAACCAGTCTGCCCACCATGATTTTGCCTTATCTCATCACTTTTCACAGAGGGGCATGAGGATAGTCCATTTATTATCTACATAGGTTTCCAGGTCCCGCTGTTATTTTCTTCACCAGAAGAAAGTCATCACTCATCACTCTCCACTGCCAACAGTGTAATCTGTTCTACTGTAACCAGTGATAAATCAGAAAAGGATAAAAGGTAGGTTGTGAAAAGATGGGCGAAGATAAGAAAGTCTTCAGCATCAAGTAATTCATTTTAGGTAAGCAATCCTGATTAACAAAGGAAAAGGAGAAAGATAAAAAGTTAACAAGCTATTCTGTAAGTCTAGTTTCCCATGGAAACCATAGCATGATGGGGTTATTCTTTTTTTGTCTAATGGGGATACACGTTCCTATTACAGCTGCTGTTCCATCTGAAGCTCTGTCCTCCGTGGACTCTACAGTGTCTAGCACAGACCATGCTATAATCTCTCCCTCAGCACGACATTTCTAGCTTTCCTCTTCTTCATCCAGCTAGTTTGCATGAAACATAAAGGAATTTCACGCCTTTCAGATTTCCACTCTCTGCCAGATGTGGCTGATACCAGCCAGCAGGTTTAGAGGAGGGCTGATGAGCATAACCTATAACAACTAACACCATCACACAGCTCTATTCCTTTGGCAATCAGATAATAAAAGGATGAGATGGTCACAGATATGGACCACTAATAATTACAGTACATCTTATCTTACTACAGGCCTAGGAGGAATGGAGACATGCAGCAGGCACATAGGACACACAGTATCAGAGATTTTTGGCACAGCCATTTCTGATTTCTGGACTGGGCCAGCCTTGAATGGAAAAACATCAGTGTGAGCAAAAGGCTGCCACAGAGGAGGCCCTTGCTGGGAATGAATTTTTGCTTGAAAGACAACCTGAATGCAATTCAGTTTTATACGAACGAAGCCTTTCCAGAGGCAAGTGTTGCTTTTGTGGAAATAACAGTGACTCTACAGATGCAAACAATGGAGGTACATGCTTTTGCATTGCTTGTTCTGTCACTAACTGACATCAGCCACTGTTAATCATGGCCTGAAATGTATATTTAAGAAACAGTGACACAAACATAGACAAGTTCCTTCATGAAGTCTTTCATACAGGGAAAAGTGAAAGAAAAGAAAAACTGCTGCTCAGGCTAGCTAGTGGCACTGAAATAAATGGGTCAGGCATCAGAGTTTCAGCAGGCACAAAAGGTGAAAACCTTGTCTTCCAGAGCAATTAAAAGTCAATGGGATTAGTGGCTTTCACTATTATTTATAGAAACCCTGCTGTGTGCACAACATTATTGAAATACAGGGGTCACGTCCCTGCTACTGGATGCCTACACTTTTGCTGTTGAAGTTAATGGGAGCTTTGCCAATCAACTCCATGGCAAAAGCAACTAAATCTAAAATAGATGACATCCTGGGCTCCATTCAGTTGATGGCTCAAGCAAAGCTTTTGCCAAAGCCAAGAATGTTCTGCCTGCACAGGACAGATTTCATCCTGGGACAGGTGAAACAAGAGAGGTAGCTATAGAGCTGTTATGATTCAAAGATGGGAAGGCAGAGAGGTGGACTGAATGCCACAGGAAGCATCCTCTCTTCCCTTCTACCATAAATTACAATATACAGATTGAAATCTAAACGGCTGCATTCCAGCATCTCTTATTCTTCAGTTTTAGCAGGACTGGCTGTTTTCTAATGAATAATTCTCCTTCTAACACCAAGTAAATGAATCCTGTGGGAACACACCTATGAAAAGGACATGGATGGGAAGCCTGCTCTGTCATTATGTGATTCAACATGTTTGAAAACAGTGTCCTGATGGTCTAGCCCGTTTGGACAGATCCTGGGTAATAACAGCATCTCTATTCCCAAGTTTTCTGGGCTCTGGACACGCTTGTGATGCTGGTCGCACAGTTGTTTCTTTTTCCACTCATTCATTATCAGACTCGCCCTGAATTCTGATACAGACTGCCGCTTCCTCTTTGTCTCACTCTAGTACCTCATTTCCCTCAATCTTGCAATGTTATAGATCAGAAATCAGGCATCCCAGACACCTCCTCCACTCCTATGTGCTGCTGAGAGACCAGTCTGTATAGTAGCAGTATTTCCTGACCTTAGCTCGTGCCTTCTCTGCAGACCTTACCATGCAGGGAGCTGATGATGCTTTTTGCTCGTGTCTGTACCAGGAAGGGGTTGAGATTCTCACTAGTTATTTCAAGCTACACGTGCTAATGACCAGCCGTTCAATGGTACTGGTCATTCCCTGATCCTACACAGGGCCCCCAAGAATGTGTGTTAGTCTAGACTGAGTAATTTGGGGTCACCTCAATTCTAGACAAGTCCTGAACATGGCAGGTGCCTACACACTGAAGACATTACTTTACATGAGCGTGAAATCCAAACATGAATCTGGGATCTCACTGGTCAGGCACAGGAGGCTGGTAAGCTGTGGGGTGAGACACCAGCCCCAGGGCCCTGCTCCTAGTCAGTCTTACCCTGATCTCTAGATTGGCTTCAGATGTGAAGCATGAATTTTACTTTCAGAAGTGTTATCATTAATTGTGGTGACTCTAGATATTCATAATAATCACACGGTTTTTTAATCCTTCATTAAACTTTAGCTCTTTGTTTGTCCTGCAGCAAGGAGCCCCATAGCTCAATTACATATCACATAGAAATGCATGTCTTAATATCCATTATAAGTTGTCTTCCCTTCCAATTTTCTTGAAGGTCTTCATGTTCTCATATTAAGAGGCTGGTGTCTCAAAAGTCTAGAAGGAAATTTGGTGGGAAGAATAGTCTTCATTCAAGCATTTCTATTGAACACTGAGCTAAGTCCAAGCTATCGGCCTGCAGGTAAGAGTCTACAATCTGTTCTCTCTGATCCTCCACAGCCAACCAAATCTACCAGTACGGACTTTTCAAATCTCCATCTTTACAGCATCTTTCCCCAAAACACAGAAATAGAGAAACGCAGACTGAAAATGATAGGTAAGAGAAGGTGTGCACACACTCTAACTGACAATACAACAAGCAAATCTTGAAACATATGGCTTTCCAAATTATCTGTTTCATTGAAGAATGTTTTTCTATTTATTTTCAGCCCAGCTAGCACCGCTTCTGAGATCCTAAACTCCACAGTACTGCTAACTCCTTGTGACGCGGGCAAACAGTTTATCCCCTGATGTGAAGGGCCTTTTCACCCATGTCTTTTTCTGCTAATCCCCATGACTTGCTTCCACCTTGGAACCAAATACCATACCAAATACTGAAGAACATTTGAGAGAGAGGAGCTCATCTTAGTTTCTTTCTCTTGCAGAACATTGTCAGAGATCCAGGGAAGCAGACAAATTTCTGCAAACACTAAGCATTAACCAAAACAGAAGAAAATACTCCAGCATTTTTCTTTCTCTCTTTCTCCCCAGAGCTCTGCCACTCAATCCAGGGTCTCAGAATTTGCTGACACAATGGTGCAGAACGTTCAGTCATTGAAACCTTTGAAAATGCCGAGCAAGTCCCCGAAAGAAAATGCCAAGCGTTGAGTTCAGTCCCTCAGCTTTCACAATGTTTAGCTCTCATTTTCAATGAAAGCAGCTGCCTTTTTCAACTGTCAGACCTGACAGAGTTTGCTTTTCATGCCCTCAAAACAAGAGCCCAGATGCTGCGATCCCCTGGTCATCAGATCCACTCTTTTCTTGCTCGCATCCCTGGTTTCTCTTGACTAACACGCAAGGATCAGAACAATTTCACAATAATGAGCTTTCCTCCTTCCTACGGTCCTCAGCACATTTTTAAATGAAAGAATCAGCTTACCCATAAGAGCCACAAACCAACATGAGGAGCTTAAGATATAAGCAATTCAGTAGCCCGAAGTATCATGCTTGTTGGGCCGTCATAAATTTAAAGCAAAAATCCCTACCCATTTTATTTTGCATTAGATATTAAATAAAACCTACTTGCGAAGCCAGATTACTAAGAAACCTTTTTGCCTGTTGTTTTGGTTGGGATTTTTTTTTTACATCAAAACAGGATTAAAACATCTTTTGGAGACTCACTGTCATTTTATCTGAGTAAATAAGCTTAGAGCGCCTAACAGTCAATTTATAATGAAGGCTTTTGTTCTTGTTACTGTGATGCAGCCCTGCAAATTTGCCCACAGCTGCAGCAAATTCAGATGGTTTTGACAGGTAAATAAAATACTCTTTAGATCTGTCATTGTTATTAATCTGCAGAGTAAAGAACTAGCAATTATATTTTGTTTCCAAGCAGATAAATTTTTAGGATCATCTTGGCAGGGGTAGTATAGAATAATGTGCATCCATGACTTTTACAGTTGTGAGGGTCCAAAACACAAAAAGTCTTTGGTCAGCTGTTGAGTTGTAAAACAAATGGGAAATAAAGGCTAAACCAGTAACAAACACCATAACAAAAAGGAACAAGGAATGTGAGATTTAGCCCTGTTGGAGTTATATTGACATAAGCGCCAAATAAACCAAACTGAAGGTCTTGACATCAGCTGCACCAATTCAGTGCTCAGTTATTCTGAACTATACTTCCTGGAAGCTGTGTCAGTATCTGGCTGTGCTTTAAAACCCCACAATTTGGGCCTCCTTAATGACTTGTGCTTCCCAGCTGCTGCAGGGGCAAAAGGTTTCAAATACTCCTCAAGCCATGCTGGTGAAGAAGAAATTATTTGTGGAATAACGTACTGCTCAAGGACAAGTAGCAGAATCCAGCCGCAAATATCTTATTGTATTGGTCAGAAACTGTGAGAATCAAAAAAGAGAAATCCTGGTTAAAGTCTTATGAGATGCCACTCATGTCTGCTCAGCTCCTCACTCAGGTAGGCTGGCAGATGGTCAGCAAATAGTCTCACTTTTACAATGCAACCTACACTGGCTTTCAGCGTGAAAATTAGCATCCAATTATTTTCAAGCATTAATGTTCTCCAAGGAAGCAAGCTTCCTCTATTTTAATTCTGCTTAGGCTCTATTTGCTCTGACACATAAGCCAATCTCGCAGGTGCTACATCTTGTGTACACAGGCAGAATGGCAAGCCAGGGAAGAGTACTAGAAATGTGGAATAATGCAAATTCTCAGGAAGTGAATTGCATGGCTTCCAACTTTTAGAAGAGACGAGGACAAGACAAGCAAGAGAGGAAGGTGTACAGTATCTCCAAAAAAGAATTATTTCCTCCACTCTCATCTGAAAGCCTATGATGAAAACCGTGTTTCACAGCTATCTGCCAGCTGTATACACCATTAGTGAAGGCTACAGTCCACTGAGCACCGACCTGTGACCTATGGAACCCTTGGTATGACACATCCAGCAGGACTGTGGATATTGGGATCGGTTGGTGGCAGGCCCTGCTTCTACCAAGGAAGAATGGAAGCCCATTCCCCACTTTCCAGCACCCATCGCCACCATCCTCAAACCAACATAAGGGAAGGCACAATCACTGCATTACAGATGTAGGCAACTTTGGGAAAGGCTGGATGTATGCCGGAGCATGGTCACTTTCAAACGAGGACTGGTTTTCTCCTTAGCAGGGCACACAGGTCCATGAAGGGGAAAGAAGACCTGGGGTAAAACCCATTTTGCGTAAGATTTCAATATATCACCTTACATGCCAGAATCTGTGCCCAAAATGGAAATAGTCAAGTTGAACTTTGCAACCCTTTCTCATGCAAGGATCCCCTATTATGACAGGTAATGGAATTATCCTGAGTAATAATGGTTATCTGCCCATATGGGCTTGATCCCACAAGCAGAGGTCTGCAGCCTTCTTTGCACCTGCAACCTGTGTCATGTTAGGTACAAATGTTGCTGGGTACATCACTGTAAGGAAGTTGCCAGCCTGAAAATACAAGAGATGCTTTTAATTGTCATTAAATATGGAGAATAATGCTCCAGGGTGGCATCTTATATTCTGGCATGGTTGCATTTGTTTCATTCTTCTGTGTGGTGGAGGAAAACTTCACTGGCCTAACCTCAATCCGTACCGCGGAGCATCTCAAGGCTGCAGCTTCAGCAGGTACAATTGTAGCCAGCCGTGTTTCTCCTGCAGATAGTGCAACTGGGAGCATGGGAGCAGTGGAGCACCTGCACAGTTCCTACTATCTATCCCCTGGGAACCACTGAAGTGGGGTTGTCTCCTGCCACGTGTTTTGTACAGACTGAAGTTGTATTTTTAAAAGCAGAGAGCACATCAAACTCCTCCTTTGCATCACTTTTGGAATCATCACAACTGGGTACCCACAAAGCACCAAACAGCCTCCCTTGCTGAGATGTGCTCCGCTCCACGAAGGTGTCAGCATGTCCCTCCTCCCATGCCACAGCTGTACAGCTCTGAGGCTGGGTATGAGTGCCCGGGGCAAGGCTGCCGGGCAGCAGAAAGGGATGGAACACGCCTCTACCCAACACCTCCCTGGGAAACTCCACCGATGTGCAAAATCTGGAGCCCGGGGCCTGGGCGGAAGGCAGAGCCCCTCTGGGTTTGGGGTCCTGTTCCGGGCAACAGGGACACCCCCGCAAGCAGCAGGCCCGAGGTCCCTCAGGCTGGAGCATCGCTGCCACCGGGCCCGTCGCGTTCCCCACCCCGGCGCCCACCGCCCGCGGTCGCTCACCTGCTCGGGCCCCTGGAAGCAGATCCTGCAGAGCGGGGTGCGAATGCCGCTGTCGACGCTGCTGCCCAGCGAGTAGCGGTCCTCGGCCTTGCCCTTGCCGAAGTCATCCGAGGAGGTGCTGCTGGGCAGGGAGGCGGGCGGCTCCCCGGCGGGGCTGCCCCACTCCTCGGCGGCCGGGCTGCCCGCGCCGCCGCCGCCNCTCCGCAGCAGGAAGACCTTCAGGTCATTGAAGAGCATGCGGCAGCGGCACTTGAGGAGGCCTTGGTTTCGCAACATCTGTCTCGGACGGAGGAGCCCGCAGCAGCAGTAGCAGAAAATGCCCGCGCCGGGTGGTATTAACATGTGCCTTTCCTTGGCAGGCGGGCACGGGGGGAAAGAAAAGGGCAGGAGCCGGGCGCCCCGCGGCCGGGGGGCTCCGCGGCGGCCGCAGTGCCGGGGGGGCTGCGCTGGCCGCCGGGGAACGCACAAAAGCAGAGCCGGAGGGCGAGGGGGCGAAGTCCCCGGCAGCCCGCTGCAACCCGGCGAGGACGGCAATTGAAAAGAAAATCCACGCCAGAAAAAAACCCGACCCTGTGCTGCCGGGGAATCCTTTCCCCCCCTCCACAAGTTTGCTTAGAAATCAGCGGGAGGAGGAAATAAATCTCCCACGCCCGAGGGTCCAGGGGCGCAGGCGGCGGGCTCGGGAGAAAGCCCCCGATCAGCTCTCGCAACTCCTAAGCCTGTAAAAAAGAAGGGTCCACGTCTCCGGTGGGTATGGGGAGGAGGGAGAATATGGTTCTCTCGACAGTATTTGGCATCTCAAGTAATTTTCCTTTTTCTTCTATTTTATGGTAATTTTTCTTTTCAATTAAAAAATAAAACCCGATCACACGAATCCCGGTGTGCATCCAGACAAAATAGCAGCTGGTCTGGCTATCAAAATGCAAAATTGGTAGCTGTTGTTATTATCAAAATCGCCTCTTTGACAAAAAAGACCTTCACATTGTTTGTGGGAAAACACCCTACGTTTTCAACACTGTACTCCCAAGTGGCTTCAGATTGTACCGTTGCCTTTAAAAGATTTCATTGTAAATATAAAAGTCCGGAAAGAAATAATTAGCATTCAATGAGCTTAATCCCAGATGTACTGAGACAAATATATTTTATATATATAATATATATATCATATATATTTTATATATATTTATATATTCTGACCTTCTCTATTCCAGCAGCTGTCTGGACCACACCAAAAAAAATCAGAGCGAAATTGATGAGGGAAGGCGGCTGTATTATTCCCTAAGCTGTTACCATCCTGGACCAAAAACCCACGTCGAAATCGGATCTATTCTTCGCATGTAATTGACCAGGGAAACGTGGATCTTACATGGTCACGTTTCCTTTCCTCCTTTCACAAAACAGGAACGTCATCAAACGCATTGGCAGCTTGTACAGACCATTGTGGATGGCGAGGCGGTCAGGGCTCTATCAGCAATTGCAGGGACCTCCTTTTGATGCATTGGACGAGGCTCCTTCTTTCTCTCCACCACCGTCCCCACCTTCATTTTCCTCCCCTTCTGTCCTCCTCCTGCTCTGACTGTTGCTCTCTCTCACAGGCATTGACATTCAACCATCGCAAGTCTGTCGCACTCTCGCTGGCAGGGAAAAAAATCGGAGCAGATAATTCTCTTCTTCCTCCTAGAAGGCTCGGATGGAGCACAATGCGCCAGACACATGGGGCAGCATGGCTTATTTTTCGTGCGGTTCCTACCGCTTTGGCAACATCGAGCTGGTTGTGTGCGTGTGTGCCTTCCTCCCTCAGCAGCAGCCTCCTCTCCGCTCTCCCATCCGGCTTGCCGTGATGATGTTGCTGTTGCTATCTCCCTTGGATGCAATGGGGAAGGCAGATTGTTTGCAGTGCGAGCGGGGATTTGCAGGAAGGGAGGGGTGGGACGTGGCCGCGCTCTTCTCCCTCCTCCGTCTTGGGAAAAANATTTCCATGGGAATACATTGATTTCAAGGAAAATTTAATTTGGGAAAAAGAAAGGAAAAAAAAAAAAGAGAGAGAGCAAGAAGAAGCAAAAAGGCGGGGTGAGAGGGGGAGAATCAAAGCGAGGAATGGAGCCCTTCCCAACCTTTGATGGCTCGGGCTGCCGGCTGCCTGCGAGAGCCCACGCCGGGGCGGAAGGGAGGAGGGGCGGAGAAGGGGCTGGGCGGGCGCTGCGGCTTC
>VZTF01008854.1:0-73275 GCA_013397755.1 Cnemophilus loriae
ATGTCGATCTGTAGTGTTTTCAAATGCTCAGCACAAACAATGGCTATTCTTCGAGTTCTCAAGAGATGTGATAATTAAATAATCCTAACTAACTATTGATAAGCTGCTGAGAGACACAATGAACCCCACAGTGTTTAACAGTGTAGAGGGGAATAAGATCCCTACCCCATCATCCACTGTACTTTTGTAAGTCTCCACAAAATCATCGCATCTCCACTTGATAAATCATCACACCTCTCTTTCAGGTTGGACTCTGAGATCTTCTCTACGGAGTAAGTTTATGAATCATATTGCAGACATGATGCATGCCTTATGTTTTAATTTTGCTGTTGTCTCTGATTGGAGACAACTGAACAAACACGTGAGTCATCACCATTACGAGAGCTATGAGTTAGAGGCAGATTTTGACATCCCAGAGATGAGATGGGAGAGGTACTTAGTGGGACACAGGGTACCTTGAGAGTCTTCAGAATGTTTCAAGGAAAATCTTCTCATATAAACATGTTAAAAGCAATTTTGAGTGCACTTATGTGCATTTAATGTTAATATATAGACTAGAAGTTGCTGACAAAACAAAGATGGAAGGTGACTTTATAAAAGCAACTATTTAAATGACAGAGCTCATTAGTGAAGTAAAGAAAAAGAACAAGAGAATAAAATAATGTTTTTATAAAAGAGAGGCTGCTTCTAATATCCCCACAAAACCCCAAAGTGTTTAAGGGATATGTCAAAACTGTCCCAAGGTCAGGAAAAGACAGGACAATTGATTAAAACTGTGAGACCTTTCGTGACCTGACCTCCAAAAGGAAGTCTAAAAATGCCTAGCTCTGTATAGAAGAATTGTAAACATCTTGACATAAAACCAGAAAAGCTGAGGAGTAAATGCTATAAGATAAACATGATGTGAAAATCAAGAGCTGATCTAAGCATATGAATAATGGAAGAAAGACTAAGAATGTTAGTCTGTGCCCGATGGAGAAGAAAGTCTTTTTTCCTTAAGGTACCAAATAACTTTCACCCAACAAGGAGGAAAGAAACTGCTGAACTTCACTAGGCAGGAAAAAATTACATCAAATTTCTCCAAGAGAAAAATCACATCAATTTTCTCCAAAGACAGGATAACCGTCTGGGTGCCTGCAAAAGATGAGTAAACCTCAGGTCGCTCCTTTAAGAGAGCCTTCTAACATCATTTTATCTGACACTTTTATTGCAACAGAAAGAGAAACAGCTGTAAGTTTGGTGCAAGTCTGGTCAAGAAACTGTGCTACTTGATTGAAAGATTCTATGGAGTGCAAATCTCCACAGAGGTGAGCCTGAAGAGCTCTGACACTGGTATTTTCCACAGTAACATGCAAGACAAAAGAGAGTGTTTACTCTCTGCTTTTTTACCTCATTCCAGACTGGAAGGACTACCATAAGTTGAGATGAGCATTCAGGCAGTCTTGGGAAACTGAAACAGTGCTCCAACGTAAACAGAAGGCAATTACGTAAACATAAAACCAAAATTTCACCTTTGGTCCCACAACATGCAACCACAGAAATTTGTAAAATATGTAATAAAAGCAAGACTTCTTCATTTCCATGAGGATGAACAGGTAGGACAAGAAGTAATGGGATCCCATCACTCTGAGGGCCACTCAGATTAGATGTTAGGAAACACTTTTTAGACATTATAAGGCTAATTAAGGAGTGCATTAAGCTATGTAGCTGAGCTGTGGAATCTCATGAATCTGTAGGAACAGGTTAGACAACATCTGTTAGGACCAGTTTACTTGCTCTTGCACTGTTAGAGCCAGGAAGAGCTCTCTCACTCTGCCTGTGATCTTGCAATACCAGGACTGAGCTAGGGTAGCAGGAGCCATATACAGATGGAAAGGGAATATTGCAAGCATCTACTGAGAGTCCAATACCTCATTTGTTACTGATGCTTTAGCTGTTGCTATTTTTTACCTCTTACCCACACCCATGTTCATCTTTGCCTTAGTACAATGGCTGCTCTGGCAGGTACAGCTTGCTCCTTGAACTGCCCTCTACGAGCTGTTAGTTACAGCTGGGAAACACAACGTAAGATGTAGAAGAATAGTGGTCTACCTAATGTTGACAGATTACCATTTTTTAAATAATAATACAACTATTGTTATTATTAAGGCCTTTTGCAGGAATTGTACTGTATTTCCTAGTGGTGGGGTGTTTGACTAATGTTTGCAAGCCAGCTTTTACAAGCTGCTTGTACTTTTATGAAGTCGCCAAGAATCTGTAACCCACCTACACATTTGTCTCCTTTGCAGTCATACCAAGTGATGCAAGGTCAGCTTGGGGACTGTGAGCAGCTCTGCAAAACTGAAGGTGGAGGAATCCTATGTTCCTGTGCTGCTGGCTATGCCCTGGGCAATGACAAAACCTGTGTTTCTGTAGGTACAAAGCATATTTATAGTTCATTCCATGGGACACATCACGTCTGTACCACATTTAGGAAGTGCTGCTGTGTTGCAGTGCCACTGTAGCATAAAGAATAATGTTAACCGTTCAGGCCTTTCACATGCCTTACTTGAGCTGTTGATAATAAATTTAATAAGATCTTAGCTAAAGGACATAATTTAAGTAACATCAAATTATGCAGCTGTGAGGGCTGTGTGGCAGCAAAAAAGGCTCGAGAAAGTATTCTGTGCTACTGGGTGTGTTCTCTCAGGGAAAATCCACGTCCCAGCAGGGGTAAAGCCATATCAGAAACTGGTGATTACAACAGGGCTCAGGTTCCTCTTCTCCCAAAGACTGAAACAGGCCTTTCATGCTGTGGAGGATTTTGTTAGAAAGTAGCAGGTTAGATTTTTGATTGATAAAAGTTGGTGTCTACTTTCAAGCCCTCTGGGACATGCTGAACACCTACAGATCCAAATGAGTAGAAATCCAAGAAACTTCTCCCTTTACAGTATACAGTTCACAAGGACTCTATCATTTCAGTGGTAGCAACATAAATGTCACTAAGTTATATCTCACTTGTTTCTCCTCAAATATCACCTGTTCCATCTGAAAGAAATACAATCTGCCTTTCTCTATTCTTCTAACAACAGGTTTTCTGCAGTTAACATGTGGCAACCTAATACATTAATTTCATTTCATCAGTTTTGCCTTCATTCAAATTGAACATTGCAATGAAAGTTGGAACTACCTCAATGTTTCTGTGGCAGTACATGCTTTATAGAAACAAGCTGGACTAGGATAGCATCAAAGCAAGACAGTATCAGAGTTGGACAGCAATTTAAAAGCCTCTGAAAAAGCTACCTGATTTTCTAGATCTATAAACATGTATACAGAAAAAAACCTAGAAAATGCAAAAACTACTCATGTATCCACAAGAGTCTAATTAACTATGTAGGTCATTGAAATGAGTTGTTAGATGAAGCTCATTGAATTTGGAAGGCTTGCTTACTGTCATCAAAATCACTGCTGTTCTGATATCTCCTTGCTTTCTTTCTGAGATACTTTCTTCACCAGCGTTATTGATATAATGGTTTTGGCTACCATAAAGTGAATGCATTGCATACCTTAAAAATTACAATATTGTTAAATGTTATTATTTATGTCAAGTATTATTTAAATCATTCACAACTGAAAATATTTTAAATCTACAAGGGTAACTAATATTTGAAGAATAATAAAAGCCTAACTCTCTTATCAGCTGAACCTGACATCCTCTGCCTTATTTCAATCCAGAGAAAAAAAATTATCCACTTCAGTGGTATGTAAAAATTGTGAAGCAGATATTGAGGTATTTGAGCCTCTATAGAAAAAGTACTCTGTGTTGTACTTCAAAAAGTGTGTCAGTACATATTTTAGAAGAGAGGAAAAAGATGTTATAAATTGGATTGTGGCATAAAATGTGCAGTATTTTTCTCATTTCCTAGCTTCACCATATCCAGTTTTCAAGTGTGAAAGTCACCATTTTGGGATGATTTTGTAATGGAATTTGTTGATCAGTTTGAAAGGAATAGCGCAGTTAACTTCGTTCTGCAATGATCACTGTCTGGTTTCCCTATAAAAACCTCAAAAACCCCACTCTGGAATCCGTCCAATTTGTATTATTTCCCTGCCATTTTTCTCTGACACGTCCTGAACTTCAGGCTGCTAAATGCACTCGATTCAGGAGTGACAGTGCATTGTAGGTCATGGTGTTCAAGCCACAGACAGAAGTTCAGCCCCTGATGGCTGCATATGTCACTCCCTGACATCACTGCTCCAAAGGGTACATCCCTGTTTGGATTCCCACATGACCTCTGTTGAAACCTCTGATTATAGTTCAGCCCTAAACTATAGAGAGAGCCAGCCTGATCTATGGAACAGTGGGCCATGCTCTGATGTGTCCCAGGGACTGCAGGGAGGCCGTAACACAAGGCTGGCACTTGCTGACCCATTCCCTCATTGCCATCCATCTCTCCTCCCACCCAGCCCTCCATGACCATTTGCCCCAGTTGTGCAGCACTCCCGGTTCATTCATAATCACTTACAGAGGGCACAGACACCTCTGATGGGCTTTGATTGCTGTCTTTAGCTCAACATGCATTCAGAGGAATCAGTCATCTGAGCTTCTAATTCCTCACCTCCCAGTTTGCACCGCCAGGCATGAAACACCATCATCAACAACCTCAGACGTTCAGTACCAGATAAGAACAAATTCTGTCTGCAGGGACACTTAGCACAGCTGCTTAATTGCACAGAGAATTGCAATCCTCACTCAAGACACATACCCAGACATACATCATCAGTGCTCTGCCTCAATGCCCTTTGGGTCCGCACAGACAGCATAGTGTTTTAACTTGAGTCATCCTGAAGATGTACTTTGAAACTTGAATAAGCTTTTCTTGCCATCCTATTTCAATATGGATGGAGTTTTTTCTTCCTGTCATAAATGCAGAAGTCAATCTCCAAGTGCCATCCAGCAGCATGACAGTTGCACAAATCCACAGAATCCATGTCTCCCATGGCTTGGAAGTCAGGTTTATGGCAGGAGCCAGTTCCACCACCCAGTCACATATGCCTGGGCTGTGGGTGGAATATGTCGAGTGCAGTCTTTGCACTGCTGCTGCTGAGGTCAGGTTAGGACTTCCCTCCTGCTGAATCTGTTGCAGAAAAAGTGACTGGCTGGTCAAAGGAACAATTTAAATCATAATATCTGGACACAGCTGCAGGGCTGGTGCCCCATGTCCTCAGTGGAGAGAGTCAGGCAGAAAGACAAAGGAACAGGAAAAGGCATTAAAAAGTCTGAATTCTGGGCAAAGTCCAAACACTTTCTTATCTCTTCATTGTCCACTTCAGACTGTGTCAGTGTTCCATGAATTTGCCTGGAAAATCTGCTGTTTAGGTTTCTCTGAGAGCCATCCTTAATAATTTTTATCCTGAACTCCAGGTTAGGGCAATGAGGAGATGTTACCAGACAAAACTGGAGGGAAAAAAAATAAAAATCTTCATCCAAACAGCACAGATTCCAAAGTGATTTTGCTTCATTTTTGACAAGGGATGAGGGGATATTCCTCATCTCAGAGCAAAATAAAGCACCTAAACCATCCCTCCTTATCCGTCATTGGAACCGTAACCAGGAGCTGAAGTGCTGTGGCGCTGTCTGTGCATGTGCTCTGCCATCTTCTGGTTCTCCGATAGCCAGTTTTTTTTGTGTTGGAATTTTGGTAAGGAAAAGAATTTTAATATAAAAGTTGAGGGAAATGGTAAAGAAACATGAAGGTGGAAGTAAAGAAATAATGTGTTTTAATGAATGAAATATTAACAACAATTGCCATTTTTTACAATATATGCACAGAAACAAAAAGTGTCAGGGCTTGCATCTACAGAGATCATAGAATCAAAGAAGGGTTTTGGTCAGAGGGAACCTTCAAAGCTAACCTTGTACAACACTGCCTGCTATGGGTAGGGACCTTCCACTAGACCAGGTTGCTCAAAGCCCCATCCAGCCTGGCCTTGAATACTTCCAGGGATGGAGCAAATGTCAGAGTAGTTCCAAGGTAGCTTTTGTTTTCACTGACAGGCCATCAGGAGACTTGCCCATCCTTGAGGGTAGGCTCACAGTCTTGTGAATGCAGCACCCAAAGGAGAAAATCAGAGCTCCCCGGGGTTACATTCCTTCCCCTGTTCGCTCCTCCAGGGTTTCCTGCAATCTGTAATCAAACCACAGAGATGGTCCTGACGCTCTTTTGAAACAGCTGCAAGTTCCTCCCGCTTTTAGAAATGCCGATGCACTTTGGATTTGGCAAGATAAACTTTTTTTTTCTGCAGGTGGTGAACAGACTTGGCTGATCGCAATCCAGGTGTTTAGCTGAAATCATTACCCATTTTAACTGCACTAAGCAGCTCACTATCTGAGGTATGTGTTTCCAAAAAAGCATGTGATGAGTTACTCAGGACAGCTGCCCTTGGCCTACCATGCTGCAGCAGGGCTGATGGCCAAGCCATAGCATGAGATGGGTGGCATTGACATGTCCCTATCACTGCCTGGGCAGCTGGTCTGCAAACCCACTTCCCCTGGACTGCTGCACTGGGCAGGGAACAACTTCCATGTGAACCAGTTGCTAAAGCAGACTAACTCCCTCAGCTACTCCATCCTGAGGAACTGCTAACTCTGTACCTGACACTGCCTGCAGGCTTCATCCTGGAATGAGTAGCCCTTCAAGAGGAAGGCAATCCCTAAACAGGGCTGCAGGAAACAGGGTGCAGGACTCCATAATGAAACATGTCACCATGTGCTCACTGTGGTAATTAAAGGAAGGGAAAAAGAAATCCCAGGCACTCTTTATAAAGAAACACATGAGGAAGGGACTGCCCTTTTAAACCCCTCTGTTTATGAAGTTTTCCGTAGTCATATGAAAGTTAAACTGTAAACCTGTTGCATTGATGTCAATACAGAAAAAGCAAAGTCAGTGCCATACATACTGAGTACACTGTGTCCCATTCCCAAGGACACAGCTGCTCAGTCAAGGGATACCCTTTGTAAAAAAAATCCCACAGTAAGAGAAAAATGACCATGTAAACTAAGATCTTGTGAGAATACAGCTTCTGAAGCTCTGTGTTATTAACATTCAACCAATTTGAATAACTAACTTATACCTACAAGAGTTCCTAAATTGACGTAGGTTTAGGTTTGCGAAATGTAAGCAGTTTAAAAAAAATCTGCGGATCCACATTTTTGTGCTGGGTTCTGCAAAGTCCTGTGCTGACATCAAGTGGTGACATATTTTTCATGCCGAAGGGATCCAGACCGGCTGGGCTGTGTATGCATGGGATGACATTCATTGTCATGAGAAGGTAAAGGCAAGCAGTCCCAGGCCACTGGGGGACTACAGCAGCAGCCTCACTGGCAGGTGCTCCCGTGGGGATGGACGGTCAGAGGAGTGTGGAAAAGCAACACAGCCATTGCCGTGCAAGGCAAGCGGGGTGAGGTGAGCCTCCACAGCGACTCTTGGGCACAGGAGGTGCTGTCTGAGCCCCCAGCACCCACCAAATGCGACCACTGGCAAAAACTCTCCCTTCCTAGCCAAGAAAGCTCTGGCTGGGAGAGGTACAATGGGGCTTGGTGGCCTCAGGGGACTGAGGAGAGCATGGAGAGCTCATTTACTCAGGAAAGCTGGACACGCTGTTAACCAAAGAAGGCTGTATTAATTAGTTCTGCGGAAATATCAAGGAGAGCAAAACAAATATGTAAGGTCGTGAACTGGCTGTGAATAAAATTAAGCTTGGTATTAGAAGGATTTTAACTCCAAGTGAACTTCTGGAACAACAGCCCGGCGGAAACTGTGCAGGAAAACCCTCCCACAATGGAGTTTTGAAGTGCAGGTTGATTATCTGCTGCAGGTATTGGTGTTACATGATGTGAGCTGTAACATCAGCCCTGTGTTGGTAGGGACTGGCCTTGGTGAGGGATGTGGTTTGTTTCCCTCATCGGCCTCAATACTCACTGAAGCTTGTTTTGAAAGGTGAAATTGATGGGAAGTGAAGTTTTATTTGTGTATTTACCCATGGATGTTCAGATCAATCATACTTTGTTAAAAGAACTGCATACTCAAATAATAGCTGGGGATTTATGACATGAAAACACAGAATGGTCTCTGTTCGTAACTCAGATTAAATAAAAAAACACTCTTCCTCTCACTGGTTGTTGCTCTGAGTATAGAAGTGGTTTCCTGCTCTTCCCAGGAGCCAGCCTATGCTGGGAGCCCTGCAACACCATTGCCATTGCATGCCAATGAGTTTATCCTTCCTCTTGTCCAGGGCTGGGAAGCAGGGTCACCCTGTCAGCAGGGTGCATAGCTCAGCAGCCCAGGGAGTGCTTCTGTCCTCTCCATTCCTACACCTCCTTTCACGGACTCTGTCTGTCTGTGTGTTTCTGTGCGACTGGAATCCCGACGTCAGGAAAAGTTTTCCATGTTCTCCTTCATGGCTGGGCATTACAAACCTAAGAGTGAAAAAGAAAAATGCCATATCCATTCAGATGCATCCCTAAGGGGAAAACCACATTTAGGGGCTTGGTTGCTCCAAAAGCTGGTGGGACTTGCCCATTTGCAGCTAAGCCTTGGTAAATGTTTTGTGGAGACAATGTGTAAAAGAGCCACGTCATATAATTGGTCCCTGAGGTCATTGTCCAGCCTGTGCTTTGATATGGTACAAAGAAATGTTCGTGCTGTTCATCTCCACCCATGCGGTGTTACGGTAAGTGAATGCTGGGGCATGGGAGGACACTCCAATCTTGGAGAAGCTCTCAGTGGCACTGGCAAAGGGCCAACCAGGGCACAGAGAGAAGGGGCACTGTTGCACTTCCAAGCTGGGGGTTGATTTTTTGGGTTTGGTTTGGGTTCGTTTTTTGGTTTTTTTTTTCCATGTGTTGACATTGCAGCCAGGATTTGCCCTTAGAGGTTTTGTTTTCTCATGAGCAGCTGGACTTTAAACTTCAACATCTCTCTTGCAGCCATTTCCCACAAGAGCTGCCGGAATGCAGGCAGGCACCATTAGGCTCAGAGGGTAACAATGGCAAGGTGCTCTTGGACAATATTCTTCCTTCTCTCTGCCCTTTTCCTTCAGACAGAGCAGACAGGTATGGCTTTTGTTTCGTTGCACCTTTAATTCTGATTTGTGCTGCTGCTTTTCTAAAAATGCCAGTAATTTTGTACCTTGTATAACGTTTACTTTGTAGTAGTGTGAAATCACTGAAAACGGTCTGTTCCTTATTTTCTTTACATTTCTGCTGTTTGTTTCATGCAGCTAAGTGAAAACTGCTGTAGGCTAATGGGGCAATGTAGTTCTGAAGCACCATCATTTATGCCAGGGAAATATTTTGTCTTTCCTTACAATTTTTAGAGTGTCCCAGATATTAAAGAGAATTTTGGTTTATATTTCTAGTTGCTGCTGAAATAAAAATAAGAGAGCCCTGTGAAAGAGGCCAATATGCATGCTTGTTATAGCTTGAAGAAATTTGTGTTTCTGTATTGATCCTCCATGGTTTGTCAAAAATAAGGAGGAGCCAGGCAAGAAAGAAAAAGAAGATGGTGATCTCTTAAGAAAGTCAAAACACCCCCACAGCAGAAGTTCACTGCCAGCTGTGCTGGATGTGGCAGAACCACTGCATGGCAGAAATGTGTGCTGGGGGTCAGATAATATATAAAATGCAGAACAGAGTCATGAAGCTTTTCTTTTTTTAATATCATGTGCAAGTCATTTGCTTATGGGATATCCTTCGAAAAGATAACTAAACATCTGTACACAGTTTCAGAATAATTTTGCTATTCCTCTCACTTTTTCCAGCTCTGTGATTATTGATTACTTCAACCAGCAGTGTTGGGCCCCCAGACACTGTATAAAAGAGAAAAAAACTCCAAATATTCCCTTCCCCAACACATTTACTTTCCAAGCACAGAGGAACTGACAAACACGCGCTGACACACACAGTCACATATTGCTTCATGTGGAAGACAAGGCTCCAGGGCAGCACCAGCTGGCCAGCTGGAAGGCAGTTTTTGAGGCAGGTATCATTTGCAAAGAGGAGTTTTAAGATCTGTTAACTCTCGTGTCTCTGGTCGCTCCTCCTCTTTACTCAAATCTGAAAGATTACAGTATCTTCCATATAAACAGTGGGATGTGATACAGCCCTCTTTACTATGAGCATTGCTGAGGGGTAGCTTTTATTTATTCTCCTCAAGAGAGAAATGATTGAGAACTCAGCCACGTCATGGCTTTTCTTTTCAGCAAAAAAATTGCCGTGAACTAAGACTGAAGAGCATCAGTTTGGATCCACCATCATAACTTAATACAACAAATATTCACTTCTACCGAAGAGTCTGAAACCCTTATGCAGTCTCACAAAATAACGTCTGCCTTTTATAATAATGTTTTCCCCCTTTCCCTGGCTGTGCCACCGCACTCTGCTCTGTATGTCTCATGCAGTAAAATAATGTGCTGGGAAGGGCTTCACATTCCCCCTGCTTGGGAGCAAGTCAGGCATTCCCCAGAAGTAAAAGGTCACAGCTCCTCAGCTGAATTTGGGCTGAGACAGTAGAGCTCTTTCTGTAAGTTTTATGTGGCTGAAACTCCAAATCAACCAAAATTATTTAACTTAAGAAAGAAGGTAAAAGTATATAAGGAAATGAATGTAAGTACTTACATTAGTGTTTTGTCATGCAATGTTTCAGTGTTTATATCAGCTGATGATGCAAACAGTGTTATCAAGAGACAGAGACGTGCCAGTTCCCTACTTCTGGAGGAGGTCCTTCAAGGCAGCTTGGAAAGAGAATGCCTAGAAGAGAGATGTACACAGGAAGAAGCAAGAGAAGTGTTTGAAAATGATGAAATGCTCGTAAGTATTTTGTTTTCCTTCATGCACAATAAAAACTGCTGCCTCGATCTTTTACTTATGAAACACAAGACTGCTTCATTTGTTTGGGTTTCTCTCGATGTGAAATCTTTGCATTCGCCATCTTAGCAGGTTGCAAGCAGGTGTCTTTCATGGTCAAAATGGAAATGAGGAGGCCAGCTCTGATATTTTTCAAGTCCTCTCCTGAAAATGAGGTGTCATGCTCCTAATATTAGTAAATCACATGGTTGTTGTTGCATCCTGACCACACACAGACATACAGGTTCAGCATCCCTCAGGGACCAGCAGGGGCAAAAGGGTGTCAGTCAGCAGAAGAGCACCTGAAGGGCAGCACAAAGGAATTCCAGCCACTCCAGCCAGTAAATTGGCTTCATCAGGGCCTAACTCAAATGCCTCTATACAAATACATGCAGCATGGGGAATAAATGAGAGGAGTTGGAATTGTGTGAGGTGCTGTCATAGGTGGCCCAGAGAAGCTGTGGATGCCCCATCCTTGGAAGTGTTCAAGGCCAGGTTGGATGGGGCTTTGAGCAACCTGGTCTAGTGGAAGGTGTCCCTGCCCACAGCAGGGGATTGGAACAAGATGATTTTTAAAGTCCCTTCCAACCCAAACCATTCTGTGATTCTGTGATTGGGACGGAGGGAAGCAATGCACCAGCAAGCAGTGGGACCTATACAAAGAGGCTCACTTTGTGAGTAGCTGCAAATTCCCTTGAACAAGGGGCTCTCCTGACATATACAGATGGATGCTGTGCTCTTTAATGGGAATCTGGATGGCGTTTTTGTTTGCAGGGAGAGCGGAGGAAATGGCTGTAGGGCTGCCTGTGGGCAGCCAGGGTGCTTTGGGGAAGGGAGGGGTGGGCAGAGGTGTCCCTTTGGGGAAAGCAGCTTCAGGGTCAGCTGCAGTACCCAGGGAAGTGCAGGGCACATGGTGGTGGTGACCAGTGGGGGTGCCTTGCAGCTCAGCTCTGTGCTGACCAGTCTGCCTCCAGCAGCACCTGCTGGGGGTCAAGTGGGACAGGACAGGACAGGACAGGACAGGACAGGACAGGGTCACTTCCCAGGCTGCTGCACGCCAGAAAGACGATAGCCAGCCAGTTTTTTCAGGAAGCCGCATTGCTAAAGGATCCAGCTGTTCCTCTCTGGCCTATGAAGTGTTTCTTCTCCTTCATAGCTTCTTAAGAAACAATAAAGTAAGCAGTAGACAAAGCCCCTCCCTTCTCATGCATATTTTGCTAGCAGGGCAGAAATTTTTGTTGTGCAACTTTGTAATCATTCAACCGTTGTATATATTCTCTCATAACATGTTTTTGGTTTAGCAAAATATTTATGCCATATTACATTACTTGAGAGTTAAAATCTAATTTCCCTTTTTTTTATCACACAGAAAATGTTTTGGGATATCTACTATGGTAAGCTGCCCTCTCGATTTCTCTGCTTCATAGTACTGTCACATTATGAACATTATGATTCAGTATAATACTGGTTTTCTAAGTGTTTATTCTAGAGAAACAATCCGTCTCTATTTGTCACGTCTGTAGTAAAGCAGAAGGAAAATTCTTAATGCAAAATAATTATTAAAAAGTAACATACAGGCAAAACCATTTAAAGCTGCAAAAATAATAAAAGTGGAAGGTGAGTACAGGTTATCACAGTAAATAGACTACTTCTTTTCCTGAATCTAAAGCTGTTCTGAAACAGCCTGGGACATGAGAAAGTATGTTTTGCTGATACAACAGAGCAGCACAGTTTTACCAGCAAAATCTCCCAAATACAGAATTAGCACTTAAACCTGAGAGAAATAAATAGGTATTAAAAGCTACTGAGCTGTCTACAAACTCTGCACACTGGCATTGCATCATTCCCTGTCAGCCGCCAAGGCGAGAAACAAATCTGTAGAAGCTGATGGCCTGATGTAACTAAATGCCACCTGAACAAGGAGTCTGTGGCACCAGCTTATGGTGACTATGCCCTAGTCCCTCCCTTTTTTCTATATGCTTCATCCCAAGTTTTTCTCTTGTTTTTAACTTAGCTATCATTAATTTCTAATCTTAGGTTTAAAGAGTGGATAAGGAGGTGGCAAAACCAGCAGCCAGTAATAATTTTCTGCACAAGCCACTAAATCACTGAGTCCTGGGAACCATTGCATAGAAGAATCCCATCAGTGCTATAAATGTTATGAAGTATGATGCTAAACATCTGGCATTTTATTACTTCTGTGAGGGTGGGATTAATTTCTAATTTGAGTCATTGGATATTTGTACTAAGCATGTCATGCAGGCTTCCTCTCTAGTCTAGGAAGAGAGAAGGGCAACCAGTTCAGAATGGTCCCTGCAAACAAGCTTAGCCACAATCAGGACACATTGCTGACTTCAGCCTCAGGGGTGGCTTTCTTGCTGTAATTAAAAGTCATATGTTCTGTCTTCTTCCTAAAGAACAGCAGTGTATGTTTCCTTCTGTGTGATGCCTTCTCTAACATTCTGAAGAGTGTTGCCTTTGAAGAGTGCTTCTTTCCTCCTCACTAAACAAACACATTTTTTCATCCTGTCTTCCAGTAATATCATTTTCTAGACCTCTGGTATCCATGTTGCTTTCCCCTGAAAGTCCAGGGTGCTGTGGATAAATCTGCATTGTGAGTAAAAGAGGGCTGAGGAGAAAGGCTGAGCACCCACCCAACTGCTGGGTCACCCACCAGCTCTGTTTTGTACTGCTCCGCCTTTGTCCCTTCAAGTCAAAACTGATGGAGTGGCATCTTGCTGGATGTCTGCTATCAGGGCATTTTGCCTGAGGTCACACTTGTCCCAGAGCCTCTTTTATTAACAGTAGAGACTTAACCACTGACAATCTCTCTTTAAACATTACTTTCCAAAAGTTCTGTGCATGTCTTATAGCAGTGTGCTCACTTAATGGCAATGTCATTGGAGATATTTCTATTCTATGATGTTCACTGATTCCCCCTAGGTCCCTTATCCTATAATATGATTAGATTTAAATGGTTTTGATTATTCGATCTTGAAAAATTTTTGTTGGTTTTTACTTACCACCTTTTTATATTGCTGGGTGCTTACAGTTTAATCATTCCAGTAGCTTGCCAGTAACAGATATCAGGCCAATTTCTCTATATTTCCTTAAATTTTCTTTTTCCTCCTTCAATAAAGCTAGGTGCTAGATTTATTTTCTTCCTAGCATGCATTTCAGAGGCTTGAATCCATCTAACTGCTTCAGGCTGCAGGGGTAACCCCTCCCTAGCTCCAGCTCCTCAATTCTGCCTGTTCAGCTGTGTAGGTGAGATTCCCCTAATTCACTCAAAAACCCTCTCAGGAGGCCTACATTGTGCTTGGATATGCTGGTGGCTTCTGACTGCAGGTGGGTTGAAGGTGGTAACTCTTTCAGCTAGTATTTTAGTACATCTAACACTCAAAGATATGTGTGCCCATAGCCTAAGCAGAGGGTGATTGGTGGTTTTTTCCCAGTAGCCGGCAGAGTTTTCACTTTTCCATCCCTGAAATTAGCTAGGGCAGCTTGCTGACTGAGTTAACCTCTCTGATGAAGTATTAATTTTTAGAAAGGTTGGACAACATGTCCCAGGTTAGGTTTTTCTGGCTTGCTTACTGATAGCCCATGTCTACAGTAAGTAGTTGCTACTTGGAGCATGTTTTCAAACTGTTTAGGAGTCATTTAGGAGCTGTCCCGTGGGCAGCTTGAAGGGAAATTGGCAGCCCTGCCCGGTGCTTCACTCATAGTGAGGACACCTCTTGTTACAATGTTCAGTTCATCAGAAAGATTAAGCTTACTAGAGACTGAGCAGCTGTATAATAATTGTGCAGATATATAAAAATTATATTTACTCCTATTTTGATGTTGCTTGCTGTACACTTACTATATAATTTTGATGCCAGCTTTTTCTATTCAGTGCATATCTATCTAACATGGGAGACCTAAAACATCAGTCTCATATTACATTTGTAACAAAGCAGGAACTGTAACTCAGTCCTTTTCCCTGAATCAGAGCATCCATCCTGCAGAAGGAGGCTCTGCCTCTGGGCAGCTCCCAGCCTCTCTGACAGGGGCTGCAAGAGTGCCTCTGGAAGCAAACTTAAGCTAAAATTACCCCTGAGGAGCAGTTCAGTGACACTTAGCCCATTTCCTTCCAAACTGCTCTCACAATAGTTCTCTGAACGGCTCATGTGCTGGGAAGGAGGCTGTGTAATTTGGGATCAGTGGTGGTGGTGACTCCTCCCTCTCCATTTCTTCAGGCGGCAGGAGGTGCTCCTCAAGCCCTTGCCAGCACAACGGTGTGTGTGAGGACAGCATCCGTGGCTACACCTGCACCTGTGCCGAGGGCTACGAGGGAGAGAACTGTGCTTTCGGTAAGCCATTGCCCCCCTTCTGAGAAGCCCCCTCTCCTCCTGTCACAGGGTGTCCCTGTGAAACCATACGCAGCTCTCCCATTATGCCAGTTACCATGTTTTTGGTTAAAACACACATTTCTGGGCAGAGCAGGGGTGATGTGTGCTGCCTGTCTGCAAAACATTATGGCATTCTGAGGTTGCGCAGGCCGTCCCCTGAGCCTCCCTTCCCCAGGGATGCAGCAAAAGGGCTCTCTGAGGCCACGCACACCCACAGGACAGTCCCTCAGGACAGAAGGACTCCAGAAAACAAACCGTTTCCAGTGGAAGTGAAAAGTGTAAAGTAAAACAGATGCTCTCTGGCACTGGAAAACCCTGGGCCAGATACTACATTTTTATATCTGCCAGGTTCTACTTTCCAGCCCTTACATCACTATTTCTGCTGGTTCAGAGGTCTCCTGGGGTGGGACACACCCTGGCTGCAGCAAGGCAGGGTCGTTTTCTGTATAAGGGGCGTGACTGTGACCAGCTTCTGGGGGAGCACAGAAGCTGACACAGCTTGGACCAGTGCTGGGAACTAGATCATCTCAATATGAGCCTTAGGCAGCCATGTTATACAAGATTTTTTTGCTACCCCTGAGCTAGATCAAATAGCTGTTGCTTCATGCTAAAGATTTAAGCGTTTGCTCAGCTATGGAAAGTTGAGCATGTTTCAAAGTTCATAGTCCCTTTCTTTTTTTCTTATCTTTGGTGGCTGATAATTTAAACAAGTGTGCAAAATGAGAGCTATGCGTTTGTTATTTCTCGAAACTAGAAACTTTAGCTGCCTTCTTCCTCGAGCAATACTTGTCTTCTTAACATGTGCAACAGTTCCCCTCGCTGCAGATATTTGTTTTGTTTAAAAACCCATGGCATCCTTCCATGGGTTCACATGCAATGCTCAGTTTGACCCATGGCTAATGCTCCCCAGAACTCAGAGATGCAGTGTCTGGTACAGGGGGGAGCACAGTTTGCAGTGAGTCTGTGAATGCTGCAGAGACTCATCTCTCTCCAATTTCTGCTTAACAATGGAAAAAAAATCCCCAGTGGTGAATACTACCAAGCCAGAGTCCCTACCCACCCCTACACAAAGTGAATAAAAAATAAAGCATAGAAAACTCATGCTGTGAAAGAATACTCCAGGTGAACTGTTCCCAGTGTTTTTCCTCTGCTTGTTCTGTTTAGCTAAAAATGAATGTCACCACCAAGCAAATGTAGGATGTGACCACTTCTGCTACCCAGGAAGTAATTCCTACCGCTGTTCCTGTGCTGATGGCTATGAGCTTGGGAAGGATAAAAAACAGTGCATCGCATTAGGTAGGTGTGAGCATGGCAGTACAGGGGGCACCTGCTCAGGGCTGGGGTGGGCAGGCCACCATCTGACATCCAGATGTGATCAGCCTGCTTCGAGCCTAAGGCAATACTAGTGGGTAGAAAAAGGAATCTAGGGACCACCACACAAGATGCCAAAGTAATGGTAAAAGAACGGCTATTTGATCAGAACATTAAAATATGAAGCAGCAGAGAGGACTTGCATCACCCTACATATCACTCACTGGACCAGGGTTTCCACTCTTGTGTTTGGTAAAGAGTAATTCTGCTGAACACCTGTTTGTTTGGGAATGAGATTCAGTTCATTCCCATCAAGTGACCAATGGTCTGATAAATAAAGGGAAACGCTTGCTGCCATATTAATTAGCTTGAAGCATTTTCATTTCTTCAGTCTCATACTAGGCATCTCATTCAATCTCATTCCCTTACAAAGTAGGTCTACAAAAACCACAGAAATATACTTAGACCTGTGTCTGTATTAGCATAACTGGGGCAGCCAAATCAGAGTTCAGCTGTAGAGCCATGCTTTTAGTGGTGAAAGACTGATGTCCACACTCAGTGCAGACTTCAGGTGGGCTTTACATCAAACTGGCTTAGTTCAGTCCTGTGGACTAAGCACCTGTCAGCTGTGAGAGCAAGTCATGTGTGCTCCTGGAAGGTGTCCTGTGGTTTAGCTTCACCTGAATTCAGTCTGTGTGACCCAAACCCAAACCAAGTGGAAGTGTGACAAATGCAGATAACAAGAGGATCCAATCAAAAAGCATGTGTGTTGTTTGAACCAGATGAGAAAGGCATGCATGTCCCTGGAGTGACAGCTGTAACAATGAAAATCCAGGTTTTGCCTTGTCCAGACTGGGCCACAGCGACCGGGTATTAGACACAATTTAAATACAGGATACAAAGATGAAAAAACAAGCTGTGCTGACGGTTGGCTGGAGAGAAAGCCTCATTTCATTAGTGACAGGCACAGTGAAACCTGGTCACTACAAGCCTAACACAATGATCCAAAACATTCAGCCCATTGCTAAACTATTATGACTACAAATGCCAAGCAAACTATTCCAATTTTCACCAGCTGAGAAATTGTCATTCTCCTTTTAATTTGTGCAAAAACAGAACCCCAAAGTTAAGGTGGAACAACAAGGCATTTGCAGCTATTAGCTATCTTGAAATGATACAGCATGAAGTTTTGATTTCATTTTTTACATTCATTTGGTAGATGCATGTGCGTGTGGCAGACTTCAAGACAGTGATAATCTTATAAGTGAAACCAGGAAGAAAAGCCATGAGCGATTTCCTTGGCAGGTATTCCCAGCAATTCATGAAACCCATCACTTACTCTCACAGGGACAGTGAGGGTAAGTGATGGACAGTGCTATCTATTGTCTTTTTGCATTTTCTTAGGCACTGCTGCTAAACTCAGAAGGGAAAGGCTTCTGTGGAGGCGTGTTGCTAAAAAGTAACTTCGTGTTGACCACAGCAGAGTGTGCCCTTCTGCACAGCCATTTTGCAATCAGGGTTGGTGCTGGTAGGTGATCCAACACATTTTCTCCTGCTGCAGCACATTTCAGTATTGAAAAGCTAAATTTTAAAAAAGCCCACTAAACTTCTTGCTGCATAAAAATATTGTTAAAGGAGACAAATATGCTGTCATTTAATTTAAACACCTCCGTCAAGTATATGAGCTAGGACTACAGTTGTCCCATACTCCCTTTTACAAGTGAAGCAGAGACAAGTGCCTCTTGAGCACAGTTCAGAACTCAGCACCCAGGGATCAGCTAAACATGGTGGATTTAGTGGTGGCTTTAGTTTCATGCCAAAATTCACATCAGTGTTGGGTATTTATCCTTACTGCTGAAATTATGCATGCTCGCACCAGCATTAAAAAGCTGCCAGTGTATTACTCCTCGCTTCCCTTTTCTGCAGCGGTTTTGAGGAAGAGCGCCTTTAGTTCCTCTGCTGCACGCGTTTCTCAGCACGACCAGGCAGCTTGCATGCAGCTTTCAGGTCTCTGATAAATTATTCCTAAGAGCAGTGAAATGTCATTGCTTCCCAGGGCCTAATGGAACAAGTGGAACTGGGAAGATAATGCAAGTTAGCGAGAAGCACATACACATCCGGTATGACGAAGACACTGGTGAGAACAACATTGCATTGCTACAACTTCAAGAGCATGTTGAGTGTGACAGCTACCACCTTCCTGTGTGCAGCCCTGAAAGAGACTTCACAGAACACGTTTTAATTCCAAAACTGGCTGGTACAGTCAGTGGCTGGAGAATGGAAGGTGATGAACTTCAAGGCGAAGAGCTGCAGGTTTCATACCTTCCGGCTGAGGACTGCAAACAAATACTCAACATCAGCCTTACAAACAGGCAGTTTTGTGGGCACCTCCCGGAAGCTGTAGACAAACACCTGGCAGGAGGAAGCTTTTTGGCTACTGAGTACAAGGGCACGTGGTTTCTGACTGGGATCCTGGGATCCTGGCCACTAGAAGACACTGACTGGGAAACATTGCTTTTCACCAACACTGCAAGGTATATGATATGGGTTAAACAAAAAATAAAGTAAGACACAAACACAACCAACTCTCAAGCACCAAGCCCCTACCAATCATTGCAAGGAAACATAAGGATGCAGCCTTACCCCCATTTGACTCTTACTATTTGCAGCAATGAAGTTGCAACAATGACATGTATTTAACTCCAGTTTATACAGAAAAGCCTGTTTTTCCTTCTGCTGACACACAGTACTGCGAAAGTCATGATGCAGTAAACCTAGTTATTGAACTAAAAACAGATTTAACTTTAAATTTCCTAGAACTGTTCATTCTAAACCTCAAAACATGTTGAATATTTTTCTGTGATTTTAAATGTTGCTAGTACCCTGAGGTTTGATTCAGCAAATTCATATTCTTATTTCAGGATCCATACAAGTAAAACTTACAAAGACATGGGGAATGTCAAGCTTTTAAATGTCTGTCTTGAGGTAGGACTTGACACTTTCACCACGCTAAAAAATGCTTCCCCTCATACATGGAATCTATGTTTTCCCTTATGAATGATGCCCACGTCAGTTAGAAGTTAAAATAAAACCCAACTGTCAAAGACAGAAAAAAATAAATGTTTAATTTCTTTTAAAAATAATTTTAAAACCCCCAAACGACAACCTCATCAGTCTGGACGAAGTTATATTGTACCACCCCCAAACAAACAAACCGACCCCCAGGGTAGTAACACTTAAAATACTGGAGTCAGTGGTAGTGTTTTCCCCAGAAGCAAAATAAAACAAAGCATAGATAATTTAGCTACATGAGTTTTTGTTCATCATAACAAAAATTAAACAAAATACGACCAGAATTTAAAAAAATCCCAAAGCCATCTGTAGGCACCTACCGCATTTACTCGAACCCGTAAGTATTTACTGACACAGTAAAGCTTTTGGTGTCAAACACTTCTCTATTTTTTAGAGAAAATTTGAAGAGACTATTTAATACCAGCAAAATTACTGAGACTTTAAAAAAAATCGGAAACCATACAAGAAAACATTATTTCCATTCTGAAGGATGGATTAACACAAGTAACAAGGGCTGATACTTTTCTCTGAAAGATAAACACAGAAATAGTAACACAAAGTACTTTATAAAAGCTTTTAAGTAGTTCGGAAGGAATTTGGAATGCTTTGCTTTATTTCTTCATGAAATACTTTGAATGATCTAGAAAGCTTATGGAAACTACCATTTAAAAGTCAGCATTTCATTTCAATGCACTCTGTAACTCTGGCAGCCTTGGCCATTCTGGGGAAGGAGCCACAAAGAGTTCCTGGTATTTCAGTCCTGGCCATGAACCAGGACATTTACAGTGTCCTCAGGGTGACTGGGAGCAATTCCACTGGGCAGGCTGAGTATCTCAAGAGTACTTGCATGGCTAAGATGCAATACTCAACAACACACTGTTGACAGTGGAGGAAATGGGTTCTGCTTGCTGACCACAAGCTTCTGATGCTGATGGGATATGTAGCCTTTAATGTGACCCTGGCAGAAGGAGAAAAAGGCAGTGTTAGTACTTGGAGCTGGTAACACAATCCCTACAACCCAACCAAACACCTACAAGCTAACCATAGCAAAGCTGTGTATGCTCACTCACCACTGCACTACTGGACTTAAATATCCATGAAGGTCCAATTTATGTAAGTGGGTGACCTCAGAGAGTAAGCAGAAAGCTGGAGCCACTACCACATTTGTGTACCAAGGGTGCTGCCAGACCGGGAGCCTCTTGCCAGGGCCCCCTACAGGTCTGCTTACACTGCCTTGAAGAGACAGAGCTCTACAGAAGTGTTTCTAAATTCACTCTCATTCACTTTAAAATGAGGATTTTAATCAATTAGTATTCCATACCTAATAAACTAGATGACAAAGTACTTCCTTTTCAGACATAGTGTTGTAACACTGAAAGAAATCTCCCAGTGACCTAGACCACACCAAATAATGTTTCAGAAACAGAGAAGTGGTTAATTTTCTTGCT
This sequence comes from Cnemophilus loriae, assembly GCA_013397755.1. Classification (NCBI taxonomy): domain Eukaryota; kingdom Metazoa; phylum Chordata; class Aves; order Passeriformes; family Corvidae; genus Cnemophilus; species Cnemophilus loriae. The sequence continues at coordinate 21,108 of VZTF01008854.1, forward strand.
GACACTGCAATGGTGCTTCAAACCTTCTGATTTAATACAAATATTTAGATTTCGAGCCTTCATCAGTTCACGAGTAGTTGAGATTCACTTAGAGTGAAAGGCAAAATGTGGAACAAAACCAAACAATCTGTCTCTATTTTTTTCTAATTTGAGAAGATCAAGAGTCTCCTACTTCAAATGCAGAGCAAATCTTTTTGGTGCCACTTAAAAGGTTTGTATTTTTAAATCAGTGTTTATGCATATATAGAAATGTCAGTATTAAATTTGTAATGTGAAATTCAAATTCAATTTTAACTGATTCCTGCAAAAAAAGGCAGGAACTAGAGGAAGTCCTCAGGACAGATGAAAACATTTCACTTTGAGCACAAGTCCCTCAAAAAAACCACAGGAAAACCTGGGATTACTGATGTGTTTTTTGTCATAAACTGTTATTCTCTATCTAATATTTTTTACTGTTGGAAGTCTGGAAGCACCAGACGACGAGTGGTCAGCACTTACCAAATATATAAGGTTAGCTAAAATACACTGGACTTCATCAATATCAACATCATCTACTTGCATGAACTTCAGAGCAACCAGAAAAGCATCTAGAGATAGCTGATGGGTTTTGAGCAGTAAATATCTGAAAGAAACAACAGGAGAAATGTATTATTGAGAAATAATCACTTAAAAATTGTGTTTCTTAGAAAAATGGCCTTTCTACAATAAATTCACCTTAACAGAAAGTCAGCTTTCTCAGAGAGAACTAAGGAGCATATACACTTCTACCCCAGTCCCAGGTGAAACCATATTAAATCTGCTTTTGCAAAAATGTAGGTTTTGTTATGCTTACACTTTCTTGAAGAGATTCCTGTATGTGATAATTTTCAGCTTCTCAAGAATAAGAAATATTCCACATCGAATAAAGAAGGTCTCATGCTTTGTCAGAGCATCATTCAGTAGGAGAAGATTCCCTTCACTGCAAGGATAAAGAAATGAAAAAATGAGAAGGTCTCACCCCAGTGAGAAAAGAAATTACCTGACTTGGTAGGAATATGCCTCCCCTGCCTTCCTCAATGACCCCAAAGAAACATTTTTTACTTAATACTTTTTGAACAGAAAGCAGCAAAATAAGCATCGTACCTCACAGACTTTGTTACTTCAGCAAACTGCATAAGGTCATACTTTTTTAAGAGCTGAACTGTTGGCATATGGCCCTGAAAAATAAATGGTGTCCAAGTTTTCCAGGGTAAACTCAAATGCATTTTAAATAGAATCTAGTAAGCTATAAAAGAATTTTGTTAAGAGAAAAAGAGGAATGTTTAACCACTTTGTTTTGATACAGAATAAGAAGTGAATAAAAGTATTTGCAAGACAATCCCTTTGTCCCTCTCAAACACCTCGTAGCACAACTCACAGTAACTACTGACATCATGATTTAGAGATTATTAATACTTAATGTTAGGGAACAACTATCAGACTTGTAGAATCAAGATCCTGTGACGTGAGGCCTTGGCAGACTCGTATTTTATGTCATGGCTGTGTGATCTAATCTACAAACAAAAGAACCGCGGGAATCCCAAGCATTTCCAAGAGAATGCGAGCAGTGCTTCAGCCGTGTCAAGTGCTATCTCAGCCTGTAACAGATTTGTTCTTCTCTATGCCTCCCTGCAGAAATAAAAATGTCCTCTGAAAGAACAAACACCACCACCATGCCCCCCACACCCCCCCCCAAAAAAAAAAAAGAGAGAAAGGTTAAATTTAAAGAAACAAAATTCATTCTTATTGCTAGATCAGGTAAGACTGAACCATCTACAGAACCAAGAAGAAACTTTGGTTTTTATCCCCTGCACAGCAAAGATCAGAATGCACATTGACTCGGTCAGACTTTAAATTTAGTTACATCATGCTATGCTGTTGCTAACTCCTTTCCTGGGTGGAGGATTAGCTGAGAGCAGAACTGGGCTGCACGTTTACTGAGAGCTGTTAGGAACAAAAAAACCAACACACAAGCTATTTTAGTACAGTTTAAAGTTAGTGTTAGTGTTGGGCTCAGATTTAAAAAAAACAACTGTGAAAACAATGACCTTTATCTAGTTTCTTTAATGCCTCTTGTACACTAAAACTGCTCCAGAAAAGCCACAGTAATTCTAGGCACTAACAGACCTAAGGCACCCAATCAGGACTGGGACACAGTTTTCAGAAAGACTGACAGTTAGTTTTCCTTTATCAACCCTACCACTGATTGATCTCAAAACAACCACTAAGAAAGTCAACAAATTAAAAAAGGAAAACAGAAGCCAATTACCATACCCACTGTACTTCCCCTTTACCCACTTGACACAGCAAGAGACTGGAAAGAGAGCACTGAACGGAAAAGGCAGTGAGGTCACAAAAAGGTCAGGGGGAAGGTGGAAAATGGCAACTTAACAGAGGCAGGTGATAACAACATTCTCCTTGGGTAACTTTGGTAATAGGGCCAGAACAGGAAACTCTAAAATCTAGTTCCTGTCCCCTCAGTTACAATGAATTATTAGTCAGCATAATCCACTAATTCAGGGATACACAAATGTTAGCACAGCACATGGGAAAGGACAGGAACAAGAAATAGATGTGCTTAATCCTTTTAATAGAAATATGAAATGATCAAATAGTAACAAGTCTTCACTGATTTTTCAAAACCAAAATGCTCTGCCTTATGACCCTTCTGACATGCCTCAAATGGGAAATGTACATGGTACAAATAGAAAACCCAAATATAGGCTGGAGCTGTGGCAAACCCCTCTCAACAGTCTTCAGCCATTTGTTTGCACATCCTTCTTTCTCCCACCAGGTCAAAGAAGCAGACAAATTTGTTCTAGTGAATCCACATCTTCCCTGGCTTTTGTGTGCAGGTGATCAGCAGAGAGGCACTCTGCTACAAGACAGAAGCTACACTGTTGAGTGTTTCTCCAAAGAATTCAAATATACCTTTATTAAAGTAGTAAGATCAGGTTGCATCCTTAGGAGGGGCGGGAGAAAGGAAGGCTGGGTTGGTTTTGTTTGGGGGTGGGGTTTTTTTGTTTGGCTGTGGTTTTTTCCCCCTTTCTCCTTTCCTATGTTGCTATAAATGACAACTCAACACTTTTTGCCCTCACATAACAAGGTGTGCATATGCTGGCTCTTACAGAGGTAAAATAGCCTCTGAATTCCAGTAAGGGAAACCCAAGAAAATACTGAGCATCAGTTTTACTACCTGCATGTGTACCCCCTTCCCCTTATTTAGGAAAGTAATATCTACTCACCAACAACATTTTTACTGGCAGCAGGTAGATCAAAATCATTCTTTTGTTCTTCTGGCTTGATCGGTGACAGTGCTCAAAGGCAAATGACAGATACTCCTCAGCTGCAAACACAAGTAACATGAATCAACCATAAAAACAGATTAAAGCTGTAACCCAAATGCTGTGCTCAATGTCTAACTCGAACATGTGACATTTGAAATTGTATTAAAAAGAATCACACCACTCAAAAAATATAAATAAAAATTGGAGAGTCACACAAAATACAAAGTATTACCAGAAAGGTAAGCTCTCCTTCAGCAAGTCAAAGAAAACTTGTCAAGATCTTGATGTCAGACATTACAGTTACCAGTAACATCGGAATTTTCAGCTCATTTCAGTAATATTATTGTGCTCCTATTACAGAAGCAGAGAATCTCAAGAAGTGCTGATAATACACTCTATTTCCTAAATTCAGATTAGGTTCTTCAAGAGATGAAAGCTGAACGCAATGCACACATCTCCTGAGCTACAGAAACATGCCAGTGAGACCACACAGTGTAACAACATGAAAATCACTCAGCAGCTTCCACTGACAGAGAAAAAATGATAAGCCTGACAGGCAGAACACACTGTTTGGACTAACAGAACCAGCTCCAGAATAGGTATTGGTCAGGGGCTTCAGGCAGTGATGAAGCTGTATACCTTAGCTCTAGAAGCATTTCTGTTAGTGAAATCTATCAGAAATCTAGGAAATGCAGTTTCTACCTCTTCCAAGATCAATGCATCAAGAAACTAATTCTACATTACAGTTTGCTGAAGATTTCCTACATGGCACACAGCAACTTGAAGAGTTGAAGGCTCCTCAGTGAAACTTTTACAAACCTATTCTTTTGGATGCTCACACATTTTGTAATGCACACACATAATGCATAAGACTGCAGGGAACTTCACTGACACAAATATTTTAAAGCTGGGCATATACTATAATTAAAAGTGTCATGTAATCTCATCTCTGTTTTGAGTCAGCCTGTGGGCCTTGGACCTTTCAGCATGAGTCTTCCGTTTATCAATTCAAATACAACTGCACCTTCTACTCACATTTTGAGCCATACACACACACAGCTTCAGCAAGATTTCATGCCAAGCAGCAAGATTTTAAACGTGTCTTCCTGGCACACAGTACCTTGCTTAAAGTCACTGTCAAACATGGCCTTGCGTCCAACATAGTATTTGTATGTAACTCTCTGTGCCATACTATACTCATCCTTCAGATTTGAGCTGTCAATTGCTCTTATTAAGGGCTTACAGAGATGGAGCTTGTTGATCTGTTAAAAAAAAAAGCTTTTTAATCAGACTGTAGATAGATGGTATCATATAAAAACAGGGTGGGTTTGACTTAGAATATGAAATACAAAACACAGCTTACCAGACTTGAACCCTACCTTAAAATAAATTTTAAACAGCTGATTCACGAGAAACAACATGCCCCACTTTTTTGAGTCTTCGATGCCTGCTCGACTGTCATAAGGAAAAAGAAAAAACCTGCTGGTACTGAACACTGTAAGAAAATAATGTCTTTGTCCTCACAGTAAATTCATTCCATAGATATTCACTGCATAGAATTTTTAGGGTAAACATAGGTGTAGCTCTGCTATGTATTTTCTCAACATAATGAAAAGATGTCATGAAAAATATTATTCATCTGCATCAGGGTCCTCACTCCAGTCTGCAGATAACACATACACAAGCACAGCAGTGGCTTATAATACCCGAGGTGAAAGAAAGACTGGAAAAAAAGCATTTTCCACTTGTGAAGTGTTAAAATTGCTAACATTGGAAACCAGTCACCTCTTTTCCATCTAATTCTAATGGAGCCAACTTCACAACTAACAAGACACAGAAGCATTAATAATCTTTCCTGAGAAACAGAGACATAATCAGTCCCTCCCAACAATACCTGCAAGGAATGCTAAACCTGAAGTGAGGGCTCTCCCTCTATAGTTAATAGTCAAGAGAGAACAGACTATAAATGAGAAGAAACAAGCCTCAGAATTGTTCATTCTAAGACCCATAGAAGGTCTCAGTAAGTTGGAAAATCTAAAGTAAAGTTCATTAAGTTCTTAACAATTTAATAGTGCAAGTTCAACAGAGGACCTTTCACTTACGTGTCACTGGCACAGACTCGAAAGCAGCCCATCAGCAGTTCTGCTGCTTTTTCCAACATGTCACCAACTTTGCTTTTCCCTTTTTTCACAAGCTGTTGATCTGCCTAGCATAACACGGCAAAAAAAACAATATGCAATTCTACATCATGATTCACCGCGCTGCAAAGTTTAGTTCTTTAATACAGCATTTTATAAAGTATTATAGGAAGAGATCTGTCATGGCTGCTATCTCCCAAATCTGGAAGGCAGTCAAGCTCACAGAACAAAAGAAAACACTCGGAGAGGCTCCTGGACATGTACCAAGCCCAATGTAAAGAAGGACAGTCTTTTGAAAATACCACTGATCACTATTACCTTTAGTATCACTCAGCTTAATGCAGGTCTCAGAAACCTAAGTTCAGGTTTAATGCCTGAATTGGAGCATTAACACTTCAGCTCAAGTGTACAAAGACCAAGAGCCTGGAAAAAATTATGGAGCTTGAGTCTTAGAATTTATAATTCAGTTTCTCTCCACAGCCACAAAGACTAGATTTTATTTCTAAACTATATTCAACAGTTTCTAGTAGTAACATGCACTGCTGGGACTTGAGACTTCCATAAGAAAGATAAAAAATATGTTATAGCAGCAAAAGAAAAAAATAATTCAGTTGTCAACATATGGGAAAGATTCACGCACTGACTAATGCAGAACTCTGATAGAAAAAATATAGCAAGTAGATATTTATTATGTGCTTTCTAAAAAGTTTTATTATAGTGTTTGCATTCTCACTAGCTGAAACTTAAAGAAAAGAAATGGAAATGCATCCTGTTGCAGAAGTCTTCTCTGCATCCAAATCTTCTGAATACACTAAGGTTAAAAGACAGAGTTCAAACACTTCCAGCATGACTGATTCAACATTTCCCTTTCTCACACATCTCAGAGATATGGACTTCCCTCATTCAGACTGGGAATTGAGACTTGTTGCAGAGCAGTCACACTCACAAAAAATACTCCCTGTGCAAGCATTCCACATGTGTGGTTTTGTGGGGAAGTGGGCACAAGGGAGTGACGAGAGAATGAATACTGAAAATACTGGATATTGTCAAACTCTAACCTAACTTGAACTCCAGCTTCAACTCTTCAGGTAAAGTGACTAGGAACAAAATCACAACTCTGCCACTTACCTTGGCCTAGCAGTTCTCAATAGATCCCTACACAAGCTACTTCAATTCACCAGCCTGAGAAAAATAATGTAAATTTGGGGATTATTTGCATGTCAGCAGTTGTATGGCCTCACCAAGGGCTCCAAAGAGCATCAAAAGTAGTGCACACATCTGGAAAAGGGGAGCAGAAACTTCGTTCTTCAGATGGGGTGAATGGTTAGATCAGCTTGGTTGTCTGTGATAACTCCAATTTCCACCAAACCCCAGGGATAACACAGAAACAGTGACTTACGCCATATGCTACTCAATAAAGAAAATACTTATCCCTTCATAAGTTCTAAGCAACTGCTGGGAGTTGCATTCAGGTCCTCAGAACCCCTCTAGTTCCATCTGCAAACGGCAGGTGGACAGGTAGAGCAACCTCATTTTTCAATAGGACTGGATTAATTTAGCGTGTCAACAAAATCCTAAACAACGAGTTAAAGAGAACTGAGCAAAATTAGGCTGTGTAATAAAGTCTAAAAATATTTCTATTGTGGAAATACCAAACAGGTAAAAGTAATGAGGTTGTTAATTAGATCTACTTACATTATTAGCAAAAATTCGAAGATCGAGGGCTACAGAATACATAATAGGTAAGGCCCTGGAAAAGAAAATCATGGTATACTTATTAGGTGCAAATCAAGCAGTAAGTAAGACATGAGAAACAAGCACTTTATCTTTTTTTTCGCTAGGTGGTCATCCAATTAGAAAGGTATATGTTAATCTTCAAACGAAGAAGGATGCTCTTCTTAAAAGGACAGTTCTTCAAGATCTCAGCATTTCAGAAATCCTGCACTACAATAATTATTTCCAGAGTCTTTTTTACTGTGGCTTTAATAAAATATCACTTCTCTTTGAACAAATCGTTCATGTATTTACATATGGACCATTCTACACAATTAAGCTCACACATTTAGTTTTCACCCTTTTGGACATAAAAACTCAACCATGCAACAAAGCCAATTAGGCTTGATTTTAGCATCACTGGGGATAAATAAAAACTATAGGTATAATTTTAGTTTGACTACTATGGTATTATACAAGGAAAAGATGAGTCTATTTTCTAGTAGCTTTCTGTGAGGTACTCACCAATTTTCTTCTTTATGTGCCTGAAATGCTCGCAGGAAAGATGTATTGTATTTAGGAAAATCTAAAATGCCATGAAATGAAGCACAGATTTGAGAAACAGCTGTTCAATGGTACCATATATGACTTCATGAAAGAGTAGAAATCAAAAAACCATCATGAAATTGAGGAGTTGAGTTGCACTATGGAAGAACATGAGCGCAGCCATGCACTGCTTTGAGTGGCAGCAGCAGTAAGAAATGCTGCCCAGAGATAAGATAGAAGCTTCTTTAGCATTATCTTCCCCTCCAGCCAAGTACAAACTGCAAGGTATTGTACTGATTTGAGACTCTCCTATATTCTGGGAGAAATTAATATTCTATTTTAGAGCCAAGTAAAAAATTCCTTCTTAGCCCTATAGAAAGCTAGAAGAAGAGTGTATCTGGATTTCCTTGCTTAGAAACCTAAACAGCTGAAGTGTATTTGGAAGCAGACCACATTCTATTAGATTTGTAAAAACCATAAAGAGAACTTATTCTACAAGAAGTTAATTTGAAAACAATAGACAAGATTTATGGAAAAGGATATTGGACAATAACTGTTTGGCATTTGTATGCTTCTACGAAGTCATGGTTCGCAACAGCGTAAGTACACCTGTCAGAGAAAAGGTGCATTAGTGCATCAGAAAACATACAAAAACCAAGTATTTATTTTTGTGTCCTACCAGGCATGAAGTTTTACAGTTTATTTAAGGCACAAAAAAATATGACTAGAAGCATTCCTAAAAAACTGGCATAAGTATTTTAATAGAGCACTAAGCTTGATAATTGCAGAAAACAGATCCTAGAGATGAATAGGTATTTGTTCTATATAAGCTAATGCTTATTGAAACAGTCACCAAGATTAAATTAAAAAAATCAAAGATTGTTGAAAGAGACTAGATGCAGAAAATCGTTTAGTAAAAGCCTCATAGATTTACTTAGATACTAAGCTCTCTTAAGAGTACTTTTATGAGTAAAATTCCCTTTTAAAAATATTTATTTCCCTTACTTATTTCACTCTAAATTCTTGTCAAGCTAGTAGGCATAGCAAGGGAAACAGCAAGCACTGTCACCAAAGCTGTGCCAGTGGCCATTCACAGATGACAGCCAGGCACATAGAGCAAATTTTATATGTAGAGGAGAAAGAAAGTCTTTATTTCCTGCAATTCTAGCATTATTTGTAAGAGTAATAAATACCAAGTTTTCAAGTGTAAGCCCTTTAAAATAGGCAAGTAAACTTAAGGATATCCTTCCCCATCCCTGCTGTATACCTCACAACTGACTTTACATTCCGGGCACACCTTTACCTTAAGTGGGCTGCAAACATTTCATCATATGGCGATTCCAAAACTTGTTGGCACTTCTCCTCTGGGGATGGAAGCTAAGTGTAGAATAAATCAATAAAACTTTAAAGGTACACTCAATGCACCAGAAACAGAACATCATATGCATATTTTGTCATGGCAGTTCTCACAGATTTGCTAAGGTTGGAAGGGACCTCTGAAGATCATCTAGTATGCATCTATCAGAACTTTAAATTACATTAACAATCATATACAGAGTAATGAATTGCTAGTGTGCATTCTTTTACAGAACCTGAACAGAGCCAGCCTTAAATAAAAGCACCCAAAACACACAAACACCAAGCCCTTACTACCCATGCTTTTTTCTCTATAGTGCCTTCCACTGTGCTATGCTAGTAACTAATGCAGACCTGGTCAGAAGGACATCCAAAACTGTATCTACCCAGAAAACAATTCAAAGAGGAACACAAAGAATCAACCAAAAAACAAAGATTATATATTGTATCCTTGTAAAAAGAAAAGGGAAGCAAACCTACAAGGGGATCCTGCCTCTGCCTGTGAAACAGGTATCTGAGGTTTCTCTTCAATGGAAAGGAACCCACACATAGAGCTAGGAAAACTGGAAGTAAAACAAAACTTCAGAAAACAGATCCTCACCTGTAGCCTTGGGTTTGCAACATGTGGATGTTTAAAGGATACTAATTCTGCACAAAACGTTCCATCTCTGGTCTCAATGGCTTCTTGTACCTACCAAAGTAAACAGTCACGTTACAGAATAAAATCCAGCAACAGGCACGCAACACATTTACACAACTACAGAAGCCACCATCTAGCTACCACTGTTCATACACATTAATATCAAATCAAATGTAAGTCTTTAAAGGTTTAAAACTGAATAAATAACTCTGTATTTCCAACAGACCTGTTTTTCAAAAAGGTGTCAGGGAGAAGGTAGAGAGAACACCATTGTGGTTTTTTCCTTATTTGTAGGATGCAAGCATACGCATGTACATGGGTTTAGGATTGTAAAACAGCAGTTGAGGGCCAGATTTGGTTAAGCTTTTTAAAATTCCAGTTGGACTTATAGGCATCAAACACATAGGTGAAGGCGCAAACTTTGAGTCATGCTTTAAAACAAAGACATTTAAAATGAAGATTCAACATGTAGATATCATTCCAAAGGTAATGTCTGATATTAGACTGATAGTCTATTTATATAAAATGCTTTTGAAACCTGCTAATATTGTAAATGTTATATTGTGTGGAAGAATGGTTTAATTCTGCTTCCTGCTAAAGATAACTGCTTGTAAAAAATAGTGTGCTTGGACAGGTTATTGTGACATCAAGGTGGAAATTTCCTCAGTTATGGAAGTAGTTTTAGGTATTACTTGTTAAGAGTTCCTTTCCCACTGCTTGTACTTTATTTGTAATATTTTTGTGTCCCAATATGAAAAAAATGTCTTTTTGATGTATGGAAAGCTCATACCAAGTGGGAAAAAGACTCTGTAGACTAAAATAGCAAAAAAAGAGGGAAAACCAATTGCTTAAACTCTTTCAGAAGTTTGTGTTTAGTTTTTTTATTTCAGAAAAAGGAAGAGATAATTTTATGTTTGCTAGATAGTTTTTCATATTACATGTTCAATGGACTGTCAACCAAACAAGACGCAGACTTTTCAGAGCAGACTGCTGTCCTGCGAGATCTTAGATGCTCCATTTTTGGAGACTAAAACCCAAACAATCACTCTCTTTTTGTGCCTTCACTTAACTGGCTTAACTGATGCCAGATGAAGTAAGATGGTAACAGTGATGAGATTACGATGGTCCAGCAAGAACCACTCAGAGCGGACACACTAAAAGCTTGTCCCTGTAGCTCCGTCCAGCCGGTATCCCCTGCGGCTCCGCTCCTGCCTCTCCATCCTCCATGTCACAGGTGTGTGTCCGCACTTCTGTACATCTCAGATCCCTGTATTTCCCGAACCCCTGAGCTGCACTTGTTCCTGGACACACACACAACCTTCCGTGGCGGTTCTCACACATACATTACCTCAGAAACCTCCACGCTTTTCAGGCATTCCAGGTGTACATCCCTGGCACTCAGACGATGTGCGCTTCACGCACACCGAAGAAATATATTTCTCCATCACATCACTCATCCTACGTTGATTTATTCCTTAACCAAGGCAGCATATTTACAGCAAAGAAAAACACACCCGCATACTCAAACAGGGCCCACAGATTAATGAAAAAAAGAAATCTTGCTTACTTGCTGCAAGTACTGATTTATGGTGATGTGCGCCATTAACGGGTAAGGAGAGGAGGCGGGAGCCCCACACCCGTCCCACCCTGCGAGCCCCGGAACTCCCGGACTCCCTCCGCGTTTCCGGATCCCGGCGCGTCCGAGCGCGGCAGGAGCGGCCCCGAGCGTCACGTGACAGCCCCAACAGCTGCGGCCTCGCCTCTGCCCCGCCCACCGCGGGGTCCGGAGGCGTGGCTTCACGTGGGTAGCCAATGGGAGTGAGCGGTGGGCGGGGCAAAGGGCGCGCGTCAGCGGTGAACCGCGTGCGCTGGGGCGCGCCGTGCGTTCGTGGGTGGTGGCTCGCTGTGGCTGCTGTTACTGTCACTTGTCGCCCCTGCTGGCCCTTGTACCGTCGGCTTGCACGGGCGGTGGCCTCCGTGTGGCAGCACCCACCCCAGTTACTTCCCCGGTAGAGCGCTGGAGGCTCGCCTCCCCTCCCTCCTTGGTAGCTCCGCTGCCTGCGGGGAGCCCTGGAGAGGGGTGTCGGTGAACTTGAGTCGAAAAAGTTGAGTCGAGCATTAAACTCCCGAGCAGGTTGACTCCTAAAGGCACTAAAGCCAGGAAGATGTGTGAGACAAGGACACGTTCCATGCTCGTGCAGGCTGGGCTCGGTTGGGTTTGGGGGGTGCCGGTGAGCAGGGCGCGGGCGGCCTCTCGGGCCGGTGGCTTTTGTGGGCGGGAAGCGCGGCTGCTCCTTGGCTTTCGTTCCGGCCGCCCTTCGGCGGGTACCAGCGAACAGCCAGGGGAAGCGGGGGACACCGAGGGGCGGCCGCCCGCGGGAGGCTGCCCCGGCCCGGGAGCCATCTTGTGAGCGGGGCTGGCGCTGCCCGAGCGCCGCGGGCCGCCCGGACTCGGGAACGGACTCGAACCCGGACCCGCACGCGAGGCGGGCGGGAGGCTATCGCGGCCTCCAGCCCCGGCGGCACTTGGCAGCCGCCCCCGGGCGGTGGGGGAGGGCGGCTGGGTGGTGGCGGCGGAGGAGGAGGAGGGGAACGGAGGCGGGGACCAGCCGGCCCCGGCCCGGCCCAGCCCAGCCCAGCGCGTTACCCCGGCCGGACACGGCGCCCGGGGCGGAGATGGCGGACGAACCGCAGAAGAAGCCGCACTTGTCGGCCTTGGTGGGACACACGAACGGGCTCACCAAGTCCGTCTCGCTGGCCGCCACCGCCAGCCGCGCCACGGGAGGAGGAGGCGGAGGCGCGACCGCCTCCTCCAAGAAACTCGTGATCAAGAACTTCAGAGGTGGGTACGGGGCAGGCCGGGCCCTCTGTCCTGGCAGGTGCGCCCGGCCCCGGCCCGATCTTTGTTTACTGCGGCCCCGGCCGGGCCCCGCCGCTGTCACCCGCCCCGCCGCCGTATCGGTGCGAGGGGCGGCTGCCGCCGGGCTGATAACGCCGCCGGGCTGATAACGCTGCCGGCACCGTGCCCGTGTAAGGGCACCCGGGGGCACGCGTGGGGCTCCGTGCGCGGGGGCAGCGGCCGTAGGGAGCGGGCAGAAAGCCACCTTAGTGTCAACGCTGATTAAAGCCAGGCGAGGGTGGTTGCCTCGCTGAAAGTAACACGGGCGTCAGACACAGCGGCCGGGAGGTGAAACGCGTCGTGCAAAGGCTCGGGTGGAATTAATGACCCCTCTGAGTGTGCCAGAGTTACATGGCCAAGCACAGAGTAGCTTGGCAGAACTTGATGGAGCAGCAGGGAGAGAGAGATTGCTGCAGGCTCCCGTTGGGTGGCCGTTTTTAAACTACCTGTGTCTTACTTCACAGAAAGACCCAAATTACCAGATAATTATACTCAGGACACCTGGCAGAAACTTCATGAAGCGGTGGGAGCAATACAGAGTAGCATTTCCATTAAATACAACCTTGAAGAGCTCTACCAGGTAAGCTACATAAGGTTTTGGGTTTGTTTTTTGCAAATAAACTGCTTTGGCACACATTCAGCATAATGTATTTTGATTTGTTAAAAGCTAATTGAATACTTCGCTACATACTCTGTTTCTAGTCAGTTTCAATAGATCAGTTCCTCGGAGATCTGGGCCCATGAAAAAGCAGTTTATATTGGGAGGCACAGAAAGCTATTCCTGGGCAGGGCTGAGATCTAAGTTTTAGTATCTTCAATACTCTGCCCACTCAGCATGCTGAAAACAGGATGTTACTCTAACAGTGTTATGGAGTTATATATTTTATGATGATTTTTGTACATGCTATGGTCTCTTGTAAATAGTAATGTTGAAGTATTTGATATTATTAGATTATAACATTACGCTTCTATACCTTTTGGGGAATTAAAAGGGAATCTTGATTGAGCAGGCAACAAACTGTTCCTTCACCCACATTTCAGATAACTATTACATTTTCTTAGCAATAAGGATCTTAATTTTTCTATTCGAGTGGTGAAAAAGAATTTCTGGAACACCTGGACTACTGGAGCCAGGGGCTGGGGAGGGTATAAAAGAGAGACAAACTCCTGAGCCATTTCTCTCTACTTTCTCCAATTATACGTGGTTTAGTTCTATGTTATTTTAGATTTATGTGCATTGAGGTATTTAACTGAAGTAGTAGCTTTTTAGAGTGATCACGTTATAAAAAATTACTGATGCGCTGAATTGTGCTACATAGCATAAGTTAGTTACGAGTTTTGTGTACATGCAGGTATTTGATCTGCAGATTGATGTCCTTCCCAGATCAAGACTGAAAATATTATTATGCACACCTAAAATTTTCTGAATGTTTAGTTGAGGTGCAAAGGGCAGACTGTGTGAGAGGAGAAGGCCGGTAGCCTGTACTGGGTGGGTCCCTGTTTAAGAAAATCAGGATGGATTTCAGAACTGACTATACTTGTCTCTTTAGTTAGGGTATGTAATATATGGGTCTAAAATGGCTGATTATGTAAATGTATATTGACTTAATATAATTTATTCCCTTTAAATAGAAAACTTGATTGTAATATATTTGTCTATTACTAGCAGATTTGCAGAGTTTGAATGACATAATGCATTTTATTGTTTTAAATTCAGCATTTGAAAAAGCCTGCTTTTTCACGTCTACCAAAAAAAACCCAAAAACCAGCCCACAGATGCTTTGAGTGTTACCTAACTTGTTTTCAGAGGCTCAGAAATGAGATTATAGTAATATGGCTATGAAATCACTAGGGTACACACTTGAGTTTTGGCAGAAGAGGAGAGAGATTTCAGATAAACAGTGAAGGGAAAACTGTACTTCTTGCTTTTTCTCTTTGCCTGCTTATTTGTAAAAATTGTGCAAGGTTGGTCAAATAATCCATAATGCAGCAAATCAGGAAGATTTCTGCACAGTGGGTGGTGGTGCTCAGTGTGCCTGTGCATAGACAGGTACTTACTCTCCTGCCAAAGGAATAAAAGATGAGGTTCAGCATCCATTGGAAACCTGATCTGTATTTACAGATCATTTTAACTGTCTCTTGGTGAGCACCGAGTCATCCACAGGGGAAAATATCTCTGGGTGCATCAGTTCTTACTATCAGGCCTTTTTGGTGGGTTTTTTTTGAGTCTTTATCTGGCATTATGGGAGGAAGTGAGAGGCATGCTAGAGTTCAGTGCACTGAGCGGGCTGGTGTACCAGCCTACAGTTGAACCTTCTGATTTATTTATTTAATTTGGCACAGTGGCTGAGGAGAAACTGAAGAACAATGATGAGGCTGTGTGGGAAGCCTGAAGGATACTCCTTTCCAGGCATTAGAGGCAGCATGGAATCAAGCATGAAGGTGCTTGGCAGAGATGTAGTCAGTGAGCAATGGGAGGGTGGCAGCCAATTTTTTGTGACTAAAATAGAAATGATGTCTGGGATTGGTGGTAGATTGCACAGATTTTGATAGAAGTAGCTTATACTTGATGGGATAGAGAAAGTGGGGCAGTACAAAGAATTGCCGAATGAGGAGCATGTGATAAAAATAATGGAAAAAGAAAATTACCTTTGCAGCGAGGTCCTAAATAACCTGAAATGGGGCAGCACTGCCCTTCTGGAGGACATAGAACAGGACAATGTAGTAGCAAAGGAAAGACAGTAGAGCAGTGAAGGAAAAAATCATGGGAGTCCTGACTAGACTTATATTTGGATGGGTGGATAGGAGTGGCTGTAACACTATCTGCAAAGGGATTGTCTGAATACTGTTTGTTGCAAGTTATCATTTTACTTACCTTAAGACCAGATGAAAAACGCATTATAGGCACTGTGTTATAATTTTGTTTGTTTGCATGCTTTAGTGTTGTATCAAAATTGTGGAGGCCATTTTTATGTGCTTTTAAATAAGATTAGATTGGTAGGTTAGAATCCTCTGGAGCAGAGAAAAACATTATTGGGTCAGTTTTAGTTGCCCAGGTGACATAGTGCTTTAAATCCTTGGCAGTGTTCTGTGCAGTATTGCCTCATAATATAAAGGCAGTTGGTATTAATAGTGACCACCGGACCATTTGGTTTTGGGCAGAATTGGTCTCCTTAGTTAACTAAGGGTAAATACTCAACTAAATCCTATAAGCTTCCAATAAATCAGTTCAAGTCTTTATGTAATGGTTAGTGTGGGGTTGGTTTTTGGAGTTTTGTTATTGTTTGGGGGTTTTCTTAATTATTTTTTCCCCTCAGTTTATGTACCTTAGCATCAGTGTGTGAATCAGTGGAAATATTTGGAAAGAAATAAGCTGATAAAAAGACAGGAAAGTAGCTATACTCATTTACCATTTAGACAGACTGATTGCAATGTCTACCTTAAAGTTATTAAGAAGTTAAAATATTTGGTATGATTGTGTTCCTGCTGCAAAAAAGCACTTGTGTGCATACTGAAGGATGCACAAAATCGACCTTCCGGAGGAGTTCTACTGCTGAGCAGTATTGAAGGAGGCAGAATTCTGGTAGTGTTTAACAGCACATCTGAAATATGACCCAGATTGTGATGGTGGATCCTGTTTGTACACAAAATCTAGCAAAATAAGAAGGGACCAAAATCAGAAACGACTCCTGAAGTCTTAATTTTTTACCTAACTTCATTTTGATGTTTTGGTTTTGTGCATAGCTTGAACATACAACGCTGATTTTTTTTTCCTTTGTTGTCAGCCTTAATTACACAGACACAAAAGTTTAAGTTCTTTTTTTGTCTCATTCATTATCCTTTTTTGATTTTTAGGCTGTTGAAAATCTCTGCTCCTACAAAGTCTCTGCTACACTGTACAAACAGCTGCGACAAGTCTGTGAAGAACACGTGAAAGCACAAATCCTTCAGTTTAGAGAATATCCTTTTGTCATGCACAGAAGTGGTTAGAAGGGTTAGTTTAAATAATTATTTTTTAAAACAACACTTTGCAAAAATTACACCAATAATTGTCGATGTGTTAAAGAGGTTCTTTGACCGCTTTCATATTTTTAAATCAGTCATTGGCAACTTTAGTCGTGTGGGTGAATAATATTTGTGTATTGATGTGTAGCTTGCTAATAAGAATTTATCTATCATTTTAATAGGGATGCAAATTTTACACATAATCTAGAAAATGTCAATAGCACTATGAGATTTCTCAGCAGGTATGAATTTCTGTGGCAGGTGAGTAGTGGAGATGCTTATGGCAGCAATAGCTTAAAAAAAAATCACAGTGATTGTCAACAACAGTAAAAGAATTTTCAAACATAGTGCACCCATTTGACCAAAAGTAACTATGGCTGGTCAACAGCGATGTATTACAGAGGCATTCAACAAGCCTTCACGTGTCTTATGCGTACCTTGGGAGGTTCTTGGGAGAGAGCTCTAAGTTCAGGAGATCACTTGACTGTCTTGGGATGCATAGAAAGATGAAGTTTTATGGTAAATTTCCCCATGGTTTACTGAAGTTACATTGCTGGATTTTTCATCTGGCTGAAGGGGTCACAGAAGTGCCTGTAGATTGTCTGTGGACACCTGGCTGTAGCCAGCTGTGTTTCCTGAATCCCATCAAGCCTGGCTTGCTGAGAAGGTGCTTTATATGAACGGTGTCTTTTGTGTAATAGCCACGGGGTTGCACTTGCTGCAGGAGCAGATGAATAGTCTATGTCCACCTTGCTGTCCCCATATTCCTGGAAAGTGCCGTAGCCAGCAGATGGTGGATGGAGAGTGCCATATTGAACAGATATTACAGCACTGTGGCTGCTGGCATTGTTTCCCCAGCTCTCTATATGGATTTTATTAGCAGAAAATGACAAGATAAAGTAGAAAGAAACAAGGGGCCAGGGCCCAGAAAGAACCTCCTTTCCAGGTGAACGCTTTAAATATGCTTTGGATTGTGACTCGCAGTTTCTTGGTTCAGGTAGGTGTCTACATTCAGAGTAATTTGGGGTTTTTAATGTTACATGGCACCAACATGGTTTTGGGCTGTGTGGTTTTGTTTTTTTTTTGTTTGTGGTGGTTTGGTTTTTTGGGGGTTTTTTTGAGTCCCATTTAGGGCATCTGGCTTCTACATAGCACATTAGTACAGTAGTCTTAAACATACCTGGCCTTTGAGAACCAAATCTTACAGTGTTCTTTAAAGCAGTGTACAACCATCTTTTGCATTCTTGCTTTTTCAGACTTTAGATGATGTTATGAAAAAATGTTTTAAAACTAGTGTTTTCAAACTTTGCTTTCACCTTGCCCTCTTGACAGGGTGATGGTGGATTGCAGAGTTGAAAATTTAGTATTTTACAGGTGTTCCACTTTGTATCCCAAGGACATGAGATCAGATTAATCAGATTTGGCCAGAATGAGTTGGAAATGATAATGTGCAGGAGAGGAAGGTAAAGCCTTCTTTAGATTTACTTGTGAGACCCATAAGTATTCTGTTATTTGTAAATAACAGTTGGATCTGTTGTGTAATGAAGAAAATTCTGTAGATTACTTAGGATGACCTGGAGATGTATATGAAAAGAGTGGTATTTGGATTTGTTGAGGATTATTTAGAACTGTAACTGCTTTTAAGAGATTAGGGTCACTCCTGTTGTGCTCAGTGTGAACTCATTAAACAAACAAAATAACCTTTCCATCCGTCTCACCTCAGTTGGTGACAAATGCGTGTTTGACGCTGGTGGGATTTCTTGTTTAAATCTATATTAAGGTTACACAGTACAGCCACTAGATGGTATTACTGAAGAGCTGTGAGGGTTATTCCTTGAAAACACGGGGAGGCCTTTTGGAGAACTGCCAGCCACTGTGCTGGGCAGCTCTGCAATTAATGGTTTATCCCTGACAGGCACAGTAGCATTGGAATATCCATGGAGCAGCTTTGCCTAATGGCTGGCAAAGATCATCTCCAGAATCTAGCCTCTAAAGATACTGGCAAACTAGTTTTCCTTAATGGGTACTGTACAGATTCTCTGGATAGTCTTTTATTTTTAAAGAAGATAAATAAATGCTGGCAAGATCATTGCAGACAAATGGTAAGTTGAATGTTTGTTCAGAGCACATATCCTTGAGGTGTGAAATCTGGCTAAAATGAGTTTGTCAGAGTTTTAACTTGAGACTGCACTGCACCTCTTCCTCCAAGTTTCAGCATTGCTTTTCACTTTCCTCTTTGCTGGCTGAGGGAACTTTTGTTGTTGAAATGTAGGTTCTATTAACTCTGATTTTCATAGGCTTCATACAAAGTTTGAACATCACTCAGAAATATACTGACACCTTTTTTTCTATGGGTGGAAAGAAAAACTAACCAAGAAATGCTGAGGTTGTTTGCGGTTCGTAATTTTAAGTAATTGGAGAATCTTTGCTTTTAGATAGCTCCAAGAACTGGATTAACTTGTGACTTTTTCAAAGCAGAGAATATCCTGCCTATAGAGCTAAGAAACAGAAAGGATAAAGAACTGAAACTTGCTTTCTATCTGCCTTTCTTGCCTTCTACCTCCACAATGGTTTATGTTACAGAAAAAAGTCCTCTCTGAAACACACTCTATGAGAACTGTGCCTTTAAGAAGGCATCATTATAATTCCAAACCAACATTTTATAATGCGTATTAATTGCATTGTAACTTAGCTTTGGCTGCATATGGCCCATATGGTCGAATTTCTGTTTTCGTTCCTCAGATCTGCTGTTCTCCCCTTTCCTGGGAGGGTTGGGCAGAGGTGTGTGATTTTTCTCTGAATTAAAAATGGAAGGTGTTAGGGAAACTATTTGAATTCAGCAGTCTGATGAAAACAGAATTGAAGATACTGCCTTGAAAATGCAGTTAGCATGAACCTGTGTTTTCATAAAAAGGCTTTCGCTGTGAACACTGTTTGCTTTCATTACTTGTCAGCATTCTTTTTTTTTTCTTCCTTAAAGCAACAACCTGTAGCAAGTGGCTTTCTTGCCCATATGCTGGGTTAACACCTGTGCTTTTTAAGAAAAAAAAATCAGCCTTACTGCTGTTTAATATGCTTGGCTAGAAGTTATGTCAGCTTGCGAATTGCTTCAGAGGCAATGAAATCTTTTAGGGAAGGAGTAGGTGGACAGCTGGGAATAGAAATCTCTATCTGGCCTGGGGGTGAGTTACTGACATCCGGAGTTACGCTAATGCTAAACTGGGAGCTGGGCAGCCTTCTTATAAGCAAAGTTAAAAATGTATTTTGAATGTAAAAGTCTAGTAAGCTAAAAAACCACCTCCTCCTCCCACTTTTTTAATTTAAAAAAGAGATAATATATTTTTATACCCTCTTTCTCCTGTTGGATTTAATGTATCTCTATTTTTCTTATGAATTTTGGCAGCTAACTTTTATTATGAGAAGATTTGTTGCACAGCTTATTACTGTCTCCACTTAAAGCTTCTTTGGTTGTTTTTTTTTTTTTTTTAATTTTAAAGCAAAAAGCATGGCAGCATGCTATTTCAGGGTGTTTACTGACTGTATTGGAGGTACTGTTTGAATAGCTTGTGTATATCAGTGGTATAAAACATAACAGGCTAAAAAAACTATTAAGTTAATGGTTATGAATTTGAAAACTGTCTTGGATGTACTTGGAAATACCACCAAGTAAGAGTGTTAACTTCAATAAATTGCATACCCGTGCCTGTACAAGTCACCATAAAAGTTTAAAATACCTACATCAGTAATTCAGGTGCGTGTCTGTGATGTAGTTTTTCAGAAGTTGTTTTATAATTTAAAATATCACATGCTGGTGAAGAGAAAAATGTTTTCTTTGTATATTCAGATCATGATCAGAAGCATTTTCTTATTTTTGGATCGTACATATGTGCTTCAGAATTCAATGCTTCCTTCTATATGGTAGGTATCCATGTAAGTATTCCTATAATCTTTAGCATGTTGATGTGCTATTACATTTGCAAAGATTGAAAATTAATATTTCACCTTGTATTTGAGCTATACAATAGTTCTCTAAAATTTTGTGTCAGTTTATGGAAATAAGTATGTCAGCATATGCGTGTGTCATTTCCTCCTTCCCCAAGAATATTCATTGTCAAGTGAGGGTAAAAGAAGGTCAGTGAACATGGGCTTAAAAGTCAAGGCATACCTGTAGCTGTAGTTGTCAGAGCCTGGGTGAGGCTGGCTCTGTGGGAACCTCCTCTTGACTGCTGCCTCCCACCTCAGCACTGGCCCAGCATTACTGTAGGTGCTACTGGTTTTGACAAAAATTCAACATTCAGCTTGTTGCTCTGTTTTTTTAAGTAAGTCAGATACAGTGACAAGGTGCAGATTATCTTTCCAGCACTGGCCACTTGATGATGCTTTTGTACTTCCAGCCCACCATGGTCACATCTTTGGGCATTCTGCTTTAAAGCATCCCCCATGAGGGGCATTTTACATCATTGCTCGAGCAAACAAACCTAAGCTTTGCCAAAAATTTCTGGTATTGTTACTACTTTATCGAAAGCCTCCCCTCCCCCCCCAAAAAAGTAGACAAAGTACTGAAGTAAGAGCATGTCTTTTCCCTGCCTGGCTTGTTGCTATGCTCTTGTGAGTTCCTCAGGCTGTCTTGAGGAGCTTGGTATCTTTCTCCAGCCTCTTGCTTGTCCAGTGGACATCTTTTGTTCCCAGCTTCAGCAGTTTTCCTCCAACTCTTTGTGTTAGGTGTCCTTTTACTAAACATTGTTGATGATGTATGATGTTCATACTTTGTCTCACTTTTCNGTCTTTTCCCTGCCTGGCTTGTTGCTATGCTCTTGTGAGTTCCTCAGGCTGTCTTGAGGAGCTTGGTATCTTTCTCCAGCCTCTTGCTTGTCCAGTGGACATCTTTTGTTCCCAGCTTCAGCAGTTTTCCTCCAACTCTTTGTGTTAGGCGTCCTTTTACTAAACATTGCTGATGAGGTCTGTTCATACTTTGTCTCACTTTTCTCATCCTGGGAAAATTCCTTTCATTGAAATCCTGATGTATGTGAATAAGTCGGAGGTAACAAGTTTTATCTAAAATTGCTCAATTTTCAGTTTTTAGCAATAAGCTGCTTTGTGGCATAGAGGCATCATCAACTTAGGATGAAACAAGAATCTGATAGAGGTGATAAGATCCTAAAGATACAAAGAATTCATGCTTTTGAACAAAACATAAATTACACGTAGAATGTCAGATTCAGGGAATCTTATGTTGAGGTATATGATCAGATTTTTTTTTTAGTAAGCAGAGAAAGCTATAGTCTATTATGTGAAAGTTGGACAGGCTGGTAACAGTTCTCCAGTGAAGTGTATGCCTGTGGTAGCCTGTGGTAGCCTGTGTTAGTATATTTTTAGCGTAATTCTTGTTATAGTTTTGTTAGAGGACAGTGTCAAAAAGAATATGCACACCATTAATATATTCTCTTTCTGTATAATGTATATACACTGTATGTATTTTAAATGTATCTCTAATTTTTTGAAAGAATGAACAGTGTGACTTGCTAATGTTCAATATTCACATAGGGATATGGGGCTAGAGTTATTTAGAAACCATATCGTTAGTGACAAGCAAGTTCAAACCAAGACTATTGATGGAATTCTCCTGCTGATCGAACGAGAACGAAATGGTGAAGCTGTGGACAGAAGTTTGCTGCGAAGTTTGTTGAGCATGCTTTCGGATCTGCAGGTGAGTACAGCCAAATTCACTAGGAACAGGTTTGTTTAGAAACACAGTTTGGACTGCCTAAGTCGTGTTTTGTACAAAAAATACTCTGTTCATCTAGTAAATGTGCTTAAAATCTAGCTATTACATTGGTATGATTGCCTCTTCTTTACCCCATGTGCAATCTTACGCTGTTTTTAAGTGAGACCCCTTTGCCTGTTTTCCCTAGCAGAGGTAATGGCCTCAGATCTTAATAGATTTACAGGTCTTTTAGTAGGTGCAGTATTTTATCTGTCATAATCGCTCATTGTCTCATTCTAGTGCCAGTTAAGTGTAGGATCAGAAAAATCCCTCTTTGTCACTGTAAAAAGGTGTCACTTTTTGGAGTCCAGATCTTGGGTCTGTATCACAAAAACATCATTCTAGTGGCAACTTCTTAGAATGCTGAGGATAGAATGGGATGCCATATTAAGGCCAAGGTTTTCAGATAGATCACGTCAAGCTGCAACTTTCTGGAACTTTCCATGAGCAGAGATAGTAATAATCAAGGAGACTGACAAATGCTGTGCTTCTGGCTTCCACATGGGTTGTCCTTGAGTTGAAGTTGCAGCTTTGCATGGTGTGCAGTGAAGCTTTGGGGCTATCTTTAATTCTTGAAACCTGGTGAGGTTGCTCCGTTTCAAAGTGGCATACAGCATTATAAAACTGGCTGAAGGTTTGAAAGAGTTTGAAGAGGCAGACTACATAAAAAAAGTCCTTTCTGGTTAGGCAGCTTACCTGGTTTTCTGCCTTTCATGTTAATCCTCTTGACTTTAATCTGTAGCTTCCTCGATCATCCCAGAAAAATTAGTCTGTTCGAGAGAGCAGCCATTGAAAAAAAAATTAAGCTTTTGAAAGTGATAGAATAATCGAATGGTTTGTGTTGGAAGGGGCCTTAAAGATCATCTAGCTCCAACCCCCCTGTGTTGGGCAGGGAGTCTTCAACTAGAAGTCCTTAAGAGACAAAAAGTGGTCAGAATGTAATGATTTTTACAGCTCTGTTATATGTTTTGGAAGAAATATTTTCTTCTATTTTTCCACCACACTCAAGGAATTTTCCCTTTTTCTTTTCACTGTCCCTCTCTTTACATACTAATCCCTAGTTACCTTCTTCAGACTGTTACAACTTTTTATTTATGTAGTTGTCCTTTCTGACTTATTTCCTTTCTATAATAAACTGTTAGTCGTTATGCAAAAGTATGTAATGTCTCTGATTGTTGTTGGTGCCCTTTTTTTACACACTTTATTTGTTCCCTGGAGAACGAGTTTACCTTATTTGATATAATTCATTTTTCCTGGGCCACTGAGAGAAACCTGGCAGATCTGAAGATGTGTTGCTGAGTATATTACTATTCTACTGATGAGAATTACCTGTTTAGTGCCAACGGTTCACTAGTTGGAAGGGGGTTTTTTGCCGCAGAAATATCACTGAAAGTTTAGATCTCAGGTTGATTGGATGTCATTACTGTGATGTTGGATACTGGTGTTGGGCTGTGTGCCTTAAACAGAAGCCTGTTAATTTAGACTGTTCAAGTACTGATTACTGAAACAAGTCATTGCTGCTCTGGGAAGTCAGTTCTGATCTTGATCTTTCTAAAACCAGTGGGCAAACAGAGAATTTGTTAATGTAATGTTACACTGACACTTCTCACAGCTGTGTACATCCTTAAAATTTTACTTGCCCTCTTTTGCCTGACAAACAAAATATGCTACTGTTACTGTGAGCTTAATGTAAGTAACTAAATTGATTTCTTGAGCAGGTTTACAAGGAATCATTTGAACAGAGGTTTCTGGAAGAGACAAATTGTTTATATGCTGCAGAAGGCCAAAGATTAATGCAAGAAAGAGAGGTAGGTGCATGTGGTAGATGATTGCTTTTATGTTAGTTTCATCAACTGTGGGTTAGCGTGAGAACTTTGGTAGTGCCATGGTGTATTAATGTCCAGTGAAATTTACTGGCACACAGGGGTTCATGTGTTTTGATGTGGACCCCGGTATTGTATCAACAGGGAGAGCAGGCTCTAGGTTGTCATGGAACTTGATAGATATAACTCTGTAGTAACCCAGTGACATTTTTGTAGCTAAAGTCACATTACCAGCTATAATATGTTTAATATGAAATAACATTGATTAATAAAAATACAGATTATGCAGTACATAACAATGTTCTGTTGGAATAGTCCTTTCCAATTCATGTTCTCTTTAAAAATGTAGTTTAGTTGTCATGGAACAAGATTGGCTGCCTTTCATACCTTTGTAGTTGAACTGGTCATTCTGTCGAACTCTGTCTTCTTAGGTCCCAGAATATCTTCACCATGTTAATAAACGTTTGGAAGAAGAAGGAGACAGAGTAATAACATATTTAGATCACAGCACACAGTGAGTACAAATTTTATCATTTTTAGTGTAAGTCAAGCATTCTTCATAAATCAGTATGATTATCTATGGTTGTAGAGACAGAGATTATTTCTTCATTATCTTACAGATATTATCTTGTTGACAGTGCTTGTGAAATAGCTTGTTTTTTTAAAGACTTCATTTTTATCAAAAGTGACTTTTTTAAAATAAAAGTATACTTTCAGAATGAAAGAATAAATTTGTTCAGAAATATTAATTCTGTATACCGCAGTTAAAAAAACAGAAAAGAATTCAAATTTCCATTATCAAAATAGCAGCTGACTTTAGGCGTTCATGTACTGATAACAACTTTAACCACAAATCCCTTGAGGGAAGGAAAGACTCATTAGAAAAAAAAACAACCAACCAAGCAAAACCACAAACAAACAAAGCAAACAAAAAAAACCCCAAACATAAACTGAAAAAACCCAGAAGGACAGAGGATACGAATATAATTTGTAAACAGTCCAAGGTGTGAGCTTAACGGTAGATCAGCTGCTGCCAATGTACTGTGTGAGGTAGCTTGTCCTTTTTTCATTTGGGTTTTAAGTAATAGTCTGTGTTTTGTTGGGTTAACACACTCCTGCCAGAACTGACACACTACATAAATCCATATATAATTTGTCACGTAATAAGCTGTTGCTTTTTTTTTAGTTAAGAACATAGCATTAAATTTATTGGGTTTTAGTCTTCTGAATGATTTACTGGCATTTCATTTGATGGCAAAAGGATAACAATACAAATTATCTTTTTAACTTACTTTCTTCAGACATATATATATACACACACACACTCATATGTGTGTTGTGTGTCATGGCACATGTTTGAACTTGGATCTTCTTCCTGTAAATGCTGATTGCAGGGTTACTAGCTTTTTCTGGTGAAATCAGTCACATTGAAATATATGGAACTATTTCTGTTCGTAAAGTTTTAGCAAATGTATGTACTTATTTACTGTTAAGTTAAAAAATAGATTGATACCATTACATTTTCAGTCTAGATGGACATCAAGTACTTGCATTGAATCTCACCCTTAGTTAAAGGCTTAGAAACTTACTTTTAGAAGGCTTCACACCAATTTCGTTTCCTTACATTAAGAAGGAGGAGTTTTCCTGGAGTCATACTGTTGCTCCATTTGTGCATGAAAACAGTAGAATGAATGCTATTTAGTTTTACTGGGTTTGCTCTCAAGATGTAAATGATACTTCTAGGACAAAACCATCATGTGAAACACCATTCCAAATACTTCAAACCACACATGGGAAGTGTGTTGTTGCAGCCCAAGAGGGATTCCTTCAGCCCAGCAGTACATGCTGTTCTGGACAGCTGACCAGATTAAGCATGTCTCCTTGTCAGTCAGTAGATGACCACGGTACATGGCTTTGAGGTCATACAGAAGGTACCTTCTGGCTCCTTCCTTAGCTAGCAGTCAAGATAAATACTCATTTTGTTTGCTTGCTAGGGTGTAGTGCTTTGCCTCTTGGCCTCAAGCAGACAAATTGTCCCTTGTGTTTCTGTGGTACTCAGAAGAGGTCTTCTGGGGCAAAGGATTGATTGTATTTCATACAATCCTGACTTCTGCTGTTGGAAACAGCCAGCAACTGCAGATAGCAGTGGTTGAAAATGCCAGGGGATATGGAAATTACCATTAAAATGTCCATGTGTGTTAAAAACAAGGGTCTGTCTAAATAGTATTTTCATGTTCCCTTATGACCACTGAAGGCAATGAATAGAGAAAGTGTATGTGATGCCCTGATACTCTCCTGTTGTCTGCCTGTTTTCAGCTCAGCGTATTTTCTGAACCTGCTGTGGTTTGTGTCTTTGTATCTCTGAAATACTTGCAGTCTCTCATGGGGATTCCCATCAGCTTTTCTGTCTGTGCCAGGCTTTGGCAAAGCATTCCACCAGTGCACAGCCACCAGGTGATAAAGTGCCTCCTCTTAAGTCTGGTACCCTGTACCATCGCTGATGACCCCAGTACATGCATTGCAAAGAAAAGGGATCAGTCAGTTCCCCTCACGCCTTTCCTGCCTGTTAATGGTATCCCTAAGTCATCTCCTTCCCAGAAAGAAGAGTCTTGACATGTGCAGTTGTTTTTCTGGTAGCTGCTGCTGCATGTTTTGATCATCCCTGCTCCCTTCTCTGAACCTTTCCAAATGAAGGACCTAAACTGTTGTGTTGTATGGAAGGGCAGGCATGTCACTGATGGGCTGTTTCAGGATAGAGTTTGTGTTAGCAACGGTGCACTTTTCTTTTAGTAAAAGTGTATGCTGCTACAGGAAAGGCTTCCATCAATCCAAGTTGAGCACCTCTCCTCTAGGAAATCTCAATTAAGGTTCTGAGAACCAGTTTTATAAAACTTAACTCATAAGGAAATGGCTGTTCTTTTGTTGTCCCATTGTAAGCAGGGTAGAAGTTTAAACATTGAAATTAATTATGCCTTTGCACTTCAGGCATTTATTTCATCTTTTAGGTGATGAAAGATGTAAGGGAAAACTTCCCATTAGTTTTCAGTTCTGTCTAAAATGAATGTGTAAAAGTAAAAAGTAGGGGATATTCAAGGACAAATTTAAAGTGTTTTGCAAATTTGTGTCTTGTGGCTGTAGCTCAATTTATGCCTCTGTACATACATAACACAATTAGCTGAAAAGTTTGAATTTTGGACATTGCTAGTGAGTATTGTTTTGGTTTGGAGTTCAAACCCTTGGAGGTTTTTGTTTTGTTTGTTTGCTTGTTTATTTCCAAAATTCAGTATGACTTTTTTCCAGCTATGCTTTTGTACTGACTTTTGCCATGTAAGCTTCTCTCTTCTACTGTGTAAGGAATTTTAGTATTCAAACCTGAATTTATTTTTTAATTGCATACATAGTTTATTGTTGTCTTTCTTATATCACATGATGTTTTTGTCTTAATTGGTAGCCTCTGGTTTAAGTGGAAAATTTTTGGGGCTTTTTGCATTATAATGTAAGTTATACACAAATGCACTGTGACAGAAGGCAACTCCTTTATGCTCTAGTGCTTCTAATGTATTTTTCTTGCCTAATTCAGGAAACCCCTGATTGCTTGTGTGGAGAAGCAGCTACTAGGAGAGCACTTATCAGCTATTTTGCAAAAAGGTAATTTTTAAAAATTAGTTTAATCTTTGATTAGCAATGGATTCTTATACTTTGCAATAGCTATAAATTCCACAGCTTTTACTTTAGGAGGTATATTAGCCATGGGAAAAATTTCCATAGACACAGTAAGCCAACCCTGTGATTGTTACACCCACTGTGACAAGTGGTATATTTGGAAAGAAATGTCTAAAATCTAATTCCATATTTGTAAAGGTTGCTAAGCCTCTAAATCTCCTCTGACTTGCAGCAGTGGGCTTAGGAATTAAACCTTTGGAACTGCTTCTTTCCTAGAATTATATAAACTTATAAATGAGAGCTGCAGTTACTGTTGTAGCTTCTTTTATGTGATAATCACACAGCTTAAGTGCAATAGTTTCACATATTGCAATAGTCTCGTGATTGTGTAGTTTAAGAGTCATGAGTTACTGGAACTGGCAGCATTCGAGGCAGTGAGCTTTCATATGCCTTTGTCTGTACTTTACCTTTTGTCTGGCAATTTCAGATAAGAACTGCAGCCTTCTTAGGAAGTCCTTATTCAGACATTAGTGTCTTCAAATTGCCATTTCTTTGTTCCTCTTAAATTTTAATCTCTTTTTTTTCACTGAATGTCTGGGTTTGTTCAGTATTCCCTGATCTTTTAATACTTCAAATGATCTTTTCCTTCTCTTGCAGTAGCCATGTTTTAGGCTTTAGGTCTTTTAGCATATTGTCCTTACCTCTGTATTTTCCTTTAGGTTGCAAAACAGATGTTCCTAGTAGTCTGGTGCCTTCAAACTCTATCACATCTGTGTTTGTTAACACTTTCATGTTGTTATACAGACCCTTTCCATGTCTTTCTTTGTCCCCTTTAAAGATGACTTCTGCTCACAGTCTTCTCTCAACTACCCTGGGAATAGGTTGTTTCACTGTTTTCAATACATTTATAGAAATAGGTTTGATCACTCCATCTTAGCTATTCTTAAACTTATCATAAACAGAAGGTAAGAATAATTATATTTTGCTGATATATGTTAATTTTTCTTGCTCTTTAATTCAAGAATAATGAAGTAACTTTTCCAGTGTTACGCTTGTTTATCAGGTGGCTTAAATGGGAAGTATGTGGTCTTGTTTTAAACTGAACTTTTTCGTGGTTTACAATGTATATGAACCATCCATGTAAATAAGGAGAGATTTTTGCATTTTTCTAGCTTCCTGGTTACTGTGCTTTAGCACTCAACTATTGTTGGATCAGCTTTTGCATTCTATGCCTCCACTGGAAAAAAAATGTTAAAAAAGCTTCTATCATCACTTGCTTAATTTTCTGTATTCATGTGATCTAGATCACATTTTAATTTGCTTATAACGTCTTCGTATTCTGTTCAAGCAGAAGAAGATACTGCCTTTTTTAGGTTTTCTTCTTTAAGTCGAGGAATGTGAAGTAGTCAGTTTGATACAGGAGGAAAAAAGGTTAAAAATGCAGAGTCTGTATAAGAAATTTTTTTCCCTTATATTAGTATAACTGCTGTTGACTAGATATTGGTGGGAGGTTTTTTTGTGAGTACAATAGATTTTTCCAAGGCTGTGGCAGTGCTTTCTGGAAGCTCTGTGAAACCTTTCATCAGAGGACTTTGCTGCATGTCCTTTTCGTTTGTTAAATGTGTGACTAAATATTTTTTCAGTCACACAGCTCATGTTAGACAAACAGGAAAGGCTAAATTTTATGATCTAGGTTATAATAAGGCAATTAGTGTATTGGTGTCTTTAAATGAATAAGAGGTAGTGCTTGAATGGGATGGGCATTTCTTAATTAAGAGAGCTGGGGTTATTCAGCATGGAAAAGAGAAGGCTCCAGGGAGACCTCTCTGTGACCTTCCAGTACTTACAGAGGGCTTATAAAAAAGAAGGGACAGATAGTGATAGATCAAGGGGGAATGATTTTAAACTAAAAAATGAGAGATTTAAGATGAGAAGAAGGAAGAAATTCTCTACTGTGAGGGTGGTGAGGCGCTGGAACAGGTTGCCCAGAGAAGCTGTGGATGCCCCATCCCTGGAAGTGTTCAAGGCCAGGTTGGATGGGGCTTTGAAGCAACCCGGTCTAGTGGAAGGTGTCTCTGCCCACGGCTTGGGGTTGGAACGAGATGATCTTTAAGATCCCTTCCAGTCCAAGCCTTTCTACGATTCTTTGATTTCCGGGATTCTAATTCCATGTTCAATGACAAGAGAGCACTAAAACCCTGTATTTGAGACTGTGTAGTCTGTTATCTTACCTTTAAAGTACGTTTATTCTTCTGGTATCTCAAAAGTTTAGGAAATCTCAAAATAGCAGACAAAAGTTTACCTGACATCATTCTTGAACATTGCTTGCCTTTCTGAACATGTAAGTTACACTATACAGTGAAAGTATTTTTAAGCTGAAGAATATAGTACAATATGGGATAATTTGGTAGTGATTTGCAAATCAGTTTTTAATATCATTTAAAAATCAGCATTGATGAAATATATTTGGTGAAGTAGGACAGTTGTACAGTGTCAGCTACGCTGGTGGTGTGAATTGTCAACCTGTGTAAAATCAAGCTTTTTGTTTTTTGAAAAAAAAAAGTCATAAACCTTTGATACTATGTTCTCATATTATTAAAGCCTCTGTAACTGACACCAGACAAAGTACGTCTGATTACACTGGAACTACGTTCATCATACTCTCAAACGGAAAAATGTGTACAGAGTTATTGGCTTGTTACATTCCTTGAGCTTCACTTCTCCACTTGTTAGTCCAAAGCTTAGCCTCGTGTAGGGTGAGTCGACAACGGAAAAGTTGCTTGAAAGGAATTTGTAATCTTGTGTTACTCCATTGGTAGGAGCGTAGACTGTTCCCAGCACATTCTTAATCTAAAAACATGGCTCACTGTGCTCCACAGAAAAAAATCTCGTGAAGTATTTATCATTACTTTAAACTTAGGGCAGTTTACTTAGCTTTCTGTTTTCTTTAGAGGTTCTTGATAAAACTATATGCCTGAAGTCAAGCTCTTCATAACCATTCTGCAAAAGACTTATGATCATCACCTTGTAGGGAAAGTATTTCAGTTGAAATGTTTTTTTAAGTATTATACAATAAATCATTTCATCCAGTTTAAACAAGGGAACATACCACTTGCTTTCAGAAATTTAACCTTAAAATATTCAAATGTTTTAAGGACACAGAGGGAGGATCTTGTCTGTTGTTACATTTCACAGAGCTTTCTCTAATATTTTTAACTGTATTTATGCAACGGTATTAAAATTTGCCCTTTCTTCTAATTTAATTTTTTTAGGACTTGATAACCTGCTTGATGAAAATAGAATATCAGATTTGACCCAGACATACCAGCTGTTCAGCCGGGTAAAAGGTGGGCAGCAGATCCTTTTGCAACATTGGAGTGAATACATCAAGGTATTTCAAAGATCTTTTACTAATGTAAAAATCTATGCTGTTACAAATTTCTTCTGTCAAAGCCAAGAGTAACATGTAGGTGTATCACCAAACTTCTGTTTTAAGTAAGTCTGTCTGTGAATGTTAATGCTTCCCCCTCAGTAACAGTCACATGATGAGAAACAGCAACACCTGCTTTGGTTTTAAATTTCTACTTGCAAATTGCTTTCATTACAGGTTTGAATGTTATGCAAGATGTTTTTAGTTGCTTTGCTGTTAAATAGAGCCACACACACGTGTTTAGAGTGTGCTGGACTGTACTATGTGTCGTTTTGCTGCGAATACGCTCAACTGTTTACATACCTGAAAAACTGGTGAAACATCAGGTGTCGCTGTTCTTCTGCAGGTTAGCAGTGCTACTTGTAACCAACCTACAGCAGTGCTGATGAGTGTTAAAGCTGTTGGGAAGAGAATGCTCCTATTGAAAATAATCCAGAATCAGTCATATTTAGATGCTTTGGGTTTGTTCATTAGGCATAATGTGCATATAGTATGCTGCCCCAGAGAGCTCGCACTCTAGTGCTCTTGCAGGATGAAGGCAGGAAAGCTTCACAGAAGATTTTTCTCTCTGGAGTTTATAATTCCCGATGGCATGGTTCTCTCCTGGAGTGCCTGTGTGTTCATCAGCCTTCAGAACTAAGTGCACAACATCAGTTAATTCCAGAGGTGCCTTTCCTGCACGCCTATGTCTGGAGTTCAGCACGATCCACCAGTGTTGCAGCTTGTGGGAGTGGAACATGTTTACCCTGTGCCTCCAGAACTGAGGTGGAGTTTACTGCTTAACTCCTTAGGGTGCTGCCCAGTTGAACGGTTCGCTGTGGCTGAGGAGGATCATCTTCCTTTCTCACATATCAAGCCCATCACTTATTCCTAGTGCTGCCTGCCACTCCGTAGGCTCTTCTGTGATCTGTTTTACCACAATACCTGGGCAAGGTCAGTTTTATCCCAGGTTTAATGAGCTAAAGAGACTCAAAGAAAAGTCCATGTGCTGGTCCAAGGAAAGAAGCAGGAGTTCAAGATGGGTAGAAAATAAGGAAAGGAACCTCTCCTTTCACAACAGCAAGTTGTTAAATTGGCTTGTCATACCCTGTATCTCACAGAATCAGACCTGTTACAGCTTTAAGATGATTTTGTACATATTCAAAAACCTAGAAGACCTTTTCTGTAGTGTCAATAAATCTCCTCCTTCCAAACATTCTGTATGGCAGTAAAGAGAGGCTTCAAGAACTTCTAACATTTATCTTGTGAGCCACGTTACTGTGGTAAAGGTCTGTGCTCCATTGTAGTCACCTTTTTGTGATTTCAGAGGTGCCATTTGGCTTTCTGTATCTCCGTTTGCCGTTTGCAGAATGGGGAGAAAGCCCTGCAATTTATGAATGTACCTGATAGAGACTGTGAGACACTCAAATGCTGTGTTAATGAAGGGGAAATTGTGACAAGTGGAAGATCTGATGGACTAGGTGATCATCAGGTCTCTTCCAGCCCAAACCATTCTGTGATTCTGTGATACACGTGTTGAATGTAAGGACCTTGGGAGCCTTGTGTTCAGCTTTACTCTGAAATGGTACTTGAGAGAGATCTCCATGAAAGATGACACTGGCTAATTAGATAATGCAGTGGAAATTCTGAGGTTGGAGAGGGATTTCCCACCTATCTCTATTACTGTTATTGGCTAACATACTTCAGTTGATGAAAATATACCAATTGAATACTGTTTTGCTTTTGCTGTGCAGATGTTCCTCTTTCTCACCTTGGAAAACTGATCATTCTGTCCAGGGCACTGATCAGTGTTACTAAGCAAATGTAAATTGTCCAGTAGGTGAAAATCCTCCGTTACAGGATATTTTGGTTCATTAGACAAACGGTGTTCTGTCTTTGAGATAATTAATGTGGGAACAGGAAGAGAAAGTCAAGTCTGGGGCTGGTTCTTGTGCATCAGAAAGTTTTCTTTCCTTGCAAGTCAGCTGGGATTAGTTTGGTTTAGAGCCCTTGATGAAAGAGAAATCTTTGAGGGCTGAGCAGCAGTTAAATTTTTGCTACCTGTTTAATCAATTAAGCTCTCTAGTGGGTTTAATAAAAATAGTGCAGAGTTTTCCTTTATACTTAACATTTCTGAGGCAGTTTCCATTTAATTTATTTTACATGAATCATAGTTCTGTACCTCACTGTAAACTTGCACGTCATGGTCATGTCTACTGTGTATTTATTTTTTTTTTACTTTTGTCTTAAATGTAAATAATCTTTAAATCAAACACTAATGTTTGAAATCCATAAATGTGTGTTTAGTTTTTATTTTAAATTTCAATGCATCTCATTTTTTAAAAACTTGAAGTCATAAGTAGCTCTGTAAAAAAAATTACTTTTTCTAATGATAAATTTTATAAGGGTAAATGTGTCTGTTGGGGAGATAGGTAGCACTCTAAAGTATTTTACTATCAAAAGTGTTTGTTTTACAGAACTTTGGGACAACAATAGTGGTTAATCCTGAAAAAGACAAGGATATGGTGCAAGAGCTACTAGATTTTAAGGATAAAGTGGACCATATCATAGAAGTGTGCTTTCAGAAAAATGAAAAATTTATAAACTTGATGAAGGAGTCCTTTGAAACATTTATCAACAAGAGACCAAATAAGCCTGCAGAATTGATAGGTACACAAATATTTTTCTGTAAAATATTTCAAAAATCTATAGAAAGCATGACAGTGCTGCTGAGTGTGCAATAGTGCAATAGTGATGCAGTCGCGTTCTGCTTTAGGAGACTGGTTTTGGGACACGAGGCAAACGTTAACCTGGGCGCGTGGCGGGCCCCAAAAGCTTGGGTGTGCTGTTAGGGGGTCCTGGCGGAGCATGTCACCCTCCTGTCCCTGCGCTCTGCTGCTTGCACGGGGCCTGGTGCTAACAGCTGCTCACTGGAGCACTGCGGCTGCCATGGGAGTAAGTGGTCAGGGGGAAAGAGCAGCCGTAGCAAGTAAAGGGGAACTGGCTTTAATTGTGGTAGTAGAGGAGTTCTGTGGATGTTCTGGATCTCTCAGAAAGGAGTAAGTACAGCCCATCCGTCTGCCTTGAAGGCTGAAGTTGGGATAACAATTTTAAAGCCTTCAGATTCAAGGATTTTTAGAGGGAAAAAACCCCACTACCTTGATGGGAGAACTAGTTCTTCTTAAGGGGAAAGATAATAACAAATACTTTAAAAATACTATTATTTAGTTTATCCCTGATCTGGCAAAAGCTATCCTGACTGTTTTGCCTGCTGAAAAACTGGAGCTGTGACATTTTACACCAGGAGAGGATCCTGCTCCTTGGTTGTTTGTTTTTCCTCTGTACATTCTTTTGCCTTTATTCGGCTTGTGTATTCCTTCTAAAATCAGCTTTATGTAGGACAGATTGCACAACATAGTGATACAGCTTAAAGCCATGGTATGGCCTGTTGTCATTTGTGGATCATGGTGTTTCAGCTCCCACAAAGGTTTTCTTCTTACACAGAAGGTTGTATAAGGATACTAATGTGGCTTAATAAATACTTAGCTAAACTCAAGGCTTAACCTTATTTCTGGCATTCTGAAACTACTAACTGGAAAGCATTGCTTCTGTTCAAATTTTAATGTGCTCCTACCAAGGAGCATGAGGGACATGGTAAAGGTCTACAAAACTATAGTCCTCTTTATGTTGTTTGTTTCTGTTTCTCATAAAATACATTCATATACATTGTACGCTTCCAAAACATTGTCTTTCGACAAGTGATGTGCTTGTTATGACTATAACACAAAATGTGGGAATTTCTAATGCATTAATTTTAATTATTATACTGTATTCATTTTTTACCATGGACTATTCCTTTTTGCAGCACTTTTCCATTATGCCAGTAATACAGTAGGGCTCTGTCATTCCACTGAACACAGGGATGGGAGGAGGGAAAATAGAAAGTTTAGCGCTTATCCTATATTTTAACATATAGCAGTATTTAAGACATAGTAATATTTCAAGCAGGAGAAGCTTAAGTTTGTTATTTTAGATGTATTTTTAAGCTGTTACATAATTTTATTTATTTGTAGCAAAATATGTGGATTCCAAGTTGAGAGCTGGTAATAAAGAAGCAACAGATGAAGAGCTGGAAAGAATCCTTGACAAAATCATGATCATATTTAGATTCATTCATGGTAAGAAATAGCAGTTTAGTCTTGATGCAATTAAAACTGTTCCCCTTGCTACTAGCAGGGCTGCTTTCCTCTGAATGCAAGAGATCTTTTTCAGCATGAGTTTCTGCTCAGCTCGGTCTTTAATTCAGGTTGCCTTACACCTGAAGGAGCACAATAGTTATACCAGGGAGGACAAATAGTTCTGTGGAGATTGGCAAGTTACAGATCTTTCAGAGTCTTGTGAATGGAGACCTTAAGAGTTAGAGCTGTTGCTGGAAGTTTTTTTCACATCAATTAACCATGTCTGTAACCATAAACTCTCCTCTAATGACAGTACAGACTTCCTCTTTCCTGTCCACTTACGTATGTTGTAGGTACAAAGCATGAAAACCCAGCAACTTCTCTTTTGACTTCTCTTTTCTCATCATAGATGAGAAGGAACACAGAGGAGGGCTCAGAATGATAGGAAAAAGCGTTATTGCTGAGTTTTACTGCCTTTGAAATGCACTTCCCTCATGTATGTCTCCATCTGAGCAAAACCCTTGAATGTGTTAGAATTTTTTTTTTTTTCTAGATTGGATGTCAGAAAAACCAGTGATCTAATCCAATACAGATGCATAGTCACTGTTCTGAAGGAAGTGGAATGGGTATCCTGGGCTGGGATGGAATAGCAGGAACTACCCAATTCTGTATTAGTTTGTCTGAGATCTATGGGGTTCTCTCCTTATAAAAATCCCAAACAAGTACAATATAATGGGAAAGCAGTCAAGTCATAAAGTAGCATCATTTGCATAATTGAATCATAATTGCATCATTTTTGTCAGATGGAGATAGTGAATGAAAACAGTTGTACTGGCAGCTTGTCAGCCTAAGAGATTAATTTCTTTTGATCTGAAACTTTCACCAACTCTTTTTCTCTTCATATTTTTTGTAGTACTGAGCTAAAGCACAAATGTTGTTTTGAGCTGTCTAGTACATAAGAGCTCTTTTAAGAGCAGATGATAGTTAGTAGGTAGTTTCTGGGCATTGGCCTCTTTGATAATATCTTGATGCAGCTGGTTCATGAAACATCACTTCTCCAGGACAGGATGGGGAAGGAAGAAGACTGTCATAAGAAGCACTAAACTGGAAGGTGTTTGCAAGGAATTATGAGGGGCTGCTGTAGGCAGCACAAGTAGTGGCTTGAGTTACAGTAAATTTGTTCCTCTTAAAAGAGAAATGCCTTGCTGGTGTCTTTGCACCAGCACCTCCCAAGTAGGGAGAAGCTTGGGTTTAAGGTGTGAAAGTTTGTGGGTATCTGTATGACTCCTTAATTTCAAAAGGCTACTGGCAAACCAAGTGAGAAGACTTCTGTTAAATTTTCTTCCCCTTAGGCTTTTCAAGTATATTCTTTAATACATAGAAAACCTCCTCCCCTTTTTTTTTTTTTTTAAATAAATCAGACCAGTGGAGGGAGAATGTTCTTCTGGACCCCAGAGTAATTTCATGTGTTTTGCATCTGATCCAATGGGAAATACGAGGCAGCCCAAGTTCCTGGGGCAGAAATAAGAAAGAAAGAAGTAAATACTTTGCAAAATACATTTAAAATTATTAAAATATAAAAAGAACAAGTTGTATACGTGTTTTTTCTTCACTGCTGCGTAGTCAATATTGCTCACGAGAAAGGCTTATGTCACAAACCTGAAGGGCAGTGATGCAAATAGAATGTACCATTTCGTTTCATTTTTTGTTTCAATTTCCTTACAGGAAAAGATGTGTTTGAGGCATTTTATAAGAAAGACTTGGCCAAAAGACTGCTGGTTGGAA
This sequence comes from Cnemophilus loriae, assembly GCA_013397755.1. Taxonomy (NCBI): domain Eukaryota; kingdom Metazoa; phylum Chordata; class Aves; order Passeriformes; family Corvidae; genus Cnemophilus; species Cnemophilus loriae. The sequence continues at coordinate 58,332 of VZTF01008854.1, forward strand.
AAAGTGCATCAGTAGATGCTGAGAAGTCCATGTTGTCAAAGCTTAAACATGGTAGGTGTCTTCAGATGTGTTACATTTGGATTACTTTTCGGCATGCAAATTGGAATACCTATTTCACACGCTTTTAAGAAATGACAAGCCAGATTTTAAGTAATATCTGAACAGCTCTTACTTAAATACTTGGGGGGGGGGGGGGTGGNGTCTGTTACTTAAAGACTTGGGGGGGGGGGGGTGGTGTGTGTGTGTGTGTATATATATACATACACACACACATATATCAGACCTTTCATTATGCTCAGCAAGAACTATTGGGCTGACTTCTTACATATGAGACTGGTTAATTTAATGTACCAACAGAGGAGCAAAATCCTGAAAACGTGCACGTATTTGTGGGTGCTCTGTAACCTGGTAAATGTGGCTCAGCTGTCTCAGGTTAAATGTTCATCACTTGTTCTGTGCTTCTTTGTAATTGTGGGATCTTTGCTCTTTTTTGTGTGACAGAATGTGGCGCTGCTTTTACCAGCAAACTGGAGGGCATGTTCAAGGACATGGAACTGTCCAAAGATGTCATGGTACAGTTTAAGCAGGTACATTTAGCTTTTGTTTGTATACTAAATTTTCCACAGTCACGGGGAGGCATTTAAAGGTGTTATACCTTGGATTAAGCCAAAATTAAGCAGAACAGCTTTTGAGCAGGTCCTAGTCATAGTAATAGTGTCTCCTTACAGGTCTTACTATACAACAGAATTTATTTATTGGATATAGTAATTTTAGAGTTTTGTTTGATTCCTTTTTAAGCAAATTAGTCTAAATACCACATAGTAATTTAGTTGACTGACATCCTTCAAAGTCTGTATCCCTTCATTCTGTAAACTGTTGCTGCTCTGATGAATTTTTTGTGAATGGCCCGCACTAGAGAAACTCCCTGAAGGTTGCTAAGTGCACAGAAACTGTGCATGTCTCAGCCTCAAAGTTTCCAGCCTGTTGGCAACCGATGAATTCTTGCAGGAAATACTGTACATGCTCACCCTGTTGTTGCATTTCTCCCTGGGTACTTGTTTTGGGGCCTTAGTGAAGTCAGGATGCTGGGTTAGAGACCTGACCCTGTACAGACAGGACAATACCTGTAATAAAATACTGTGGTAACTCTTCTGTCCCAGATTTTGCAGTCTGGCTTGACTGATGCTCTACTCCAATTATATGAAAAAGTTTTGTCTAACAGATGTAAAAGTCCAAGGGGGTTCTTTTGATCTTATAGTCCTTGCCATGGCTTCTGATCAAAAGCTTCTTTTTTGCTTTAGTTGCATGTGATTAAAGTTTCTTTGACCTTAGCACCCTGTATAGACAGTGGTCTAGGATATTTCAAGGCATGTTGATCTTTTCTTTGTACTCCCAACTGCTTGCTGTGTTTTGAAGTTGGAGAAGGGATCATTAGATAGTTACTCAAAATCCTGGTAGAGCATGTCTAACCAAGGATGTGGCCTGTAAGAATTTTTCATTGTTATACTAATCCTAAATTTCCTAATTTGAGTGTATACATTTTCTAATTTAGTATGCAGATAGTATACTTGAATAATTTTTGTCTCATGTATTTTAGTATATGCAGAACCAAAGTGACCCAGGAAATATAGACCTGACAGTAAATATATTAACTATGGGATATTGGCCAACTTACACACCTATGGAAGTCCACTTAAATTCAGAGGTTAGTGTTTGAATTCTTCTTCTACATGCACTTTACAGAATGGAATCATTATCACAGGGTGCATTAATGCCCTTCATTTAACTTTTTTCTGCTAGATATTTAAGAGATTTATGTAATTTTAAAGACTCCAGAATTGCAAAAAATAAATGTGGTGGATAAAATCTACTTTTTTCAGATGAATATTTCACTCAGTGTGGGTTTTTTTACCTGAATAATAATAATAATAACAATAACAATAAGAATAATAAAATCATTGCCTCACTTAGCATTGCAGTCAATCACTTAAAAGTTTGCAGTCGGTCAGTTCACCTTAATTTAGTCAATCTTTAACTACGTCGGTTAGGCACTTAGAACTAGTCAGTAGTTATGTTACTGCACATTCCTTTTTTCAAAGATCTTTCCTCTGTTCCCTGCAATGTGTCACACAAAACTAGCCCCTGCATTTAAATAGTATTTGCCTGAAAAATGATTGTTTCCAAGTTGAGAGATTTTTGAAAAGGTCCTTCCAGTAGCGATTTAGGTTGAATTGTGTATTTGGAGTCCCTATTTCCTACAATACCTTGCTTGATCAGAGGTGAGGGAAGCACTTCAGAGGCCAGAGGTGGTAATTGGGTTCCCACTGGGTTTGGAAGATCTGGAAGCTCTTGTGCTCTTGCCTCCTGAGGTGTCTTTTCCTCCGTGGCTGACTGCTTCCAAAGGATCCAGGCTGAGCAACACGTCATGAAAATGGAGGAGCAGAACCACCTTCCTTGGAAGTAAGAGGGCATAAGGTAGTGGAATTGGACTGGAGTTTCATTCCATCCACAGACTACAGGCAGAACTTAAGAGCAGATGGTACTAGCCAGTGTAAAGGTGTGAGATGTATGCTTTTTGTCCCATGACTTGTAGGTCAGATTCAAAGTCCAGGGCAAAACCAGTATCTATTTTCGAGGTTTAAAACCCTTTACAAGGAGTTTATTTTACTGTTATATAAAAGAAAACAATTTAAAAACCCAAAGAAAATTCAGTTATTTTTGAATTGAGGCTTTCTTACGTGCATAATAGTACCAGTGTACTTGAGAGCAGAATTTTGCTCTTTGGATTAAGTTTTTCCCGCAAAAGAACCTATTATGGAATGTGGTTGAGGAGAATAAAGAAAGTACATGTGTGAAATCATTTGGTATCACTGCACTGGTATAATGCTAGTGGTTTTTTTCTCTTCTTTACAGATGATAAAGCTTCAAGAGGTATTTAAAACCTTTTACCTGGGAAAACACAGTGGCCGAAAACTTCAGTGGCAGACCACTTTAGGGCATGCTGTCCTAAAGGCAGAATTTAAGGAAGTAAGTTTACTTGTATAATGCTTTGCCTGTTGGGTCAAAATGTAAGTCAATTATTTGGAATCTAATAATGTATTATACTTTTTATAAAGGTAGTAACATTTTTGTGGAGGAACAATCACAATTTAATACTGTCATTTTGTACAGAAAGTAGGCTTTTTAGAATTAAACTGAAATACTACCTAGGTGACAAGACAACAATGTGATACCTTTTGGTAATATTCATTTGATAGGAATTGTTGCTCATTCAAATAAATTAAGTTGTAATAAAGCAAGAAATTAAAGCAAGAAAAAGAACACAGCATTTTTTATCTTTAATCTGGTATTGTTTTGATTGTAGAAATCCTGGTGATGCTTTTAGTATGCTTGACATAGAAGAAGAGACTGAAGGGTGTTAGTCATGTGATGGCTGTGGTTAAAATTTAAATGCTTGTTGAATTACTTAACTAACTGCATTGTTTGTTCATGTGGTTTTGTTTTGTCTCATGACATATCTTGCCTTGTAATAGTGCAGCTTCACTGAGCCACAGCAAAAGAAAAAAAAAACCCCTTGAATTCTTTTACTAACTCATTGTGAATATTAACTTGAGCTAATTATGGGCAAATTCACTATTCATGGTGGCAACACCAAAATTTCATATATTGTAATTAAAATGGAGTAAAGGATGTGAAGTAAATACCAGGCCATTCTAATGAGCTTCTGCTGTGTATTGTTAAAGAGATTTTAAAAATACCCTGTTTCCTCAATACTACATCCAGGTAGATTCTTCTGTGTGCCAGGCATTCTAAAATGCGTGTCCATTCTTCTAGGAATAGAAAAATTAATGTATATTTTCTGTAACTGTCAACTGTAGGTAGTACAATTGAAAATTCTCTGAGCATTACTATTATTTGTTGTTTCTCTTTTAGGGGAAGAAGGAGTTTCAAGTATCACTCTTTCAGACATTAGTATTGCTTATGTTTAATGAAGGAGATGAATTCAGTTTTGAAGAAATTAAAATGGCCACTGGTGTAGGTAGGAAGAATACTTTCTGATTCTTAAATTTATTCATCAAGTGATCGGCAATTATGATTTGGTGTGTAAAGGCCTAATTTTAAGAAATTTGTCATGATCATTAGGACAAACTTTATGTGCCAGTAGCATACACACACCAAAAGGGATGAGGAAAACATACTGTAGGTATTTCTTTGTGTATTTTCTTGGTGTGTAAAATGGATGCTTCAGAAGATGATCAGTAAGAGCTGTATGGCATGTGGTACTACTAACAACCTATTAGATTTACCAAACGTATCATTGCAATTCTTAAAATTTAAGTGGTGATAAAGACTGTCGTGTGTACAGATCATTTTTACTTCCTTTCAGTTTCACATATTATAGTTTGAAAATGATCTGTTGTAGAATGCTGTCATTTGGGGGTGATTTAAGGGAGTATTTTCAGTAGAACTGTTCTGAGAGCTCACCTGCCTGTTGCCTTGTCGCTGGGGTGCCCCCTTCACAGCAGGTTTGATTTCTTCAGAGCTGCGGTGTATGCTGGGTGTGTACTTTGTAGCTGTCTGTCTCTGCAATTGAACCTGAAGGACAAAGAAAACTGAGGAGGAGTACAGTTTCCTTTTTAACCATCTGCATTATCTGTCTCCTGCGTTTTTATGTTTTTGGGTGGGGTTTTTTTCCCTGAATTCTTATACTTTCCTGAAATAGTTACAGCCAAAACACTGTCATCACTTCTCTCTGCAAGTTCTGCATCAGTCAGCAGCTTATACCCAGTAGTCCTTCATATGCTGAAACTTAGTATCAGCCTAATACAGCAGTATCTGAAAGAGTATTTGAGCCCATACAAGTACTAAAATATTGCAGTATATTTACTAAAATACTGTAAAATGGGGATACCAAGAATCCTTGTGGTTCAGAATGATGCATTGCAGAAGGAAGTACAGCCTGAGTGCTCAATCGTCTCAGTGTCAATGCTAAAGTTGCTTAGTCATCCTCTCCATTAATGGTAAGGGAGCTGAAGAAAATCCATGCCAGTGATAATAATCATCAGGATAGTCTGGAGAGGATGATTAGGTTGGAGTACAGTGTTTACAGAACAGACACAGGTTCATGCAAGCCTGATCCAGGTCCTTCTTTCTCATCTTGGATTGCTGTCCCTTGGAGCTTGCATTCTGTCTGCCTGACAGCAACAGATAAAATCTGCTGCATGGAAATCCATTCCATTAGACAACAAAATAAGGAATTCAGTAGATTGTTTTTAAGGTAGCTAGCTGGAATTGATAGTTGGGAGCAACCTGTATGTCATTGTGCTGAGCACCATTGTCTGTATTTTTCTCCCCTATGGAGAAGTAGTATAGAAATTTAGGTAGTAAGGACAGTTCATGGTCCACAGGGTTCCTGTGAGGCCAGGATGAATGGCATAGAATCACAGAATGGCTTGGATTGGAAGGGATCTTAAAGATAATATAGTTCCAGCCCCCTGCCCTGGGCTGGGACACCTTCCATTAAACCTGGTTGCTCAGAGCTCCACCCAGCCTCGTCTTGAACACTGCGGGGAAGGGGCATCCAGAACTTCTCTGGACAACCTGTTCTAGTGCCTCGCCACCCTCACAATAAAGAATTTCTTTCTAACACCTAATCTATTCTGTTTCAGTTTGAAGCCCTTCCCCCTTGTCATGTCACTACATGGTCTTGTAAATTTACAAGTCCCTCTCCATTTTTCTTGTAGGGATTAACTGGCTGTGGTTGGAACTTGTGTTTTCCAGTCACTGTTACAATAAATTATCATCAGCCTCTTTAATGATATTGTCCCTGGTACATTAGGACAGTAAGAAAATGCATAAACAGTTAATCAGAGAAAGAATGATCACCTTCTCTCTAACTGTGCTGCTTTGAAATGTGTTATCCAAATACACTCCATGTTTTTACTTGCCTTATTATCAAGGAAGCCTCTAGGAGCTGTAGTTTTACTTCTGTGTCAGGGATTGATAGGTAATTGTAAATTCCTTCCCTTTGGCATACTGTAACCTGTGACTTCATATGCAAAGCTCCAGAGTGTTTTAACAGCATCCTTGGGTTTGGACAAATACACAGCTCAACAATCTGCATTTTCTGAGGTTGAAACACACAGCGTCTCAAACATCATAAATGCCTGTTTAGCCCACATTGTTCAAAGGGTTTTTTGTAGAAATCATAGAACAGTTGGAAGTTTAAAAGAAGGAAAAGGTTGCTCTGTGTGAAAGCTTAAGTATTTTGAAAATAGCAGTAGTGTTAATCTTTTACTCAACTGTACTTCAGCACTAGATTGCAAAACCTTTCTCTCAGTATTTAGACTAAAACTGTTCAGGAGATCCAACACATTTAGTGATAATTTCATACTGTGAATAAAGTATTCTGGAGACTGCAGAGGGTGCTTCAATGCAAAGTCTTGATACAAGACTGTGCAACATAATTAGAATGTTTAAGACTTCATTTTATCTTCTTGTCTAAATACTTTTAGCCTTAAATATTACTAGATAAAACTTTCCTCACACACTTGTGTCTACTACTTTCCTGTTTTGGGGGAAGTTTGACTATAACAGCTGTCAGCTCTACCCTCCTACAAAACATCTTCCTGTCAATTTAGACTTCTGTATTTTTATTCTATTATATATTTTCGGTTGTGTGATAAAAACACTGATCAAATCCTAAAATAGGTGGCTTTGAGTTTCTTGTCGTACACTGACTTTTTTATTTTCTGAAGTCCTGTTACTACCACACAAAACCAAAGCAATAAAACTAAGTTTATGTTAATGTGAAATCTTTCCTGAAACTATTTTGAAAACTCACTGAGATGAGCCTAAATCTGTCTTTCTGATGTATATAATCCTGTGCATGCTCTCAGCACTTAACCTCTGAAAGACAAGACCAAGTTTGAAGGCGGTGAGCTACTTCCTAATGGGAACTTAGTTGGAAGAAAGTATTAACATAAAACCACTAGCTTTTCAATTTATTTCTAGATTAATCACATAAAACTCTTCATGTTAATGTTTTGTTCTGCTTTCTCCCATATTTGAACTCCTTCACAGAGGACAGTGAATTAAGAAGAACCTTGCAGTCTTTAGCTTGTGGAAAAGCACGAGTATTGATTAAAAATCCAAAGGGCAAGGATGTAGAAGATGGAGATAAATTCATCTTTAATGGTGATTTCAAGCATAAATTGTTTAGAATAAAGATCAACCAGATTCAAATGAAAGAAACAGTACGTACTTTTTGCATTCATTCAGTTTATGTATTAACTGTTTATCTACATATCCCATATGGAAAGACATAATCTCTTGTATTTTTTGCATATAAAGAATATTTAATTTAAAACGATATTTAACTTTTAGAGTAGTTAAGATGACCCAGAGAGGCAATAAAGACTTTAAAAATCACTGAAATTGAAAACAGCTTAGGTTGCTTCCTGTGCTTGCAAATTTAAATGCCTATATATTAAACTAAAAGGATCTTGTAGATGTTTCCGTCTATCTTAGAAGTTTCTGTGGTATTGCTGAAGTGTTGGTACTATATTGAACCCATGAATCAAATGTCACCATGTCACTTCTATATTTAGCAGGTAAGAGGGCTATAAAAGTCAGGGTTGTCCCTGATTCTGCAGTAGATATCTTTGTTGTATCTGAATCCCCATTCTTGATACGAGATGACATATTCTAATTAACATTGGCTTGTTTCTTTTTTGCCTTTGCATATTAAATTCCCTGAAAGTCAAACTGGAGTTTGACACAAAACACTGCTGTATTTGGGCTGTCAGAGTATTATGTGTTCTCTCAAAAATCTGAAGGGAATTTCCAAGATTTACTTTAATTTATCAAATAATGGAAGATAAGACAGATGTTATTTTTTCCTTTACATTATCCTTAATTTTCTCTTTTACTTGCTTTAGCAGTACACTTCAGAATCACTTAGCATGTGGTAATGCGTGCATCTGTCTCAAGGATGAGTAAGAACGCATGAGTTTCATTTTATTGCGAAGCTTAACTATAGAGATGTAATTATTAAAAAGTAGCAATAGAAGGTGATATGATTTGTGGTATTGTATTGTTCATTAGGTTGAGGAACAGGTCAGCACAACTGAAAGAGTATTTCAGGACAGGCAATATCAGATTGATGCTGCTATTGTACGAATAATGAAGATGAGGAAGACTCTTGGTCATAATCTTCTTGTTTCTGAATTGTATAATCAACTGAAATTTCCTGTAAAGGTAACTTACGTTTTTGTTTGTCAAGCCATCCTAGATTTATCTAAATATATGTAATATATTTTTCTATTCAGCTTGTCTATAATAGAGCAAGAAATGTGAAATATCACAGAATTAAACCCAAAGATTAAGGTATTGTGTGAACAGAAATAAGTCAGAGTATCACTAGTACATTAATTATATACTATGGTGCATTTCTTATGTAGCTTTTAGCAGTATTTTTTTTTAACATGTTTGCCTTTGTATTACTAACTGTTATTCTAATCTCATCTTTTCTTGTAGCCTGGAGACTTGAAAAAGAGAATTGAATCTCTCATTGACAGAGACTATATGGAGAGAGACAAAGACAACCCCAATCAGTACCACTATGTTGCATAAAGGAGGAGAAATAGTTTTATTTGAAAAAGTTAAAAAATGAAAAAATAAAAACCAAAAGCATCCCCATGTATCTTCAGGACACCAAATACCAATGCTGTTCCAGACTTTCCTTTTAGCAGATTTCAGGTTGATATATATTATTCAACCAGCTGCATGCACTGCTGTGGAAAAGAAGCAAAATGACATGTTAATTGATCACCTTTGTCAAGACTTCTTACTAATTTTAAATGTCCTGGAGTTTTTTTCCCCTTTAGTTAATCTTTTGTTCTCTTGGGTTCTTCAAAATTTAGTTTTACAGTTTTGTTTAACAATGTCATTGAAGTTGGATGGTAAAATCACCTGTGTGAGAAATACTTCTGTGATGGATGCAAGTCTGGTTTCTTCATTTAGGTGTTCCTGACTGCATCCATAAAGTCCCTAAATGCTGCATTCTTTAGCTACAGTGACAACTTGGGTAACTTTTCAAAAACGCTTCATTGATGAACATGTATGTACAAGCAGTGTTGTTGAAATACACTGAAGTTTTGCACCATGAAAACCCTTAAACTTGTGTTCAGGTAAGTTCCTTTCAAGTTACTACAAACTTCAGTCTGGTTTGGATAAATCAGGTTTTGAAGTGAGATTCTTGAAGTGCCAAGAGGATAATTGCATTCGTGTGTGTACTGAGCTGTTGGATTACTTAGCTAAAATATGGATTGTTCTGTTATTACTACTTCTGCTGACTTGAGTGGCAAAGATTAGATCTGAGTCAAAGAGGCCGTACCTCATTCTAGGGCAGCAGGTGTATTTCACTGTTCTGTAATTGCTGTAACATTTAGTTCTGCCTTGAAAATAACATCCAGGGAACCTACTGTACAGCGTGCTCCACTTTAAGAAAACAAAACCTTTTTTAAAAAAATACTTTTATGGTCTCAATATTGGGAAAGCATAGCTTTTTGTCTTGAAAGACTTAAGGATTTTGTGAGTACTTTGTTACATATTGTACATATGTAAGTTGATTTGAATTAAAGAGTGAAAGACACTGTAGATCTGTTACATAATTGTAACTTCAAGGAAGACACCTTTTCTGGTATTACTTGCAAGACTGTTTATTTTCCTGATTTGTGTACTGGTATGTTTCATTCTGAAAAAGAGGTACCAAAGGAGTTTTGATCACTACATAAATGATAATTTAACGGAGCAATATTTCCTTGAGAGATACCTTGCTAAGTTTATGTAACATGGAGTTTGTGCATCAGTTAAAAGGCCACCACCTCTTCTTAAAGTAAACAATGCTATGAGTTGACATCTTGTGGAACTACATCTTAAAAGTCCTTATTCTATCCTCTGGTGTCATTAATTGTATTGCATTCTGAATTATTTTTGTTCCCTTTGTGTTTAGAAACTAAACACATTTAGTTTACTGTATTTAAAGCATATTTAATATTATAATTTAATGTAGACTTATTTTAATATTTGAATCTTCAGTTAATGCAAATAAAATCTTTGATGCATATTACGTAATAATTTCATAGCCTTTGTGAGAATATGGCACTTCAGTTTATTTTTGTGGTTGGTTCTTTAGTGTTAGTTACACCATTCACTTTGTAGTTCACTTTTTATGTGTATGGAAACCAGTGAGATCCATCTTACCAGACTTCTACAACAAAAAGGAATACGTGCCTCACAGAAATGGAACAGCCAGAGAGGCTTTATCCACACTGAAAGCTGGCAGTAGTGTGCAGTAGCTGTTAGGAAGCAGTGAGAATGTACTGCCTGCCCCTTCTGAACCCAAATGTTCTGGTTCAGTGGTTTTAAACAATAGCTTAAAACAGAGGTGTTGCGCTGAAGATGACTGACATAGTTCTGCTTCAAGAAGCAATGTTAATAGATTAAAAGTGCTGAGATGTGCAGTTTTTCCAAATTGCCACAGACTAAGAACTCTTTGGCCAAGTTAGTGTGGTCTAGCAATTAAAAATTAGTTGTTCCACAGCAGTGGAAATGATGAAGCCTGTCTTTCTGTGCTGTATGCCTTGGTCCCCTACTGTACCATCCCCTGCAAATAACCTCAAGCAGCAGGACTCAGAGAGGTTCTCCTTGGTTCTGCCTTTCTGCTTGTGGGAGTGGGGGTTTTCTCCCTCATCCAGCTGTGATCTCTACCCATCCCCTTACCCCCCTGAACCTACAGAGAATGTAATGATCGGTGAAGACTTCTATTCTTCTAGATTGGTCTGCAATCAGAGGCTTCCGAGGTTCAGAAGCTTTGGGAGAGACTGACAGGCCAGGTAATGGTGGTTCTTTTTCTCAGGTCCTCATTTTTCATTTGATTTCCTCAAATTTTTCTTACTGGGATATTTTGTGTGCTGAACCAAACAGGTAAGCAGTTAGTTTATGAGTCAGCATGGAAATCACTTTTCCATAGTGAAATAGCTGCACTTTATTGCTTTTCAGTAGCTGGTGATGGAATTTGGCTGAGCAGCCCACCACAATCAGTCAGTTCTGTGGGCTCACACTGCCCCCTGAGTGTACCTGTACCCACAGGGCAGAGGTGGTTAAACATTTCTTCCTGGAAGATCACCCAGTGTTGAAGATTTTGGGCAGTAGCAAAGTAACAAATGTCCTCTGTAGAGTATCTGTGTTCAGAAGTGTCTGGGAAACCTGGATCTTGGCAATTCAGTGTCCTTAGAACAAACTGTATAGCAGCTTCTATGGAATGACCAAAATAACAGCAGGAGTCTGGATCCCCCTGCAGGCTCTAACTTACCCAAACATTATACGCATTTAAAAAGCAATTTTCCTAAACGTAACATGCTGTTACCTAGCCCAACATTTCCTGAGGGAAAGCGAGTGTGAGAATGTAGGCTGGGGGGTGACTTAAAGGTGCTTCCCAAGCCTGGCAGTTACAGCTCTCCTTAACCAGACAACAGCCTCCTTTCTGCTCTCTCCTTGGGTCTTTTTTTTGTAGTTCTGTATTTTAGCTTCCCCTGGACTCCTTTATCTGAACCTGGGTTTATCATTTAACTCTCTTGATCCGCTGCAGCTTTTTTCATCCTTTCTTTGTGCTATACACCTTTGAAAGAAAAAAATTACACACCTTCAGGTAGTACTTTCAGGTACCTTCAGTGTCTCAATTTGTTATGCAGATCTACCTATGCACTGCTCCAGGCAGGGGGCAGACTGGCTGGAAAGCTGCCTGGTGGAAAAGGACCTGGGGTGCTGTTTGACAGTGGCTGAACAGGAGCCAGAGTGTGCCCAGGTGGCCAAGAAGGCCAAGGGCATCCTGGCCTGGATCAGCAACAGTGTGGCCAGTAGGATCAGAGCAGTGATTGTCTGCCTGTACTCAGCACTGGTGAGGCCACACCTCACATCCTCTGTTGTTCTGGGCCCCTCAGTACAAAAAAAGACACTGAGGTGCTGGAGAGTGTCCAGAGAAGGGCAGTGGAGCTGGGGAAGGGTTTGGAGCCCAAGTCCTGTGAGGACCAGCTCCAGGAGCTGGAGTTGTTAAGGCTAGAAAAAAGAAGGCTCAGGGAAGGGGGCCTTCCTGCTCTCTACAACTGCTTGAAAGGAGGCTGTAGCCAGGTGGGGGTTGGTCTCTGCTCCCAGGTAACAAGTGACAGGATGAGAGAATAGACCTCAAGCTGTGCCAGAGGAGGTTTAGATTGGATATTAGGAAAAATTTCTTTACTGAAAGGTTGTCAATCACTGGATCAAGNGGAGGCTGTAGCCAGGTGGGGGTTGGTCTCTGCTCCCAGGTAACAAGTGACAGGATGAGAGAATAGACCTCAAGCTGTGCCAGAGGAGGTTTAGATTGGATATTAGGAAAAATTTCTTTACTGAAAGGTTGTCAATCACTGGATCAAGCTGTCCAGGGAAGTGAAGTCATCACTACTGCTGGAAGTATTTAAAAGATCTGTATGTGGTGCTCAGGGACATGGTTTGGTAGTAGACTAGGCAGTGCTGGGTTAACAGTTGAACGCAGTGAGGTTTGAGGTCTTTTCCAACCTTAATGGTTCCATTCTATTTGTAGGTTTATTATCTTTGGCAGGTATGTTCAAGAGAGTGGACTCTGTACCATAAAATTGATTAGCCATGCCTAGCAAGTCTCTTCAGAAATGAAGTAACTGTGTGAAGTCAGGTAATACTCAGCAAAACGCTACAGGAAAATAAGCGTCATGTTTAGTGGAAATTCTTTCCTGGTATCAATTCCTAGCCTGTACTCTGTCTCCCTTGCTTGTACTCTGCCCTGACCTCACAGGACAGCTTTTATTGTAGTAATGGCTCCTACATCTCCTGTGTGTTTCCCATGAGGAGGCCATTCTTCATCCATGGCTCTGAAGAAAGGCCAGGGAGTGCATCATGGTTCATGTCTGGGTTTGTGAGCATGCTGGTTAGCCAGCAGCTCTGTCAAAAGAAATGTGTAGGGGCTGGGTAAGGACTACATTTCATATCCCTCGGTGACAGCACTAATTTGGACCTCCAGGCTGTGTATATAGCAGCTTTTACAGAAGCTGTAACTTTGTTTGTTTGTCTTACTCTGCTATCAAGTTTGATTGATGTCAGCCAACAAGATACCAAGCAGTTGGGCTGATGGCCAACGTGGTTGTGCAAGACTTGGTGCATTTGTCTAACAAACACCTTGGTAATGCTTGTTCTGAAAGGAGGTGGAAATTGGTATCGTGCCATCTCTGCACCATTATTAAAGGCCTAGTGAGCTAATGATCCACAGCATGGAAGGTCAACATCATTCTCTGCTGATAACCTTATGTTCTTTATTTACCAAAATATTGTTGCTTTATGCAACTTATATATATATAGTGATCTTTTTTTGGTAGTAATCCAGGCGTCTGTCATTTTTCTGTTCATAGATGCCTACTGATTATCCAGCAGGAAGGCAGAACACTGCACACCACGTTTAAACCCCAGCTCAGGCCCCCCTCTCCATTTGTCTTGGGCCAAACTTTGTGTTCCACAGACCTTCCTCCACTCCCAGTGCAGGTTCCAAAAACAGTGATCCAAAATAAGAACAACCCATGCCCCACCTTCATTACCCTCAACTCCTCTGCAGATGACTCATTCAAACACTTGACCAGAGCTGCTCATTATGTCCTCTTCCAAACTGACTAACTTCTGCTTTTGGCAATGCATGGCAAGAATAAAGATTGCTAGAAGTGTTGCACAGAAAAACAAACTAAAATAATACACTGCCTTGTCTAAAAATGCACAGATAAAAATGCAGCATTAACAAATAAATGTGTGTTTATAGCAATAGCATTGAAATTGAAAGGCAGATCCCCAGGCCACCCTAAGGAGCAACTAAACTTATCCAGGATGTTTTGGGGAAACAGGAAGTGTGAGTGAACTGAGACAAACAGCAAGGAAAGGTCAAGTTCACAGCGGCTGACCTTGACTTTAGCCGCTGGGAGTAGCTAAATTGCATTTCAAACGGGTTCAAAATAAAAATGTATGAAGGCAGCTTGGGAGCAGAAATCATTCTGCCTCAGAGATGATTAATCTGGAACAGCCTGTAGTGAGGGGAGGGCCTATGTAGCAGTCATTCTGAGAAAACAGAGGCACACTGCTCTTGGCACACATTGCAACAGTACTAGAAACAGGATTTCAGGAGCAAGATATATGCTTCTGAGGTCTCAGATGAAGTAAGCATATCCCCAACAGTGTGGTAAGAGAGAGCATTGGATTACAAAGTGATCAAATTACCTGGGCTTCCCATCTCCGTTACATCAGAGAATGTTTATAAACTAACTTCACCTTCTTTTCTGGTTTTCTCAAACAAACAAACAAACAAACAAAAAAAAAGGATTCCTTAAAAACCATCAGACATCTGAAACTACGTGAAACTGCCATTTTTACCCATGAAAACACACGTCATTCGCAGTCCCTGTTTTGTCCTGGAACACATGTGACTCATGTATACCTGGGTATATATAGATAGAACTCTTCAGAGATAACAGACCATCAACTTCCAATGTTTTTATGCAGCTGGGACTGAATTAATTCTGTGCGAAACGACTGTCCTCACCTTAGACTACCTTTAGGTTCACTGGCATGGAGCATATTCTGGAGGCAATACAGAGCTCAGGTGGGTTACTCGCTCCCCAAAGTCATTCCCCCCTCTGCTCCCTCACTGCCCCTTTCCCAGAGCACTGACCGCACACCGCTCCCCCTTTCCCAGAGCAATCACCGCACACCGCTCCCCCCTTTCCCAGAGCAATCACTGCACACCGCTCCCCCTTTCCCAGAGCAGTGACCGCACACCGCTCCCCCTTTCCCAGAGCAGTGACCGCACACCGCTCCCCCTTTCCCAGGGCAGTGA
>VZTF01008854.1:73350-211501 GCA_013397755.1 Cnemophilus loriae
GGCGGCCGCCCTGCTCGGTAAGGGGGGGGACGCGGGCGGCCTGTGCGCTCGGTGGGGTGGCGGGGGGATCGCAGCGGCCTGAGGCGGCCCCGGGGCTGGCGGCGCTGGACGCGGCACCTGTAACTGGAGATCCGCCCGCCCTCTGGCTCCCACCTGCTGTCGGCGTTCCCGGGTGCTGACCGACCCGCGGGGGCTCGGGGCTCTTGGGGGGCCTTCCCCCCCCTCCCCGCGCCGGGCCCCTGTGGCGCCCGGGAGCCTCTGAGGGCCGCCCGAGGTACGAGGGCAATGATGGACGGGAGGCGGCGGCTGCCGCGCCCGGCGCGCTGAACCGCGTAGAGCCCGGGAACGCCGGTCTGAGCACCTGCGTTGGAGGGTAGGGAGAGCGCTCCGGGAGGAACCTGGAAACGCGCCTGGACCACGAGGCGTGGAGACGCGAGAGCTATTGATGTCATTGCTAGGAAGCAGCGCTTTTCTATGGGGCATGTAATGCTCCCTTGCTTAATGGCTTTCTTCCTGCCCTATCTTGAGTAAAATACGAAACGCGTCTGGAATGGAGAGATTTCAGTGCCTTGATGAGAAGGTTTGTTAGGGCACCAAGGCTGTTTTACGAGGAAATGTGTCTTGCTTGTTTACTGATAACTACCTTGCTTTTGGTTTCTTGTCTTGAAAGCCACATCACGCAACGCTATCAGGTTTCTGAGATGTGGTTTTGGCAGCAAAGGAAACTTGTTCAGCAGCTGGCCAAAATATTTCCCAAATAAAGTAGCAGTTGAGAATGCTTATCTGCCATCATTTTTGAGATAGGACAGTCTTTGCGACTCCTGTAACGTCTCTTTGGTAGTAAATATCGTTATCACCATTGACCGTACTTCGGTTTCACTGAGCCCAAAAGATGCCACTCTCAAAGGGCATTGAGCAGTTCAGATATCCAGCCCTCGTGAGCCAGTGTAGCGAGCACAGTGACTTCCAGTGCTCCTTGACTTGCTTTTTAGGGCTGGCAGCTGAAGTGTCGTTGAACTGGTGTTATAGTGGGAATTATTTGTATAGTTTCTTCGATATAGTTATGGCTTACATGAAGAATTGCATTATACTTTGCTTTCAAATCAGCTTTTTTGGGATTTTTATGTGGTACCACAGTTAATACTTTCTGCCACTGCAGTAGTCTTCCTCTGCATAATTAGCAGTTACAAACATAATGTCGATTCATTATCTTTGTCACTTTCTGGCATGTATAATGTGTTAGGTTTCTGCAACAGGGGCAACAGAATAGTTTATTTTACCACAGAGTAACTATTGACTGATAGTCGGGACTTTGTACCAGTGTCTAGCACCTTAGTAGCTGGGTATTTCTTTATAACTTCATACTGCAGTCTGGGGGAAGATTTTGTGGTGCAAATAGAGACCCCTTTCTTGCTAGAGTGTGGGGCTTGGGTTGTAGGTGAGGTGAGAAGAATAAGATAATGATAATGTATGAGCTGAAGTTTTCAGATATTTTAGCTCGTTTGCAGCCTTTTAGTCATCTGAGTGAACACTAATTAGGATAAGGTAATGATCACAGGAGACTCAAAGATTAGCATGGGTGGGGCAGATGTGAAGACTTGTTTGGTGATGCCTTGACTTTGGGACAGTAGAATTTTTTTTCTACCTGAATACCTCACCATACCTCACTTACTGTTTCAGTTTTCTATTTAAATTGAGCAGCAAGCCCTAAGTGAATGTTTCATGTGTCAGCATTGAGGATTTTGTAACCAATTTCCTCGTTAATACCAAACATACCTACGGAATTAGGAAAACCTTTAGGTAGTATGGTGGTAAATGTAGGGAAAGGGGGCTATGGAAAGTGGAAGTACCTCCCCTAAAGTTAGCTGCTGCTTTTTGAAATACTGAGTAAGATGGTGCTTGTCTGTTGTTGAACACGATGAGTCAGTTGGATTGTGTGCCAAACCCAGCAGAGCTGCTCGTGCTCTCTGAGATCTAGAGCACCCATAGATTTCTTCATTACTGAAACAGACACATCAGAGAACACTTTCCTGAAAATTTAAGATTAGAAGCAGACATGGATTCAGTGTAGTGAGTAAGTAATGAAGTGTTTGAGATTTGGGGAAGGAAAATTTAGTTTTTCGAGGTAGTGTGATGCCATTTCAGAGTCACTGACGCATAATCCATGTGTTTCTATTGCACAACTCTAGTCCAAAGAGGAATGTCAAACCTTGCTACCAGTGTAGAGCTAGTTGAGAGAAACTTGATAATGAATTCCAGCCAGTGAGCATTTTGGTGCTGAGTTGTTTTTCTCAGGTTTGGCATTATCAGGTATTTGGAACTGAGACCAGTATAACTTGATTTTCACAAAATCTATCTGCTTTAACGTTGAGCAACTTTCCAAACACTGTTTTACCAAGTGACACCCTTGACATAGTGTTTGCTTGATAGCCGCTTGAAGCGTGTTGACACAGTCTCTAAGGATCTGAATTAGTGTGCCAGTCATCATGTGATAGGTTACTTGGCTTTGACTTCAGCAGCTTTTCTGACTTGTGAAGTAACTTCTTGCTTGCTAACAACTCTGCAGATTACCTGACACGCCACTTTTGAGATGTGTTTCTAAGATTTCTGTTCAGGCTGACCAAGGAGTTTCATTTTTTTGTGTAACCTGCTTCTAGATTGTTCTGTAGCGATTAGGATGTTTTCTAATCAGTAGTAGATGACAAAGTGAAGAATTGCCTCTAAGTACAGAGGACCCTGACTCCAAGAAAAGATTGATACTCTGTTGCAACATTAACTGCTGTTGTTATCTCTGATAAGCTTTTGTAGGTCTCAAAGAGAAAAGCTTATTTCTAGCAAAAGGCACACCTCACCTTTCCTTGTTGCAACTTCAACAGTTTGTCTTTGCTCTCAAGTCAGCCATGATTATTTGGAAATTCCTTGAGAAAGCTTGGTGCTGAAATTGATTTCTTGGTATGTGTTCTCTTAAGCTTGGCAGAAGACACTTCTGGGCATATGAGTGGTGGGAATTACAATAGCTATTTGAACACTCCTTTGCATTATCTTGATTCTATATGACATACTTTTAAATGAACCTTACGTTTCAGTAAATCAGGATTCCATGGTTTTTGGGCATCTGACTTCAAGATGGACTGGTGTCCCTTTCAGTCTTAGTAAAACAGTTTCTTAACCTTCTCTGTCCCTTGACAGCACCACTGACTATCAGTACTACTTTTTCTACTGTTAATTCCAAATGCGAGAGTCTTAGGAGCACCCTGGCATTAAGAGTACAGAGTTTAAATGTGCATCAGCTCTGCGCAGTGGGTACTTGTTCCCTCTCCAGTGTTCAGCCTTGAGCACAGTAGTTCACAGTTAATGCATTTGGTTTTCTTGTATTAAACTTGTGATGACATCTGTTTTCTTAACAATAATTCACTCCGTATGATATGGGAACACCTGTATTGTTTACTTTCCTTGACAGGGTTAAGATCTACTCTGTAGGACTAGGAGAGTGGTTTTACTCAGGCAGTTAGTTTATTACCTTATTTCCAATATCCTCTCCTCTGGGGAAGCTTTCTCTTTAAGTTGTCACACAGTGCTCCTTTCTTCAAAACATCGTTTGAGGCCGGCAGCTGCCTTGAAGAATGTGTGTAAGTTGTGTGGTGCGATACAGCAGCACTAACCAGAGCAAGTGCAAAATGGACTTGTGTGAATGCTGAAAAGGGTCTGGCCAGGGGAGTTCAGCTCTACCAGTGCACTCATGTAACCATTTGCTGTAGAGCTATCCCAAGACTTCCTTTCTCTAGATAGGAAGCCATAAAGAAGTTTCATGTGACTAAACTTGATGCAATTGTGCAATTCTCTGGCCGTATGGCAAGTATATGGCTTTTAGATAGCCTTTCCTTTATAGTGCTTTTGTACTTGTATAAATTTGTTTATAAAGACAGAAGTTATTCATCTGCAAACTTGAACTGAGAAACAAAATGTTTACTGCCTTAACTGAAGTCAACAGTATCAAAACCATAATCTGAGATTGCATGAATGTGTCTGTCGGTTGGCAAGGATGAATATTCAGGGCTGGATCAGGAACTTCGTATAATCAGGTGCTGCACCTGCACAAGTGCAGCTGGTTCTCTTATCCCCTAAAGTACTCTCATGCATCCTTGAATTAAGCTCTGTTCTCCCTTTCCCCACCACTGGGTTTGTATTTAAGTGAGTCCAGCCTTGTCTTTTCCTGCCAGCTTTCTAGATAGCCAGCATTCAGTCTTGTGTGTCCGTTGGTGAAAGGAAAGTATAACTCATAATTTTATGGCGACCATCTCCCCTCTTGCAAAGTGCTTCGTACATCCAGCCTGTCAAGGGGTTTTCCTGCTTTCAGTTGTTCCTGTCTTTTTCTTTCTGTATTATCCCGAGGTGGTATGGGTTCTGAATCCTAAGGAAGTGATCTTGAATCGGTCTTCTGATAAAGGACTTGGACCAGGTGTCCCTCTGGGAGTGGTGCGTACATTAGAAGACAGAGCATTAGAGGAGAGCATAACTCCTCAGGGATTTTTCCATTTTATTCTCTGGCTTAGATTTAGGAATCTGAAGTGGTGGCTGAGGTTACCGCTGTTCACAAAACGGCACTAAGATGACAGGATCATTCTGAACCATCAGAATGAGTGAATTACTGGGCAGTTTGGTTCACATGTACAATAGAAAATAAACCTTCTTTAGATAATAACTAGCATTTCTTATCTCCTTGGATTAATGCTCCATAGGTAACAGTGTTCACTGCATTTGCCATCAGAACACCTGGGCAAAGGTGCAGAGCAACACATCAGTACTGCATCTTAGGTACAGAATAATTATGTAGGACTGGCACCCTTACCCCCAGAGTGCTGGTGCACAGTAATTTGGAGTGGGCTGGAGCCGAGGAGAGTCTGTGAGTATGGCCAGGCTGTGGGATACTCTGAACCCCGACACAGCACATCCCAGGAGCCGGCAGCTGCGCTGTGCTGCAGCCATGGTTTTCCTCTCGAACACCATAGGCAGTTGGTGTAACTGCAAACAGTCCCATCCACTGGGTATCTGTATGGATGGAAGTACTGATGATACGGGATGTGTGCCCAGGTGGATTTGGATGGCTTGCTGCCCTTTATTCCAAGAGGGAGGAAGAAAAATGCTAAAGAAGTTTTTACTTATGCAGGAAACATGACTATAGTAATAAACCCCAGATTATATAGCAGTAGCTTTTGTGTTTACTTATTGTCAGTGTTCATGTTTCTAATAAAAATCGGAGGCAAAGTAAATCATTAACTATAGTAACTGAAGTCCTCTTTGCAAGCAGATGGTGTACACAACTGCCGTTAAATATGCTTGGTTTTCTAGCGCACAACAACCATTCATCTCTCTCGCTCTTAGTAGGTTTCCATTATATGGGAGAGTAAATCAAGGGTAGCTGTGTTTGACTAACAGGATTTCAGTTATAAGAAGGTTGAAACCTGAAAGCATGTGCTAGGTTGTTTTGTTAGCTTTGTAGTTTTCAGCTTAAAACAAACATGAGGTAGATTTCTTTAAGATAAATTGTTATACAATCAAGGAAGTATATGTTTTGTTTGACTTCATTATTTTATCTCAGGCTGTTAATATACTTTGGGTTTTTTTGAGGTAGGTATGTTAGATAATGAAGGATGCTGGATTTAATTCAGGCAACATCTCTAGTTGTTGCTTTAACAGTTACCTTAAGTGTTTTCTTGCATGAGACTTTAGTTGCAGAAATTAGGTATAAAGGGAGAGATTGTCTTATGATTTTCAATTGAAAATGTGCAGCTAGAGTAAATATATAAGCAGCCTTTTTTTGGAACCTATTGGAATACAAAGGAAGCATCTGAACCAAGTGAAATATCTTTGATGTTAGTAGATTTTTGGTAATTCTTTTACTAAATATCCATAATGTAGTGTTTCCAGTCAAGTGAGTAATGAACCTAACGAAACTTACTTTTTGCTATTAGAAAGTCTTGGACTGCTTCATTTAAATCTGAAGCACTGCACTTGATGTGTCACAGGTAGTTGTCATAAGGGCTCTGCAGTTTATTAAGAGGAACATTTAAAGCCTAAAGTTAAGAATCTTGAGATTGTATCAGTTTTTGTGTTAAACTGCAAAGAATGATATTGTTATGAGATGTACAAATAATATTCTCAACTTGTAGATATGGCCTGATAGAAATTAAGCAATCCACTATGTAACTTCATTAGAAATATTCCCAGGATAGATTGATTCAACATCAGTTTGCTTTTCTGTAGTCTTGACATTTTGACTGTAGGCTCGTAGTGTTTGTGGGCTGGTGATGATTCATACATTAATCACTACTCGACACTGAAACTGCCTTCACAAAACTCAACAGCTGCTTTCCTGCTAGACCCAGCGAGCTGTTCCTGGGCCTTAAACTGGCTGGAGCAGAGAGTAGGCAGGACCTTCTTTCCTTCAGTGTCTTGATTTGTTCTTCAGTGGTTTCTTTGTAATTTTTCTTTGCTCCTATGTCCCTTACGTTTCACGCGGTTTCATCTGCATTCCTTCAAGACCTTGGGAGCAGATGATGCTGCAGCACAGTTCTCTCTGATCACCATCCCTGTGAGTGTTGCCTTACTTGCAGTGAAACAGCTCTCACCACTCCATCGAGGACAGCTCAGTGTCTCGTGCTGGATGTGTCTGTCTCATCACTGACACTGCAAATCCAGCAGTTCCTGAATATTTCTTAAGAAGGACTGGGGTTTTATAGCATTTGTTCCACACTAATGAAATCAGGATTCATATAATGATGTCAGTTTAACCTTACAAAAATTTAGTAGTTACGCAGGTGTTACTTTTTAATGTTTATTCATGCCCCTTATTCTTTATTACTTAAACTTGCTGAGGGTGATTTATCAGCTCTTCATTACCAGAATTTGTCTTCCGTTTGGTGCTTTCTGGTATGTCTGCATTGTCTTTTGTTGTTCTCTGAATCATCTGTAATGGACAGGTCTGTCGTGTTTTCATTTAGGTCAGCAACATTTTTCTTAATTGTTTTTCAGTCTTTTCTTTCCTCTGCATTTCTTCTTAAAATTATTTTTCCTTCATTCTTTTACTCCGTGTTTCTTCATTATTTTTAGCTCTAAAATTGTCAAGATTTTTAATAGCTACCAAACAAGGGAGTCTGCACGCACACTGAAGGTTTTCATTCTAGCACATTTTCCAGTCACAGTGTTAGTTCAAGGAGCAATGGATTCTTATTCCCCGCCCCTACACTTTTCTGCGCTGGGCTAGAAATCTTGAGGAAAGTGTAAGTAGCTTGTTTTTGAGAAAACTAGTGCTTGCATGAAATGTAAACAAGTTCCAGATGTAAATGCAAATCAAAGGAAACTTTGCAGATTGAAATTTCCATGTAGAAGAACGTGTTTCTGATACTGCTCTGAATTGCAATAAATAACATTTATTTGTGAATATATGGTCCTTAATCAACATTTTATGCTGGACATAAAGGCAAAGGTAGGACAGTTTTGGTTTGAAATAAGTTTTCCACACTGTCTGTTCTTAAGCATTTTTTTTCTTCTGTCCATCTCTGATTCAAGTCTAGACTCTTCAAAAACTGGGTGAAGTTGAATGAATTCCAGTTTAAGCTTTGCCCTCTTTGGTGAAGGGGGAGGATGCGGTGTTGCTAAGGGGAAGGCAACAAGGGAAAATGCATGCTAGGTGCCAGAGAAATAGTTTCCAATGTGTTCCTGCAACTGATGTGCCTTCTACTGAAGTCCAGCTGACAAAAGTCCAATTTTTCCTAATAATTGTCTTTATACAATTGTACACACCATAGTTCTGCAGTGAAAAGTTTTAAAATTAGGATTTCTTTTTTGAAAATTTCTCGGGGAGGGAAGCTAGCTAATGGATAACCCCTAATCTGGATGTCTCTGCTGTTATCAGCAGTTGAATGGATTAGCATGTTTGACTCCTTAAAGCTTATTTGCTTGTGATAATGGCTTATGTCTTGCAACTGTTTTTTTATCAGGTTTTCTGCAAGACTGAAGTTGTTGCAAGTGCAAACTGATGAAGTGCTAGCATGAAAATGGTGCAGGCTTTTTGCAGTCAGGTTTGCTTGAGGGGCTTGAGCTACAAATGAAGCAGGAGATAACCAGCTTTCCAGCTGTTTCCAGCCTGCCACAGTGTGTCCACTGTGTGAAGCTTTGTTGGCAGTGGACACTGGTCCCACTGGTCCCTGTCCATGCTGCCATCAGACAGGATGATTGTGTGCTCTCCTTGCTGTGTGTTCTTGCCCTGTTAAGTTGGTACTTAGGGCAATTGTACTCAGCATGCTCTGAGCATTGAGGCTGGAGTGGAACAAGGGGCAGAAAAGCTTTTCTCTGCTTTTCTCAGCAGCTCAGTCTGAGTTTAGCTTAAACCAGTCAGGAAAACATAACCCCAGTCTGTGTCAAGGTCTTGGCCCCCTCCTCCTCTCAAGTGTGGAGACCATGAGGACGGTAAAGAGAAGTTCTCTCCTGGCAGGGGTAGCATGCTCTATCATGCTATTTTTGGCAGTGCCTTCAAAACATCTGCAGTCAATCCAAGCTTTCTAAATGCTGCATTCAGTGCATGTACAGCTGAGTGTCCTGGTACAGCGGGAATGAAGGCTGCATGGTGTGCTGTGGGGGGAAGGCAGAGTGCTGGAGGCATGCAGCATCAAATAAGCCAAGTCAGGTCTGGCTGAAGATGGTGAAATTATTGCTGTGTATGGTGAACACTGAAGCTGCCTTGAACACTATGACTGGTGTTTACTGCATGTTTTTCTTAGCTCTTAGGACCCAGCATGTCAACAGTTTTGGTTTGGATGGCTTTGCGTTTTTATAGATGAGGTGTTAAATTTGTTAGTGATTAAATTTGTTAGTGACTTGTTAGTGATGATGAAGCTAATCTAGAGACTGTTAATGCCCAAGTTTCCAATTAGGTTGTACTCCCAAAATGTACAGTTATATATATTTGTCTCTTTGGGATCAAAAGTGCAAATTTATGTGACACCAGGTTAACTACTTTTGTTTTTTTACCAGGCTTTTTACAGGCTTCCTTTTCATTTGAAGTGAAAGATTCAAGTGGTAAGGTCTGCATAATTGCTGATTTGACAGTAGCCTTCTCAGTGGAATACAAAAGCAATGGGCAAAAAGAGGTAAGGGCAGTGGGTCTCTTACTGCTTGTCATTTATTAGTATTTATAAAATATGTGGTATCTCTGCACGTGTGCAGTATTTAAACTTTTAACAAGTATTTGTGCATGAAAAACTGCTTCAACAAAGATTTTTACCCTCCCAGTCACATAGAATCAGCTTTTCTTTATTATGGATGCTTCTTCTAATTAAACGGCAAGGTTAAGGCTGCCTGGAACAGTCACAAACAAAACATATGTGAAATTACTTTTGTGACTGAAATTCCGCACCTGTCCTATTGATAACTAAAATAGCTTTCACTGGAACTGTAAAGGCAAAAATACTACGAGTTCTCTTTTGTTAACTTGGTCACACTCACATGGACTAAATCTGAACTGAAACAGCTGTCGGCACGTAGCTTTTAAACTTTTTAACTCCTGAAATCTGTGACCTTTTTACTTAGCAAATCTCTAGATTTCAGTGTATCTACAGACCAGTGCAGTGCTTACAAGTTATTCCATATTAACAGCAAAAGCTTGTTAATAGAAAATTAAGAATTTGCCTTAACAAAGAAGTTTTGGGCTCTTTTTTTATCTTCACTACTGAATAGGAATTGTGGATTATTTATAGTCTTTTTGCAGTTTTATGTTGTTGAAGTTGGTTTTTTTCCCTAGCCATCAGTGTAATACAAGGTTAAAAAAATCCTACTACTTTACCAGTGGTGTATGTGCTGTGTGTGATTTGAGCTGAGCCTTACATTGTATAATCCATGTTTTCAATGGTGCTGCTGGTCTGTTATCCTGCCGATACTGGTATATGTGTTTGCACTCAGAACCGACTTCTTTCATAACATGCTTTTGTCTGTTTCTTCTTGTAAGTGGTAAGCTCGAAACGTCCGTGTAAATGTTGTCTATTGGTCTTCAGACAGCACATTTCTTCACAATGTGTAATAAACTCAAAATATTACAGCCAAGCTATGTAGGATGTGCCATTCACTTTTGTTCTTACTCAGTTGTACTACAAGAAGCAAAGCTTAAATTCTCCCATTTTTCACATGTCCAGAGTTTGCCAGATTTGATTCTTGTAGTACAGAAGTACCTGCAAATTCACATTGCTAGTTTAGGAGGAAAAGAAGTCTGAGAGGTGCTGTGGGTATGTACTGTTTTGTCCTCCAATTTCAGAGAGCAAGATTCTCAAACTCGAAGGCCAGTAACATGCTGCTTGCTATATACTGGTATATAAGTAGACATCTTATAGTACATATTGATGTATTGATGTCTGTTCTTGGAAAATAACAGTTTCATAGGATATTTTAAAAGCAGTGAGGAAAAGCTGACATGTGTTTTATTTTCTACCCCACAGTTTGTACACTTTTTTCTTCCGCAAAATGCTTCAGTAGACTCACAGAGCTCATGTGGTAAAGTGAACTCACCTCATCCAGTTCTGGTATTGGATTTTGGAGCAGGACATTCATTAAGCCTGAATTTCTCAGAATCTGCGGACAAGTACCAAGTTGAAGAGTTAGTTTTCCACTACAATCTGTCAGATGCAACTTTATTCCCAAATTCAACTACGGGTAAAGTGAAAACTTCCTGTTGTTATTGTGAAACCTTTCCAGATGCAATACTGAGTCCTTTCTTTAAATACTGGTACATACTAATGCAATGTATCTTTTTACAGGAGGGGTGAAGACTGTATCACATAAAAGTATTATTCAGGCACATCTGGGCACAAAATACAGATGCATCAGCTCCAAGCACATCAATATGAAGAATGTGAATGTTACTTTTAGCAATGTCACTTTGGAAGCCTATCTCACAAATGGCACTTTCAGTGTGAACAGTAAGTACCCTGTAACAGAAAATGTATTTGATGAGCTGATATTTCCAATAACAGGTTATTTCTTTTTAAGTCCTGACTAATCATATTTAAGGCAGGTAGAAGCTGGATCTGAAACTCTGATAACAGCTTCTTTTGAAATGAAGGGACTTGCCTCAGGTTTTCTCTCTAGGATATTGGAATCTGTGGCTAGGAGAGAGTGCCCTTGGTTCCCATGGGTAATGTACTGGGCTCTTCATGAGTATGGGTGTTAAGCACATGCTGCAGTAGGTCGAGTGGGCACATGGCCAAAATCCTAGTTTAAGAAGTGTCTGATAATTTCCAAGCATTATGGCCTCTACCAAAGTAATTTGAACTAGTTACTGTGTGCTCTGGGGAAAACTAGTGAAATAATGGCAGACAGTAGAGAATTGGGCTGTAGAGAGCAGAAACATACATCTTCCTACAGGAGGTTTTTTGTCAGCTGTAACCGTCAGGTTTTTCTCTTTCAGGCACAGTCACAGGAAAAGTGATATTTTTATCCTGAAAGCTTGTATTGAAAAGCAGTTTGGATTTTACTTCAAGTTATTAAAGGTCAATTACTTCATGGTGTGTTCATGTCCTTTGCTTTTGTGGCGGCACTCCTCAAACACAAAAGAGCTGTATAAACTGATCACCCATACTGTCTTAAGGAGTGATAAGTCTTTGCCTTACTTTTAGAGTCTTCATCGTCCCTGGGAAATGTAGAACTTTTCTTTAGCTGTTAATCCCATTTAGGCACCTGCTAAATTGAAACAAATATTAAAAACTAGGGTAGCCAGTGCTAGCACGGAGTGGATACAATGAACGAGTGCCTTCTACTGGAGTATCTCTACCTTGTCCCGTTTCTGTGAAAAATACCTTGTCTGATACATGGTAATAGTGGCATTGACTTCTTTTACGGCTGCTTCAGGAGTGGCTCAGATTTGTGTGTATCATTCCCTTGCTCAAACTTTTCCAGTCAGTGAACTAGTTTGCAATAAAGATGTGTACCTACATATATGCTTAAAAAACCCACACCAACCCCTGATTTCTGTTACTGCAGTCTTCAGAACTATCTCTTTTTTTTTTGAATTATGAAACTTTGATCTAATTGTTTTACCAGGTAAGTATGATAAGTGATCATTTATCAGCAGGCTCAAACATAAGACATGATACTGGGAAAAGCTGATTTTTAACTTCTACAAAACTTCAATAAAATCTCCCTACTATGTAATACTTTTCTTTTTAGTACCTTAAGATCTGCTCTTATATAGTCCTCTGGTTAAAAAAATTCAGTATTGTGTTATTTCTGGAGAGTGCTTCTTGTGGAATGCATATTTGTGAACATTTGCTTTATTTTCTATTCCTGTGCTTCCTTCTCTTTTTTAGATAAGCATAAATGCTTTAATGTGTCACAGTCATATTCTCTAAATTGCTTTTGTCCATCCTGTAATATCACTAACTTGATGAAACTACTGATTCTTAGAAAAAAGATGTGAAGTCCTATGATTGTGATCAGACACTGGTCTGAGTTCAAGGAGTGGGGGCGTGATGTTATTTTGTGGTTCTGTTGTTTCCACATTCCTGTTAGCCATACTGCCATG
The DNA here is from genome assembly GCA_013397755.1 of Cnemophilus loriae. NCBI lineage: Eukaryota > Metazoa > Chordata > Aves > Passeriformes > Corvidae > Cnemophilus > Cnemophilus loriae. Next base: position 85,919 of record VZTF01008854.1, read on the forward strand.
CACAGTTTTTTCTTTAAATTATCATCTTCCCTAAGTTTTCATTACAGTGTTGGATCTGACTTTTCCATTCCTAATGCACAATGAGTTAGCTCTTTCTTGTTTGTTTTTTTAATCCTTTTTTTCTTTCGATCCTTTTTTTTTAATCTTCTTGACCTGAAAATAATATTGTGCCCTCCAGATCTGTTCTTTCTTTCCATTCCTGTAGGCTTGAGCCTTCCCCTGTCCCTTAGGCAGCTAGTTATGGATAAACTTTAGATCTGGAATTTTCCCTTAATATTTTTTGTTCTCTGCAAATCTTTAATGAAAAGATATTTCTGCCAGTGGTCTGTACAAGGCTCGGTGAAGGGAAGAAGAGTCAATATTCAGTGCATCTGCATAACTAGAAATGGTGACTTCTGTCAGTGTACTAGAAGTTAGTGACTGAGGGGCTGGTAGTGGTTATGTGCAACTCTGAAAGGGAGGCTTTCATTTTCTCTCTGTTGGTAGTTTTGCCTGCTGCCTTCCTGTAACTGTTGAGAAAAGACATAAGAATTTGTCTCATCTTCTGATCCATCCTGAAGAGCTACTAGAAACTGCTCTAAATCTGTTCAGTAAAAATAATGTTTCAAAACTCTACCTAGGCTAAACTTCCACTCAATATGATTTGGTTGTTTCCATCTCTGCCAACTTAAATAAGAGCCTCTATGCGTTGAAGTCTTGGAGATAGTAGGTAATTCTCCATTGAAGTACCCAGAAAGCTGCTTTTCGGTTTGTTAGGAAATGATTGCATTTTGGGATCAGACCACTATCAGTTTACAAAATACAAGATCACTCTTCCTTCATCCACCTTCATTCTGCTCTTGGACTTTCCAGCAGTGGAGTAGAAATAGGAAAGTATGCTATGTTGGAGTGTGTGTAACTTCAGATGGTATGATTAGCGTTCCTCTTTCTGAGCCATAATCGAAAGTTAAGCTGCTGTGTAAGTTTAAGGCTATTTACTAGGTGTCTTGTATCTGCAGGATATGTATGCATTAAATTTTAGAAGTAGGCCGTTTGAATCAGGGTTGATTGTTGCTGCAGTTGCTGTTGTCCTTAAAAAGTTGCAAGTTGTTATCCCTGGCATGTGGAGATGACCTTGGCTTGGAACATGAAAGCCTCTACTTTAGTAATGTCTTTGTTTGACCTTTGGTTTTGGCTTAGATTTTCAATGCAGGAACCTTCTTGGCTCCCAGATTAAGTGAGGATCTTGCTGCAACGTGTTTCCAAGTACTCTGGCAAATAAGTCAGAGTCACTATTCCCTTGGAAGTTGCTGCGGGACTAGATGAAAAGAGAAGGCGAGCTTGCACACCTTCACAGCCTTGTTAACTCTGTGGAGGGTTGCTCCTCATGTGGGACTGAAGGGAGGATGGATATGAGAGGATACAGCAGAAAACTTGCCATCAGAAGCAGTGTGTTAGAATCCTCTTGTTAAGGACAGAAGAGCCACAGCAGTATTTTAAGGCTACTCTGGGTATTGCCAGAATAATGAGAGTGAGGGGAAGGAGAACACATTTCCTGAGAGACCACTTTGAACAGTGGGCAGGAGACGTGTTCCTCTGCTTTTCCCACACAAGTGCCCAGAGTGAATGATAGGGATCCCAGCCTGGCTGTGAACAGACAGCAGGAGCGCTGGCTCTGTCAGACTTACCTTGACCTGATGGCAAAGTGAAATGACGGACATAAATGAAGGTGGATGTGGTCACCACGAACTTCAGTGAATTACCAGCAGAGGTGTCGTTTTCACGTGCCAGGCTTTAAAAGGGTCTCAAACTTTGCAACAAGAGTTTAGGTAATGCTTTACTATTGTGTTTCTGAGCTTTTATTATCTTTTAGTAGGAAAAAAAGCTACTTGAGATTGTGTCTTCCTCCCCCTTGAGGATTAAAAAGGTGGATCATCCTACAGCTTCATTTTGTTTGGTAATGACTGTTTTCCTTTCTCTGCAGAGACAGAATGTGCTGAAGATATGGTCTCTACTACTACTGTAGTGCCTACAACTCCTAAACAGACTACTAGCCAGGTTCCAACAATTAGCCCAGCACCAACATCGTCACCCTCAAATCCTGGAGTTGGTAAATACAACGTGACTGGTCCAAATGGAACCTGTGTACTTGCCTACATGGGCTTACAGCTTAATATCACCTATCGAAAAAAAGATGAAAAGGTACATCTTGATTTTTGTTTCTTCAAAGCCTTCAAATTTTTTCTTTGGGGAAGACTTGGTAAATTATTATAAGCTAACCTTTTTCTTTAAAAAGCCCAGGTGTTTCTGTTCATCCGTCATTATCCTCTGTTTGAATTGCTTAACTTGGTTTAGACTAGTGACATTTCAAACACTTCTACTGAAAGTGGTTCTTAAGGATTTTTCCATTCACTAAAAGCAGTATTAAACTTGTGTGTTGAGTCCAGGAAGTGTAAAGTATATGGTCATTTAAGAGAAGTAGTAAAAATTACCAAGATATGAGTAGGGGAATCCTGTTATCAAAGTTGCAATCAAAACAAGATTTTTAAACTGTTAAATAAAATACAGAAATTTGGCCTGAGGCATAGAAACAGTGAATGACTGGTAGAAGGGAAAATTACTACTGTAAAACTGGACAGGCTTGTGACTTAATTACCTTCCAGCCAGCACTGAAGACATTTGGGTTTGACTTTGATGCTTAAAAACTACTTAACAGCTGATTTTAATAGTTAAAAAAAAAAGTACAAGGTTTATGTAAGATCCGGCCCTGGCACAGGTTCTTTCCCTTCACTGTTGGTGCAGAGCCTGGCTTGCCAGCCCTATGGACAAACCCAAAGGCACAAAGGGACTGTTGAAGACCTCCAGTAGGGAAACAATGGTGTTGCAAAAGAAACTATTGTGTTTATTTATGATGTTGATGACTGAGAGGTAAAATCATGAGCACTTACAGCTGCTGTGTGGCTGTACAGTGGCTTGTTATGATGGCAACTGTGTTTTAGCCACCTTAATTGTGTGAAATTCCCTGATTTTGGTGTTCTGCTTCTGGTGGAAGAGCTGATTTCTAGTGTAATGACCAGGGAGGAGGTGGCAAGGAGGTTTTCCAAAGTCACATGAGGATCAGCTAAGAGCTACTGACAGGGTTTCCGTTTAATTGTTTGGCAAGTGCATTTAACCCAAAGCCTTCCACAGATGCAGAACAGTATAAAATCATGAACCATGGGCAAAACTAAAACACTTTGAACTGAAATGATGTGCAAGATGATTGTGCTGACAGGTGGTTCCCTTAATTGCTTCTACCTTATGTCAAAGCAGTATTTTATAGCATCTTGCCCTCTGTGTAGTGTGGTGGTTCCTGAAGTTTCCCCTTACGTTGCAAGGACCAAAGCAGTTTGTGTGGAGAAAGCAGTGGGTTCTTGGCTGCAGCCAGTCAGGGCTGCAGAAAGCTTTGTTAGATGTGCCCTTAGTTGTCTGTCAGCCTGGGTACTCAGGTGCAGCCTGCACGGGTCTGTAACGTGCACACATATCTGCCCTGGTGTCTGGAACACAGGGCAAACACAACACTGCAGGCACGTGACACAAGCCAGCTACACCTTGACGGAGCGTGAGGTGTTCGGTCTCTTCAAGTGTCATAATTGATCCACTTCTCTCACAGATGGGTTTGGATTTGCTGAATTTCGTACCACAAAATACAACTTCTTCTGGGAGATGCGACAGTACGTCTGCCTTGTTGAATCTGACTTTTGAGAAAACAACGGTTATCTTCCAGTTTGCATTGGTAAGAATGTCTGCACCAAGCATGTAGGAATACTAACTGGGGCAAGTGCAAGAGGAAAAAAGACATAGCTACAGGAAGGGGAGTAACTAATTCCTTTGGTTTTAATTCTAGGGTTTAGTGGGTTTTATTCTTGGTAACCACTGTGAAAAAAGAATATGTTTATGTATATATGCACACATACATATGTGTACACAGAAAAGTATTTTGTTTGGAATGGGATCTTCCTTGAAGATTGGGTTGCTTACTCTTCAAGGCTTCTTTCCAAAACTGGGAGCAGCCTGTGACAAGTGGGCGTCTCATCTAATTTTAAGCCTGGAGCTGGATTTAAGTCCTCATTAATATTCTGTGTACAGCCCAAAGGCCAAGTGTGCTTGTCTCCTGATCTGCTATCATGGTTGGGAATCCTGTTTCCCACAGCCCTGCCCCAGGTGCTGTATTGGAGCTGTGTACCTTTGAGGCCTGAATCCACTGCGTTTGTCAGAGCTTCATGCTCCTTTTAATGCTGATCACCTTGAGCTGTTGCTATTAAAGGACTCTACAGCTCTGTGGGGTACCAAGATCACTGCAAGTAGGCTGCTTAAGGAATGGGTGGGACTGTGCCTGCAGCGTGGAAGTCAACAGTTTGGGGGAGACAAGGCCCCCTTTCTCTGCCTCTTTGCTCTCCCACAAAATAATCCTCCTTAAGGTGCATACTTTCTGTAGCTTTTCTCTCCTATAGTCCAATTAAATACCTCCTCTGGATGCTAATCCCATTTGTGGTCTACACTTTAAAAACCTTTCTCAAAATGCATGCAGAATAGAACCTGAACATGAACAGCTTATGTTGTACATCATCAGCTTAAATAACAACTACTGATTTTTTGGGTTTTGTTTTTTTTAAAGAATGCAAGTGCTGAAAAATTCTTCCTGCAAGGTGTGAGTGTAAACACGACTCTGCCTTCTGAAGCACAAAGTAAGGACTTCTAAGAAATCTACTCTCTCTGATTACTTCCATAAGTATTAAGGATAGCCTGCATTAAATAATGTATGAGCAATGTTGGGGATGATTTTATCAAACTTCAGCTCTATGAGTTTACAGCTCCTGCTCTTCAGGTTTATATAATAAGACTTTCTCTTACACAGATCCAAAATTTGAAGCATCAAACAACAGCATGAGTGAGCTGAGAGCTTCAGTAGGGAACTCCTACAAGTGCAGTTCTGAGGAGAATCTGCAGGTCACGGACCAAGCCCTTGTCAATGTATTTAATGTTCAGATCCAGGTTTTCAAGATTGATGGAGACAAATTTGGGCCAGGTAAGAGGTTTGCATTTGGCAGCCCCTGTCAAACCCGAGATTTGTGAAGTATACTTCAATACAACATTCTGTAGTCAAATGTCAGCTTGTGGGTGCTATGCTTAGTCTCTGCACGCCCCTCTACAGATGATGTGGGGGTTGATCAAGGTGTCCGAGTTGAGGCTAGTGTGAGAAATATGTAAAAAGCTTTGAAACAACTTGGACTTGTTCCTGATGGTCCAGAGAAGAGTTAAGGAAGGGTGCTACCTTTCCCTCCAAACTATGTGCAGACAGTTGTGTGAAAGGGGCAAACCTCTCCCTCTGTGACTATGCTGAAAGCAAAATGACTGTGGGAAGAGTCGCGTGGATATTTATGATGGCTAAACTTGTGTGTAACTAACAGCTCTTGAGGAGGAAACAATCAGTATAATCCCCATACTGTGTATACAGCTGGTACTAGAAAGACTTCATCCTGAATGATCATAGTGAGTGGACTTGGCTTCCCTTTCATTGTTGGCAAGCTAGCTGAGCCAGTTTTATCTACATGCTGAGAGCAGAATGCTGAAGTTCTGGATGTAGCTGTCTGTTGGTGCACTAGTACCTAACATGGATCTTTTTCTCTCTCTTCAGTGGAAGAATGTCAGCTGGATGAAAATAACATGCTGATCCCTATAATAGTTGGTGCAGCCCTTGCTGGTCTTGTTCTAATTGTCTTGATTGCTTACCTGATTGGCAGAAAGAGGAGCCATGCTGGATATCAAACAATTTAATTACTTGCACTAAAATCCAGTGTAGATGAAAAGCAATTGCAAGAGGCTGGCGGAAAAAATCCCCCTACATTTCCCCTGAACTGGTTGATATTGTAAGGTAACATCTTTTCTTGCAAATTGCTTCTTTAAAGTCTGCTTTATTAAATGTGAAATCATCTTGCAGCATTTAACTATGCACAAAAATAACTTCTGAAGATTCTGGTGTTTAATTTTGCTAACTAGTTTTAATATTTACCCACTTAGAAACAAGCTGAAAGTTTTTAAGGGTGCTTTTTGGAATTGGCATAAGATCATGTCAGCTACAGATTCCAGAGAGGGATGTTGCTAACTCTGACTCAATTTCAGAACTCTTAACAAAGGGAAAAGGTTCATTATTTGCACCGCTGCCACTGAGCGATGATGTTAAGTATACTGATGATGCATTTAAAGAAATTTAGTAACAACTGACAAAATCGAAATTTAAAATCTGAACTTCACCTTGTCTCTTAGGTGTGTATTTTTTACTAAGCTTTAAACTCAATGCCTGGCACATGCAGGGTGTGAACGACGCAATACTCAAACCTTACAGGAACTCTTTATGATTGGACAACTCCCCTGTTTGATATTTTTGATGCTATGCCAGCTCGTTAGGAGCCTGGTACTTTTTTTAAATGGGTGTTATTTTTATTTACGTTTTTTTGTAAAGTGATTTCAGTCTATTCTGTTGGAAGGTTCAGAGAGATCCTGTTACTGCACATGTGTACAATATAGATCTCAATCTGCTGATTCTATTGCTTTAAACTTGGCTGGGGGGGTTATACACTTTAAGGATCAGTTCTTATGTATGCATTGCCTGTAACAATGCTAATAAAGACACTTTTTTTTCTGTATTTCTTAGTATTGCTGATCACTCTTAAAACCACTTGTTGACCAGTTATTGAGTGCTAAAGTCATGGTTTGGCTATACTTGGGAAGCTTCAAACAATCCTTAGTGTGGAGTTACTTTAAACAAGTGCTCAAGTTTTTCTTTGTGGCACAAAGGCAAACCTTAATGTGTATGGGTGGGGGAATGAGGCTCTTGTTTTGCACTTTGTATATGGAAACAAGGAAAGCTATGTGTCGGCAACCTGAGACCTTGACAGTGCTGCTAAGCTTCTCAGTCTAAGGACTTTGTAAATGACATTTCATGTTTGATTTTGAAGTTGGCCTCTTACCACAAAGTAGGAAACTCACGTCTGTTGAGGGCTGTGTGCTGGAACGGAACCTTTGTGTTTAAATCTCCCTTGACTCCCTCCTGCAGCAAGGCTTTGGTGTTAACGGTACCAGCTCTGCAAGGCAGGAACTGGGGCATACCAAAACAATGCACAGAACACTCCTGCCCAGGAGAACCTAATGCAGGGCAGTAAGGCTGGCAGACTTTGGACCAATGCCCTGTGACCTCGGAGGTGCCTGGAAGCTATGAATTTTAGTAGTAGTGAATAGTGTTTCCTAACACCTGCTGACATACTAGGAGTATGATACTGCTACTGTCCTTATAATTCAGTACTTGAGGAAAAAGGTGGATGTCTGGTACCATAATGGATAGGATAACTCAGACTCACTGCTGCGGAGCACTCTTCAGTTACCTAGAAGAGCACTTATCTACTTCCTCTGAAAAAGGTAATTTTTTTTTTTTTTTCTGCTGAGGAATGAAAAAGTCTCAGTTTGTGAGGCAGGAGGAAGCTGTGCATCACAAGGAATGAAGAGAGCTTGGAATAAAGTCTGAAAAGGATGGTGCTGTTAAAAAGTGAGGCTTTCCACAGTGGCTGTTGCACAGGGAAACCCCACAAAGTGCTGATCTCCAGTCGTCTTTCCTCCTTTCCCCAGCTGAAAGGAGAGGATTTGGCCACCAGAGGGCTCCCTATGGACAAGAAAGCAATGCCCTGGCCCCAGCAGGGCTGGAAGTGGCCCGGTGCCAATACAGACTTTGGAACTACCCAGTATCTTCCCCTGTCAAGGCAGGAAGTCCGTCTATGGATGTCTTTATAAGTGTTTCTCCTCAAATTTTAGGGACACAGCTGTGTGAGAATTGCACTACACCTGCTCTATCTCACACTGCATAGATTAACTGCTAGTGAAGATCACTTTGATTGCTCTTTTGCCCTGCACTTTGCTGTATTTGAGTTCCTTAAGTGAGAGCAGTGAGGAAAATGATGCTTGTATTCCAGCCCATGGCTGGCAGTCAGGACTCAGATCACGTATTTTAGTCTCTACACCGAGAAACAGGTTCTGACAAATTAAATTAATTTATTTTGTACAAATGGTAATGGTGTCACAGTTAATACAGTAATACATAATTTTATACATCCATTTTCTTTTAATATTACAAAATTCCCTGGGACTGTTTTTTTAAAAGGAGGGTCCTGACATCAATCACATTCTAGTCTGAAAATACCTTAATCCTTAAAAAATAAAAACAACACGCCACCAACAACCAGTAACAGAACCACCAGTTCCAGTTATCAAATATGATGTACAGTACGAAGTGTTAACACGCTTACTTGAAAGGCAGGAAAAATTGGTCAAGTGTCAGTTAATTCATGGAAAGCTTAAAGTGTGCTTTAATCAGTGCAAATAGAGGAATGTGTCAATTGCTGTAGAAGATGTAGGTTACATCTGGCAAGTCATCCCTGAGAAAGCAACTTCTCCCTGCAAGTCTCTCGGAGTTTGTTGATTGTTGCCATGGACAAGCTTCCAGGATCTGTGAATATTTTCTGAGGGCAAAAGACAAAAATTCTTAGTTAAAATGCTGGCTTTGGACAGCATGCTAGAATTCTCACATAATTCTCTGAGATGTGAAATCCCTGCTTCAGTGTCCATACTGTGACATTGCTCACTGCTCTTTGGCCTTCCTGTAATAGGGTAACATCTTCATCTGCTGTGCTGTAAACACACAGTAAACCTGCAGCTCGTAACAAGTGCAGTAAGTTACACAAAAGCAGCAATAGAAAATCTGGTTTGAATGTGTGTCCAGTTGAGATTATTTTAGATGGCAGATGGTGGAAAGTGGCATATTTAGAACATATTAAACTGTCCTGGGTAATGTGACAAAGCATCAGTGCACTTCTTGTGTGGTGCTAGCAGAGGTGGTTCAGGCTGTGGAACACATAAAGAAACCAGTGTCTGTCTCTAGAGACGAGAGTGTAATTAAACCAGTTCAGAACAGCTTTCTGGTGAAGAAGCCTTCAAACGAAAAACTAAGGTTCTCTTCTGGGGGAGGAGGCATAAAGATACCTATCATTATTTCTATTGGTACTAATACCTGTACTGCTGAAAAAAGCCCCAACCCAACAAACAAATCCAAACACAAAAGTACATGTTTCAAAGTTACAGGAGAACCTAACCTAAATTGTTTCTCTAACTGCCTTCAAAGCCCCATTACTACAGTAAACAGTTAAAATTCTTTTACTCAGGGTAACTGCAAGAAAAAGGTGGTTGATTTTCTAAAAATAGCTGGTGTAAAATTTAACACAATTAAAGAGGGGGGAGGGAAGTCCTTCAAGGACAAGTATTAGCATCAGTCTCTGAACGGGTGGTCTTAAGGCAGTTAACATTTAATAAAGCTCTTATTCTAAACTGCCTATGGGATGGAAAAACCCCTCAAACATCTCCCGTCTAAATTAAAGCTGTGATTCTTCTCTTGCTCCTTTAATGAAAAGAATTAAAAGTGTAAGTAAGTTAAGCTAATTTTTCTTCTATAGGAACAAAAATAAAAGTTAGTGTAAATGACATCCTAATCTGACTGACCTACGCACAGAGATCTGCCATGAGCATGAAACCCTTTGGGGGTAAATGTCACTCTCCAGGACACGGTTTTGTGCACACTGAGCAAACAATGATAGTGGAGTTTTCCAAGTGATTTATGACAGATGTGCTCCTATTACTTGTTTTGCAGCTACCATGTTTTATGTTTCCATCTTCCAAGATAAGCCCTGAATCTAATGTTTTATACTGATGTGGCACCCACTGTATTAATAACTTATAAGAATAATTCTTAGATTGCAGATTGTCATAGCACTTGGACACTCAGCTTCGTGGGTTTTTGTCTGGAAATGAGAACCTGCTGCTACTGTCTTGTTCTAAACAAAATGCTGTGTGTTCTGGCACTATAGTCATCTATCAGTGCAAGCTTTCTTAGAAAGGTTTGCATTTCTTATTTTAAAAAACAACCCTAACAGCTACGTTTCTCCTAATTGTGTCCATCTTTTGCTCAGTGGAAAACGTTTCTAAGTCAGTCTTGGGTTTACTTTGGAATGACTAAAAACTGCATGAGAATTTACCTGCATGAAGCTGTGACACTCTGTTACAAATGTTCCTTTGGTGATCTGCTTAAACTTATCACAAATGTCAGGGAAATTCGTGGCTTCCAAAATAAAAGCTTGGTTTTGCTTAATCAATGTTAAGGCCACACGGAAGATGATCTTTGATCCTTCATAGAACAAACAATCCCATATTCGGAGCACAGTCTGCAGGAAAGGAGACAATTCAGATTAACCTTGATTTCCAGTAAGCAATTATTACTAAAGCAGTACAACTGAAGTAATTATGGGTGTAGTAAGAGAACTTACCTCTACTGGAAGAATGTCAATGAACAGGCATATAAACCACCGTGACACCACTAGGGTCCACATGACTCCATGTCTTTCCATCAGCTCTGCCACAGCTGGAACTTTCATTTTCACAAGTTCTCCAAGGACTTCCTGATCAGTTTTCAGGCCCAACATTGCAGGACTGTAATAATCTTGGAGAGAAGAAATCAAAACTCAGGAATCTGTGGACATGGATCTTTTCATGAAATTGAAGATAATGTCCTCTGCAGCTGAATGTAAAAAGACACGTTGAGCCTATGAATTCCAAGGTGAAGTAAATTAACCCACAGCATGATGATCTCTGCACTGTGGTCATACAGTGCTGCTCTTTCAGCCAAGGCTGATCCCTCTGCTCAAACACTTCTTTCATGCCTACTGAAGTCTTCGTTCTCTCTGATGTTTATTGGCAATTCATTCTTCCTTCCAAAGGAAGGATAGTCTAGGTGGTTTTTAACTGCTAGCTTAAACTACAAAAGTGTTACTTGTATTTAAACTAGTATACTACTAGTATTAAACTATATTTAAGTTCAATATAACCACTACCTCCTTCCTGTGTTGGGGGGGGGCTCCACAATTCCCAGTCCACACAACACCCAGACAGGTAACAAAAAACCCAAACGACCACAATAACCTGTAGCCTTTAGACCAGGTCCAGTCAAACTGGAAATGCAAATTCCCCAGAGTGTCAGCTGTGGCGGGGTGCTGGAGGCCAGATACTGCCCATCTCCTAAGGTGGGACCCAGCCATTAAGGTAGGAGGTTTTCTCTCCTTTCTCTGAGCCAAGAAAATCCCACTTTTCACAGAATAATTCTGAAAGGAAGTGAATGACAGATCCCCCGGGCAACATCTCTTCCTACTTAATTTACCTGCAAAACAGGGATTGAAGTAAGACCGACATCTCCTGCACTTCTGGTCGCTGCAGTAACTGGTAAATGCACAGTTAAGAACAACAGAGCGCGCTCTGGCTGTCAGCGCACAGCCTGTTTCTCAGGGTAAGCGTTTCGTTACCAAGGTGCAGGCTGAGTAACGAGCGCCTCAGCTCTACAAACGAGTCGTTTTGGGTATATTTAAGGGAAGAAAAATATGTTGTTTTAATTCATAAGTATTCAAATGCCCCAGTAATGGACAAGAATTACACAGATGTTTAAGAAATTCGTATTTTGGGTTTATATGTTGACAAACATTTAAGCTGGACTTGGCTGCTCCAGTCCTGGGAAGCAACTTTTGATGGTTCATGAGTGCTTTGCTGACAAGACTTATGTTATTAACTTTGTTTATGCAAAGAAACCAGTGGCAACACAAGCACCTTTCTATGCCCTTCTTTCCTTCACTGATTCTGGAAAGCTGCAATTCAGGTTTCTCTGTCCTAACTGGTTTCTGCCAAGGTCCCCAGACACACACAACATAGGCCAACAGTTCATATAAAGGTGAAGGAATCAGAGCAAAGTCTATTTGCCTGAAATAATTCTAATAAAACCTCCCAGTGCCATAGGTAAGTTTAAAAACATGTCCAAACTATGCGGTACATGTATAACCACTTAAATTTCTGTAATTTCACAAGTGCAGTTTAATATTCCACTCTTTCCTGTGCCAGTGGTTTTCCTGAACAGACTTCCCACCCCATGAGCTATTTGCTCTACATTTGTCCTGTCCACACTCTAGAACATCTGTAGGAGTTTTTAATGGTATTACAGAGCATCACATTCAAGCTTTCTGTCTGGGATCCTTTTCTTTGTTCCCACTGAAGAGTGAGATGTAAAACTCCTCTACAGACCTAAGAGTCACTGCCACTCATGTATATTCTTAACCATCTGCCTTTCAATTGCTTGTAGGGAAAGCTCCAACATCTAAAACACAAGTAATCCCATGAAAAAGTATACTGAAAAAACACCATGACCTCAGAACCAACACAAAAACCTCTCTTTCTGCATATGTTGTGCTCATTGTTGAACTGGAATGCAGTAACAGTAACATTAATTGGCTGAGATCTTCATAAAAATTCTGCTTTAATGCAAGTGAAATCTAATCACATCTCAAATAACAAGTAACAGAACAAGCCTTTCCCCTTTCCTATCCTCCCTCCTCCTCTCATACATCCACAAACCATTTTTTCCTCTTTTTTTGTGCTCCTGAAACATGCGAGTACTGTAAGCTTCTTCAAGTTACCACTGGCAAATGTCCTCAGGAGGAAGGACAGCAGCCCACTCGCTTTGCTGCAATCATCTGATATAGTGAAACCAACAGCAGCTGCTATTTTTAACCTGTACAGCAAAGTAAATGTCAGGATCTCAAGAACACAACTGGACACCTACCCAGCTCTTTGAGAACTGGCAAGCAAAAAGTTAACAGACAGGCGATGTGGATACATCACTCCATGAATTACTGATGCAGCCAGGAAGCTTTGGTGTAAATTAAAATTTCATTCAAGTCTGTTAGATTGTACTGCTGGACAGAAAGGAAAAAAGGACCTATTCATCTATCTGGGGCAGCCCCCTGCTGTTCCTCATGGAGCAGGAGCAGCTCCCATGTGCCCTGGTACACAGCACTGCAATGTTCAGCCCAGCGCTGCTGCAAACAAGTGGGAGGAGTGATTAACGATTTATGCAAATGCCAATAACTGAGTAGCTGGGGTTTCCAGGATATTAGCCACCAGTTCACAACAGAAGTTCGGTTAAAAGAATCTGCACTCAAGACATTTTTACATGTAATTATGATATGTTAATTATAGTTCATGTGGGTATTAATTATAGTTATTACACATAATTAATATGTAATTATAATTTTCTATTTATTTTTCCTGTATATATACCCTTATACATAAATGTATGTATATAAAATTAGCTCCTCAAATTAGGAAAACCACATTTCCAAATACTTCAGAAACATTCCTGGAGGACCATTTGTGCAAAACTTATCCACAGATCACTTACAAGGAACACCTTTCACAGTCCATGTCTGGTTTCACTAGGGAAAATGATTTTGTAACTTGGTTCAGTGCCTAAGTGCTTGGTAACATTTAACCTACATGGCTCTTCTATTCCCTTCTTATTTACTAGGGATTCCCAGTCATTAAGCCTTCTGGAAATTCCCCTCAGCAAAAATACTGCAGCTCTCCCTTTCTGCAAATGCTTCACTGCGCGCCTTACTTTCCTAATATTTTGTAACTGGCTGCTCTGCCTGAAGTCAAAATATCCTTGTTTATAACCAAGTCTACACAAGCCTACCTCTCCCCCACACCACAAAGCTGTTTTTCACAAAATACAGTGCAGTCAATTATTTTTATTCATCTACCATTGAAATGCATTAGCTTTATATTCCTTCTATATCTTATATCTTACAAATTATTTGAAATTTCCAGATTTGCATGATCCATATTTAATTAGCATCTTAATTATTTTTCCCCTCTCAATAATCTGGCAAAATACTGAGCAGTTGATGATGCAGAACAGACCTGAGTCAGTAACTGCTCTCAATCTGCCACTTACTAATTAAAAAAAAAGTAGGCTAATTATATTGTGTATCTGTTGATCTAGGTGGTTTATAGGAATGTCCTCTGACAAAATGTCATTCCCCTGGGAAAAAACACAGAGCCAGGTTGTTTCCTTTTATTCTTCAAATGGTCAGAGGGAAGTGATAATTTTTAAGTGATCACACACTACGTTATTTTTTCATCACCTTTTTGGGAAGGCAACAAATGAAATATTGTATTATAAATTATTATTGTATTAATAATTTACTACTAAATTCCAGAAAAATATCTAGATGAAAATCAAGTTTCTCAATATGCAATTTGGCATTTTCAAGTGCTTTTGTAAACTGATCCAAGGCTTTCTGTACTTTCCTCTCAGCTTTCCCTTTGTTGCTTACCCATGTGGACCTGCTTTGCCCAGTCTGTTGTTCTGAGAACCTGCCTATGGATTTTGGATGCCTTGCTAAGTTTAGGAGTGCCTGAGAGCATAGCAGAGGGCGATGTGGGCAGCATCCCACATGGAATTCATCCTGCCTAGTGCCCCTTCCTCATCACAGCCCTGACCCTGAACAGCAGTGTAGCCCTGTGGCTCTGCTGGGATCATCAGCGTCTTCCTCCTGGAGTCAAGCAGCGAACAGGAAAAGCCAGCTTCACCAGCTGCAGCTACTTCATTGCTACTGTACAACACAGGTGACCACATGAAGGGACTTCTTCCCTTGTTCAAAGGGCTTTTTGTTACTAACGCTGCACTGCCTGTGGCATGCAGTCACTCAGCTGGAAACCTGTTCTGGCAAAGAGATATTCCCAACACTACATTTCATTGTCTCCCTATCACAACAGTTAGCACCTCTCTGAATCTTACCAGAATGTCCAGGACTAAGACATAACTGGCTGCTTGTGCTCCAGAACAGTAATAAGATTTGTAGGAAATAAGGATAAAGCTTGAAGGGACTCTATGACCTTGTTCTCTGTTACAAATAGATTAAGAGGTTCCAAAAATAAAAGTTTAAGAAGCAATACTCTTATAGTCTTAAATTATCTCTACGAGTCAAAAGCTACAGAAGTTTAAAAAAAAAAAAATCCTTCCAGTCTGTTGTGCATATGTCAGGTTAAATATACATATTCCTAGTGGAACTAAATTCTTAAGTGTTACAAAAATACCCAAAACAAGACCTCAGCTCTGCTGCTTATCTTCCAGCATTTCTGACTATTATTTCAAGAGCCTACATAGCCCAGCCTGGGACAGAATGATTTGTCTTGGAGATCCAAACCAACTGAAAAGTTAAAAACTGGCTGGTTTGACTTTTCTAACAGTCTAAGCAATGCAAAACATTTTATTCACAAGAATATGTTTATAATGTCCATGAGAACTGGGGTGTGTGCGTGTGAGAGATGATGATAATGTTCTCTCTCCTCCCGTAGTAGCAGAAATAGTTCATTTTTATACCACCAAGCAACATTCACGAACATCTCCTTGCTGGAGATACCATTTGCTACCAGACCTTACTGGAATCCAGGAGGGAAATAGAGTAGGCCTAAGGGCTGGCAGGAAAAAATCAGAGGTTTCCATGAACAGAATTTCATGAAAAGCACTCAGTTCTACATTTCACGTCAAAACCAAAACAGATTCCATCATGTGCATTTTTAGGGAAAAAAATAAACATTTAAAACATACCAGCTTTTGTGTCTTCTAAGTATGTACATCATGAGCCTTACATTAAAAGCTGAACAGCCAACATCTGGGAAGAAATCAGCCACAACAGGAAAAGGAGGAAACCTAAGAGTACTGCCAATTCTTTTTGCAGGATCAAGCCAGAGTGACCCCTGCAGGTGTCCTGGCCACGGTGATATACTGCAGATATGGGGTAAATGGCAAGCTGAAAACTCTTAACTACGTTATTTTTAAAACAAAAGTTCCTAATTTTCCAGGGAACAAAAAAAAAATCTAACAAACCAGGCAACCCAAAACAGGCTCAAGCCACATTTTATCTCTTCCTTCAAATTAAACTGACTGAGAACTTCTGTCCTGGAGTACTGAACTCACACCACAACCAGCATTAGCTGTATCATTCACAACTGAACATTAGCTTTAAGAAAACATAAGGAACCCAAATTTATTTTGGATGGCAGAACTACCTTTAAAAAATGGGAATGCAAGCATTTTATGGATCCGTATTGGTTGATATTGAGATTACACAAAATTTAGAGTAATATATCTTGAGAAATGGCTTATTATTAACACCTTTCCAGCAAGCACAAAAAGGCAGTGTTTGTTTCTACATAATGCCATCTGCCTGTATTCATCTTTTGCTTCTGGTCCCAAACTTGGAAAATAGATCTCAGGGAGCTGAAAGAGCCCCTTGGTTTCCCATTTGCATTTCACAGAGCACAGTGGGATTCTGAGCAGATGTAGTAGCTACCTGCCATTTGGAAACTGAAGAAGGATGCTGGATAATTTGAAAGACAATGGAAAGGCAGGCAAAGATGTCATCCTTCCAGACGTTACAGAAGGCACAGATGAAATACAAAGAAACAAGGTCTTCATGTGTAACCCCTCAGAGAAACAAACTGAAGTTAGCAGCATGTTGGAAAACACAAATGCAACTTTCAGACATTCTAGGCACAGAGAACGAAACTGGCTATGTTAATTATTTATTTACATACCAGCTCTGTTATGTGCTGCTCAGTAGAGACATTTGCATCATTTAAAACTAGTCCAGCTTAAAGTTATAGATACCAAAACACTCTCACATAGCTTAGATATAACTGAGCAAAATACTGCTGGCCAGCTCTCCCCTCTTCCCTCTTTGTATCCTCTAGCATTGGAATGGCTCCTTTTGGGGACAGTGGTTTTTCACAGTATCGCTGAGCTGACAGACACCAACAGACACAGTACACACACAATATTCCCCACTAGGCTGTTTCCAAACGGCCTGGCCTGACTCCAGTCATTGCACCCCATAAATTGTGCCTGTCTAAAGAGCTGCATGCTTTGGAGAAGTCTGCAGCTTATGGGGCTGACAATGGTCCCAGGAGCCAAGGCTTTTAATGCACAAAACACTTTGACAGACTTTTATCACCAATTTCCTCAAACGGAGAGGAAATTCATGAACAAGCATTGAAAACTACAACTGCTTATCATGCCTGTTGAGGAAACAAACTTTTAAAAAAGAAAAACAGCAAGCTTACAACTGTATAGTGAGTCTTAACGACTGATGACTTCAGCTGACCAAGGATCCCTGGATCTGTGTTTTTTACTCCTCCACTGAATTAGGAAGAATAGGAATTTTATCAGTTGACCCCAGTGAGAAGATTATTCTTAACACCTCAGCACAAAACACAGCAGTGATATCCTCTCATGCTTAAGGAGAACCCCAGTGTTACATTTCCATCAGCTCTTCACAAGAATGCTATAGTCACACCATAGGGACCACAAGCATATTACTTGAGACTGGGACGGAAGCACCTTAAAACAGAGCTGGACCAACACGTATGGTTCTAGTCTGGCACTGGAAGAAGGAAACCAATCCAACACTTCGGTCTGAATAGAAGAGGAATGAAAAGCCACAATCCCCTTACTTCAAGCTTGAAGAAACTAACAAGAGAATTAATTTTATTCTTGAAGCAACAGGTTTTAAAACTGTAAGAGGAACGAGGCTTCTCCACTACCCATAAACTAACAGCTTAGTAAAGCACTCCAGTCTTCTGAACATGAACACATGAAATGCAACCAAGGCTGCATTTTCCAAGCATCTCTCAAACTAAACACTCGCTTCTTGTACATTTAGGGAGACAAAAGTTACCACTGTACATGATTTTCTTCATTTAATCTCCTTTACTCCCAAAGCCCATCTCCTTACACCAACACATTCTTTATGTTGCCACCTATGCTGCATGTGCATTATACTATACATTGAAACAGTATCAAATCCTGCTGTCAAGTGCTTCTTTCTACTATGACATATTTAAAAAAACCCCAACACTTCATGGAGTTGAACTTTTGAAAAAAAACCCTCAATTTTGCAGTATCTTAGGTTGCAAATACTATAAATCCAGAGTAAGCACCTCTTAGCTCAGAAAAAGCCAAAGCAATCCTTGGATATATTCACTACTGAAAAGAGAGTGTATCATCTCTGATTATGACATTAGCAAAACTGAGGTTAGAAAACTGCACCCAGCTCTGATATTTACAATTCAGGCAGAAAGCTGAAGAACTGGAAAGGACATGAAGGAAAAGGTTATAAACACTACTTAGAAAAACTGAGTTCTGTAAGGAACCTCTTTATTTGTAGCACTTATGCAAGAAAAATGAAAAGTAAAGTTAACCACTTCATAGAGAAAACATACCAGGCACTGTGGGCTTTTCAATATAGTAGGAGAAAGTCTTAAAAAGAAGTAATACCTGCAAATTAGGACAAATCAAATTCCAATTAAAAAACATAGCAAGTGTTTTTAATACAACTGATTTACAGTCTGAATACACTACTAGCAGTGGTGGCAGGGTCGCTCTTTCAGACCAAGTCTGGGACCTCTTGGATATCTTGACCTGGCCTTGAACACTTCCAGGGACGTGGCACCCACAACTTCTCTGGGCAACCTGTTCCACTGCCTCACTATCCTCTGAGTAAAGAATTTCCTCCTGACATCTAATCTAAGTGTCCCCTATTTTAGTTTAACTCCATTCTCCTTTGTCCTATCACTATCTGCTCCTGTAAGAAGTTGCTCTCCATCTTTTTTTAAAGCTCTCTTTTAAGTACTGAAAGGCCACAATGGGAGAAATTACTACTATTTCCTCACCTGGCTTTTTGTATGGAGAATCCAGTTACATTTCCAGTTTTACAAGTCTTGGTATTTAATACACAGATAACTTGAAGCATATTAGCACATTTTATGGGGATTTACAAGTTAAAATACAAAACTGTATACTGGGATCTGCTTTGAGCATGTATAACCCATCATACATTTGTCAGCTGGTATGTCACGCTTTTTACTGTCAAAGTGACATATTCAGGAAGGTTCCATTATTAAAATTGTAACTGAACATACAGAGCCCTGGCTGACCATCAGAAAGTAACAAAAAAACCAAAAAAGCTGCTGTGCCTTTGCTGCCTTAATTCCGCAGGCAGAACAGCACAGTCCCTTTAGCATGGAGGTGGCTCTGTCAAAGGTATAGTTTCAATACCACATGTGCATGAGTGCTTTCACAACTCAAGCCGTTAGATTAAACTAAAAAAACCCCCTAAAAAAACCCAAAAAAACCCCAGAAAAAAACCCTAAAAAATAAATAAATTTTTAAAAAATATTTTAAAAATAGAACATCTCTCCAACATGGCTACTCCAATAAAATATGAAGCGCAAACTAAGTAAGCCTTGTGCTGCATACCAAGGCTTGACCACTAAGTAGTTTTTCCACACCCAAAAAAAGTGACCTCTTCTCCCAAACCCACACTTCAGTGTTTATGCAACTTTACCTACCTCCCTCCTTTGTATGCAGCCAGGGAATTCTACCTTTGATCAGTCCTAGCTGAATTAAGATTTCATTTGACAAGTTATTTTGCTGATGGCTTTTGAAAGGGATGAAACTTTGATTTACAGGGGAGATAAACACGCAAATAGCACAGACAGCCAAAGGCTGTAGTCCCACGCAGAGCAGTACCATGGATGGCCTACTGAAGATACTTCGAGTTCAACATAATCAAATTATATCAATAGAAGGCTTGCTCGTCAGATTGAAGGAGGCATTCTTGACTTTTTCTTGGTGGAATAGGTCCTGCTTCCAGTATAAACACAGTCATGTCAAAGAACATAATAGTCTTCAGCGTTTTTGAACACTTATGGGTGCTTTTGCTCCATGGCTGAAACTTAGCATGTTTCTTCACAAAAGTAAGGCTGACAGCATGTATATTCTGTACAGCACGTACAGAAAACTTCTGTTTCAGACAAAAGTGTAAGAGTTCTACCCAGCCACCTAAAACACACCTACTAAATAGTGAGATTGTTCTTTTATTGATGACGTTTGTGACTGGGTGGGAGGGAGATATGATAGAGGAAGTAAATAAATTATTTCAAATGTATAAATACCTGTATAATTGTAAAGAAATAAACTCCATCAGTTGCTTATTTCCTGCTTGCTCGAGTCTCACAAATCCCCTAGCAGTTCAGATTGTAAGTAATGAGGATTTCAGGCTTATCATGGTTTCTAAATACAGGCACATGACTCCTTCATTCCACCTGCAGCTTAACAGGACACTGCATGCTTAATTCCTAGGTAAATTTAACTGACCTCTAACGCTCAAAGATTAATGCTTTCATCATGGCTGGGGGTTAACAGCAAAACATGATGGAGTCCCATATTTCAAAACCCTTAATTGTTCAGCTGACCAGAAAAACGATCCTGTCTCCGAGTAGCAGATGTGATGTTGTAATCCAGAGGTGCACACCACTGTGGCTTCAAATGCAATCACAGAGGAACTCCATGGATGAATGAGAATTCTGCCAACTCACAGACCTGTAGCTGAGTGCTGCCAGAGGAAGAAGATGAAGAAGCGGCCCAGAACTGATCAATCTGCTGAAATTTTCTGGGTTGATGGTGCCATAAAAAAAGCTCAGTTGCCAAAAACTACTTTGCAAACATGGTGTCATGCATGTCACACATAGCCTTGAAAGGAGCTTTCCACACCAAAAGCACATGCCTGAGGTGCTCAAATCTTCTCTCTGAAAGGAAACGCTTTTCATCGCAACAGCCCCCATCTTAGGCTGCAAATTCCACAGTTTAGGTCTAGCACTGTTTTTCACCTGCACAGCTAAATAAAATGCTTGCTGTGAAAGAGTTCCACTCCCTTTGGAGACGCAGGTCTGAAAAGATGCAGCTGCCAAGCCAGTTCTGCATTCAGAGGTTCCCTGGCAATACCCAATTAGGGTATTTAAATAAATTCAGCCACAAGAATAAAAAAAATACATGCTTAACTGCAATTAAAAGCAAGCAGTCTAAACAGAAATACTTTACAGCTTAGTATAGCCTTTTGCATTTCCCAAGCGGTCCTTCCCTTCAAACCTGGAAGTTTGTATGATGGGACTCAAAAGAATGTTGTAACACGAATCACTCAGAAGAGAAGGATATACAAGAGTTTGATATGTAGCTATGATGCCATTCAGTTCAAATATCCACGTCTCTTACTGTGCCTAATCTCTTGTGCAACCTGCGAGTCTCTGGCTGATACAAACTGCGAGCCAGAGAGAGCTGAACAAACAGAGATATCTTATCTCAGCAGGCAGGCACTTGCCTTAACCAGCAGCCACTACACAACACACCAAAGTGGCACCTTGCTTTGCACCTTGTGTGCTTGCAGCTAATGCCAGTTACTTCAGTGCAGTCTACTACTTTGGTGACTATTTCATCATTTAAAACTCTGCTCTCTCAATTTTTTATAAACTACCAGGCAGTACACATGGGTAAAAAAAAATTTAAAAGAAGCTCCTAAAAAGTAACGAGACTGAAGGAAGATTGTTGACTGATTCTTAAAGAATGCTACACCTCATGTAAGGTTTTTATTAAGAACACTGAAGAAAAAGAAAAAGCTAGTATTTGTTCACAATTATAAACTAAGAGATACTGATCCACATCAATACACAAGGCACAACAAAGTAACAGTGGAGAGACTGGAGTAAGAGACATGATGACATTTAAAATAACAAGAACGTGCAAATAAAGTTCGGCAAAAAGGTGTTATGAATTTCTAAACGCTGTGGAAAAAACATCTGTTGACTATGAGAAAGAAGGAACAGCACATGCATTATGATGGAGATCACAAATCAAAACCAGAGTGCTACTAGGGAAGAAAGGCAAGGGAAATCCTACAGTTTTTCTCTCTTAAGCAAAACACTTTCCACTGTGAAAAGAGCCACTGCACAAGGCACTAGCTAATTCTTCACTGGAAAATAAAAGTGTGCCATTGTGATCAGGTTTAAAAAAAAAATTGAAAAATCAATTCAAACTGGAACAAGCACACAGAATAATTACTAGGCTAAAACAGGAACAGAGAAAAGTTTCATGCAAGAGAAGAGTTTGACTGAAACAGCATAGCCATACAAAAACCCCCCCAAATTAATTGACTGCATCCTACAAATGCATGAAAAGTAAGCACAAAAGAGAGGGGGACTTTTCTCACCCCCAAAAGTTGGCGTTGACACTAGAATAAAAGGATATCAGATTGGCCATGAACAGGGTAGTGCAGAACTCATGAGACCTCTCTTAACCACTGGATAAGTACTCTACAACTAGTTTTCAGTAAGAGTAACTCCAGTAAAATAGTCCGGTAGACTAATTAAGAGTATAGATTGATATACATGATTGCGTCCAGACTGAGAACCACTGAGGGTAGGAGAGGGGATTATTCTTCTATATTATAAGCATAACTGTCATGCTAAAGTGAGACCAAAGTTTTGTGTTTTTCTTCTCATCAAACTCACCATTTAATCACAAATATGTAAAATATGACAAATATATTCCTTTACTTACATACTGAGGTATCACAGTTAAAAGGTGCTACCTACCCAATGCTTTCTAAAGCAATCTCCCCACTATTTCCTTAACTGCACAAAAAAATCCCCAAAACTTCTCAACAAGGATCAGAGTGATTAACAGAACAGAAACATCAGAGCTACACTGAGTACAAACTGCAGGCACATCCACGCTGAGCTTGAATTGAATCTATACTGCTTCTTGTGGGCAATGCTGTCTGTTAATGCTTCTTGTGGGCAATGCTCATTCATTGTTTGAATGAGCCTGGCAATAAAAAAAACTTGGTAACACCCAAAACTTCAGTTAAACAAATAATTCTCTTCCCCCTTGCTGTGTTTAAATGATAATCACTCCAAATCCCTGGCTGAGCAGCTGACAGACACAACAGGCAGAAATGCATGGGCTTGCCCTCAGCAGAAGCAGGAGCTTTCTGGCCTCACCCAGCTGTACCCAGCAGTGCTACGTTCAGCCAAATGAAAAGCACGCACACAACCCCTCATATCAATCAACCAAAGCCTAATTTACTGGCTCTCTCTCCCAGCTGCGTTATCTCCATTTGGATGTAACAGAACATTTCAGCCAGAAAACTTTTACTGATGGAGTCCCGTTTTCTGTCACTTCCCCAGAATGCTCCCATCTGTCACACTGTACATTTTTCAATCAATGACATTGATCTGTGGCTGGCTTCGTTCATCTGCTGACCAAGAAAACTACTGTCAGCGTCATGGTACTGGAGCGGCTGTTTAATGTAATTAAACACGTGTGGGCAGAGGAGGAAGAACTCACAGGGACACGGCAGAGGGCAGAGAATGGATTTCTAAATTGTCCTAAAGCACCACTGATTTAACTGGCAGTGACAGGACACACTCGAAAACAAGGACATGACCTGGAGGCATATTTGGTGCAACGATAGGGGGGAAGCATGTAGATTATAATGCAAACAAATCAAGAAAAGCACATCAGCAACCAAACTAATGGAAAAATGTTGGCTAATCAAACTATTAGCATCCAACAAAACTGATTCCTAGTCTTTGCTCTGAAGACCTGGAAAACATTCAAGATCTAGAAGATCTTGAGAGGTACAGTGCTTCTCTGCTTCCCTAACAAATAACTGTAGAGCTTAAAAGTGAAATGTGCTATACTTTGCACTGTTAACAGAGAGGCAGTAATGATTTACCTGAGTGAGTTGCTTTCTGGATATGTTCTGTCTGTCTGATTCTCTCTCATATATGCACACATAGTATTTCACTGAAATTATGCCAATTATTTTATCTGTCATGCTTTGACTTTTATAAATATACAAATCAAACATGATATAGGAGAGTGGTAGGAATAGAAGGGATAAAAATATTTTTAAAAATTTGGGTGGAAAAAGAGCATCAGCAGCAAGTTTTCTGTCAATAAAGCCTTGTATTATTCAATGCAAATATATTTACTATATAGAAGATTCATACTGCCCAGTTGGAGCCAGGTGAAAGTCAGTAACAATCTTGTTACAGAAAAGTAAAAATATACCTATAACTGGAGTAAATATACATCTCCTTTATACACAGTAATTGCATTTCATGTTATGAATTTCTTCTCATCACCAATGCTACCTGCTTAAGACAAAGCCAACAGCTAAGAGGAAAAAATAAGAACAACTTTTGCCACAAGTATCAGTAAAGTGTAGATGGATATACAGGAACTGAAGGTTTCATGACAAAGTGAATTAAGTTCCCTACCAAAAACAATGAACATAAAATTCTGACTCTACCTCCTTTGCCTCAAATAAAAGTGTGTAAGACTATTGAAAGGATTAACAGCAAGAGTTTCCACACATCACTTCACAATAAACCTGCCTTTGGCCGAGTGCCTTATCCCTGACACAGTGATGTCAAAGCAGACATCCACGCATGCCAGGCAGTGGCAGGTCCCATGGCAGCCAGCAGCCCTGTCTCCTACCTGTTTGCACAGCTTAGAGCTCTCAAGGCTGAACAAAAGCAACAGACAGTTGATTTCTTTAGACTATTTTTACAGCTTGAATGTAAACTTCGAGGCTGCATAATGTCAAATATTTGCAGACTGATTCAACAACTCATAACATTCCCTGCCTGTCTCTACTCTTTCAGTCTGGAAACAAAGTCCAACCACTCTTTCCACACAAGGAAAATCCAAGTTCCTACATGGTGTATTCAGTGTAAAATAATTTCTTACAGTCATTCAAAAGCATGAAAAGAATCTTTCAGCTATTCTTCTTTATTTGTCAAGGTCTTTCCTTTCTATTCAATAGAGAACTTTTTTTTTTGTTTCATCTTAAACAAGAACAGACAGAAAGAAAAGTGAAAGTATCAATCAACCTTGATGTCCTTGACCAGTACCTAGTTGACAGTGTAATACTGAATTCCACTTCCAACCATTTGAGATAAAGATCTGCACAAAAGCAAAACTAGGCCAATAAGGAATTAGTCCTCCATTTTCTACTTGTCTTCCAATTAGACTTTCTACCTACATTAAAGGTGTATCTGTAGTCAGACCTGTGCAATGCTAATGGCAACTCACAATGAAACCATTCTCCCTCTATAATTAAATCCCAAGAAAAAACATTCCCAAATGCATTTCACAAGAGTAAAAAATATAGCTGTGCCTGGTATCTGCTTCTGGTTTTAAACCACCTCAGATGTGCAGTGAGGTTCAGCTTATACATGCGGCAAAACTGATCGTGTAAACACCTCCTGCAAACCCAGAGATCCAGGCAAGGGAAGTCAGAGAGCTACTGAACAGACCAGCTGCAGATACTGTCTACAACTGGAGAAGAATGCAAAGATAAAAGCCAAGCTCCAATATAAGAATAAAACTATGATTTTAACTTACCAGGCAATATTCTTCCAATAAGAGCATCTAGCAGCCAAAAGGACTCCTCTTCATTCTTTGTAATAAGGATCAGGTATCCAGCAATGAAGTTCATGCCCTGAAATAGAAACAAGGGTTTTGAGACGCATACACTTAAGAGTTTCTAGCTTACTTCTTTTGATTAAGGGCTAAATTATTACAGTTCTACAAAGTGTGCATATTAAATCAACTCTAGTAATGAAGGTTACTGGTTGAGTAACCTGCTAAACCTGCATGACAACAGCTAACAAGAATTATTAACGAGATCAAGGAGAGGAAAATTAAAAGAAAAGGCTTAGCAGCCTATACTCCCAATTTTCCTTTTTTTTTAATTCCAAAGCCCAACGCAACTGAAAGCTGCTTTGATCAGAACCCATACAGCTGTATTAGATGAGCACTACAAGCACAACACACCTGCAGGTAGACAGTGAGGCAGCAGCAGGAGAATGTCTGACCCAAACACACTACGTAAAACGTTGCAGTTCCAGCAGGTTTTACAAGCTTTTGCTGCTTAACTCATTCAAAGGCTCTATACAAACCATTTTCTTCCAAAATACCTCCAGTACTCCACATATACATATAAGAGCACTGATCCTGTGAGGAGACCAGACGTGCAAAGAATCCACATAAGGGTTTTTTTAAGTGTTCTTCTTTCATTAGGCCATTAAACAGTAAAGGTACCAAAACATTTTATTAACAATTGGACATGTAGAAGCTACTATGGTTTAGAAGTTGTGTATGTGTTATGTTGTGTATAACCATCTCTATATAGAAACCTGACACTTGCAAAAGTGAGTATTCATAATTCTAACCCTTCTGTTATTACCAAAATATTAAAATGATATTTTATTGAATACATATTACTGAAAATCATAAAATCACTCATCTTTTGAAGAATGGGAGTAAATCATTTCAGTACTAAAACTGGTTGGGATACACAAGAAAAAACAATTTTTTTAGATACTTCGGTGTAGGTTTAAGCCCCTCTAAGTCTTCTCTCCAGATTTAAATAAATACTGTTCATATTCTTTCAACTTTGGAGTAGTTGTATTTACTACAAGAACTTTCTCAACTAACAGGAGCTGTATGTTAGCACACATGCTCTTTGTGAGGAAGGTGAGGAGACAGGAGAGGACTCAATAAGTGAACTGAAAACACATTTTGCTCATGACAGTGCCTGCTTCTTTAAGACCCTTCAAGATGGCTGCTTTTCTTCTT
The DNA here is from genome assembly GCA_013397755.1 of Cnemophilus loriae. Taxonomy (NCBI): domain Eukaryota; kingdom Metazoa; phylum Chordata; class Aves; order Passeriformes; family Corvidae; genus Cnemophilus; species Cnemophilus loriae. Next base: position 112,401 of record VZTF01008854.1, read on the forward strand.
GACTGTCAGACTATGATGAATCAACTTATCTTCTTTGTGTCCTACAGGAAACTTTACAGTACTTGACAGTGAATGGAAGCTTTCTTGAGCTGCCATCAAAGCAGTATCAGGTTGAATTTCAAAGAAATTTTCTTCCTACTGTGTTATCTATATTGGGAGATGGCACTAAATAAACGCTACCAGCCTCCAAGTACATGATGTCACATTAATGCTGGTCTTTCTGTACTTTGAAAAATGTGACAGTGAAAACAAAGGAAACTGAGATCTCATGATGCCTTGTACATACCAAGGACTGTCTGGGGAAAGGTGGCAGGAGGAAGGAAGAGGGAAAGACAAGCTCTTGCTCTCCAAAGCAACTACTCTTAATACAACCATGTGTGATAAAATACTTACGTTGCTGCTAACAAATGGAACCAAACTGATCAAGCTGGCTATGAGAACAGCCACTGAAAAATTCAGACGGACATCTGAATTTGCCTGAAGCTATTCATACCCCGCCCCATCGCCCCCAACCTCTCAGGGCCAGTTTAAAAACCAAAACAGTTTGTGCGTGTGCTCCTAAAAACACACATTCAAATGGACAAGAACAGTGACCACTGCTGAAATGCAGCATTGTTTACAAAACAACGATTACCTACCTGACAATATCCTACTGCTTTATTATGATGCCCATATGCTACCAATACATTGTAGAGTGCGTGCTGCAAACACGGATCAGCGGTTTTGCGGAATTTTACATTATCTGGAAATGTTCTGTTCATGTCTAGACAAAACGGAAAAAGACCAAAATTAAGAGCCGTTCCCTCTCACTTTCCAAGCAAACTTTTACAGCTCTTCTGAAGTACACTGAAGTGAACTGAACCTTCACTATGGTTCACTAAACTGTTGTTTTGGTGGATTAATTTTAAGAAACAGCTTTACCTCCATTTTGGCTAAAAGGGCACTTGCATTCAAGGATAATCTATTCCTAGAAAGAATAATCCCATTAGTGTTCAGAAACCAGTTTCAAGCAGGCCTAAAGAAATTCTCCTGCAGATTGGACTCTCTCCATGTCTGACTGCAAAGGCTTAAATGAAAGCAAACCAGGTATTTAGACTGACAGATCCAAAACATGCCAAATGTATCAAGTCAAGTGGTATAAAATGAGTTGTGCCTCTAGGAAAGCATATTCTCATAACAAATCAGATGAACTTTCAATTGCCTTATTCAGTGAACTTCTACCAAACAGTAAAAGCCAAAAAACCCCAGACCTGTTCCCACAGCTGCCAACTTCCACTTAAAAATCACTTTTTAAAATTTAAATTTCTCCATGATGTGATCATAAGAGTTGTGTCTTCACTGGTGCAAGATCATCGAGAAGGGGAGTGATTTCTGATAACCAAGCAGCAGAGCACATTCCCACATGGTTTAAGCTCAATCCTTAACCAAATAAGGAGTATGCAATTACTGACGTTTCCAACCATTAATTTCTTTCAGACCAAACATTAATAGTAGGACTCATCTCTCCTTACAAAGGTCTAAAAATTAGACATGCAAGTTTGAGCTAGTCACCCCAAAACAGCCTTAGTTATTGGAAAGAAACAGGCACAGTTAATTTTTAGCCTGCTTCACTCCATAAAGAGAGAACCCAAGGTCACTAGTCCAGACCTGTGCATCTGATTTTTGAATAGAATTTTTCTCTCCAACTTAAACATCTAAAAGTAACTTTGCAGATTTTCAAAACCCAAGAGTTATTAATAAAATATGAGTAGTTGTTTGTGTTATATTTAACAACAACAACAACAAATGAGGTTAAAGTTAAGAACAAACTTCAGTAACAGCACTTCTGTACAGATCTTCATGTCCTAAGAATTATCACTTTTTATCGGCCTTTTCCGGCATAAAGGAAGAAGTCTGTTACAGCTTTGACACAAAGTTCAACTGTAAGCAACCATAGGAAGAAAGCTCCCCAAAATCATGAGTAGTGTAGTGGAAGTCACATGCATGAAGAAGATATCACACTAATTGCTATTTCTTCCTTTCAAAGGGAACAAATCACTTGCAGGAAAATATTTCACTTCACCTCTCATGCGAATGAGAAGAAAAACAAAAGGAAAAAGACAATTTTTGAGAGGATCTGAACAACAGACAGTTACAGGATAAATAAATTTCTTTTGTTTCTTCTTGGTAGGAAGATTATGCACCATAGTATTTGCATAATCAAAATTTATTCTTTATTACAGTATATGCTGAATGTTACAGAAAAGATTAATGCTGAATTTTAGCCATGGCTCTTCTCCTCAGCTATGCAGAGAAAGGGTGAGGGAGGAGTAAGAAAAGTCCACCACATACAAAGCAGGGACTACTCAAACTGAACTCATCTGTAATTTCACAACCTGCAATTGAGAGAACCAGCTGCAGCTTGTTTTCTGATTGCAGAGCATGTTTTTCCCACAAGGACTGGGGGAAGCCTTCCCTAGTTTTATGAAGGATTTAAAACTTTCCTTTATATTTAGTAACAATATTATAGTTTGGGGGGAGGGGATGGAGAGGAAAAACAAGATACAAGAGCTAAAAGGCTTTAATCTTAATAGAAGATATTTGGCATGGTCTCGCAGGACTCCTCGTGCCAGACTATTACTTTGAGCACAACAGCAGAGGGTCTCATTTCCCCTCCATCCTGCCCTTTCTGCTCCCTTTGCATGCTCTCCCTCTTCCTCCAGTGCTGAGGCTCCTCTGACTCAAGGTGAGTGAACTCACCCCACTCCACACGCGAGCCAATACATTTTACCATACTACAAGATGAGGGTCAGTGATGACTTGAGGCAAATGGCAGAGGCAGGCAAGTGCTGTTCATCTGGCTTCACCACCTACATCCACTTTAATACATCTGTTCCAGGGGAGACATCCAAACATCTCCTTCTCATGCTCTGCACAGCCTACCCTCTGACCTGCTGTCCATTAATCTGCTTTGTTCTTAAAAAGACATTACTGTCCAAAGGAACACAGCCTCAAACCAGTCCAGTTTGGGAAAAAAAAAACAAACCAGGATTCTTTTCAAGCAGCAAAATGAGCATTAGAATCTTACACTGCTAGATAAATCCCAAAATTATGACTATCTTGTCATTATGTGCAGATCTGCTGCTTATAAACAAACGAGGTATGAGAGCACAGAATCAGGAAGAAGGCCACAATAAAAAGACTAGCTACTCTTTTGTAGTAAACTCAGATTAAATCCCAATAGCAATTTCTTAGACAATCTTTCAGCGCTCCAAGGTGGAAGTGTTATGGTGCTACGAAACAAAACCAACCACCAACTTTCCTGTTGATTTATCTCTGTGCAGCAACCTTGAGAAGACCATTGGTTTTTCTTCCCTCTCAAGGGTCTGCAGTACTGCTACCTCATTCAGTAACACAAACAGGCAGAACACATTAGCCTCAGTTTATAAAACAGATGTCTATTTCGGTACCAAGAACCACAGTCATTGATGCTATTTCTGGAGCAAAGAGATTTGAAAGCATAGGCCAGAAAACCAAGGCGTTTGGAACTAGTCTCGTGTTTTTCCTATTTAGGGTACTTCAGAAGTCAGGTATCTACAAGGCAACCTTCTTCACCTTGCTACCTCATCCTTCCTTTTTGCCCTGATTCCAGCCAGGACAGAGTTAATTTCTGCAGAAGTTGGGAGGGGGTGTGGCTATAGGACCTGGAGGTTGTTCTATACCACCTCATCATTGCCAGGGGTCCCCAGGAAAAGGACTCTCTTCCAGGGAGAAAGGGTTCCATCCAGTTGAGAAAGTGGCAGAGGGAGCCATCTGGTATTGTCCATTATCATCTGTTTTCTTTCTATGTGAATTGTTTTGTATACCTTTTGTTATTAATATTGTTGCTGTTGCTGTTACTGTTTGTTAGTTCTCATATCTCATTGCTGTTTCCAGTAAATTGTTCTTATCTCAGTTGTACCTTATCTTTGCCGTTTGTCCCTCCAACTGGAGGGGGGAGAGGGACAGGCACGGGGCTTTAGTGGGAGTGCTAAATCGGAGAATACATTTCCTAAAGCATGGACTTTTACTTTCATATCCAGGTGCTTCACACTACGAGACACAGGTGGTCAGTAAATTACACAAGTATTTTTATAACTAACATATCCTACTCCACTTATGGTCACTTCTTTGCCACTGCTACATCTGTGATGTGCATCTGCTCTGAAGAGCTTCCAGGCAGGTAATTTTTTTCTTTTTTTACATAGTAGAGAGCAGAGCAAAAATTCACTTCAACTGCCAACTACAAGCACTCAAAAACTCCACTGCAAATCCAGAATAATGAGGTTAGGCCATAAATTGCAATTCGTAAAGAGTATACCTAAAGGGGATTTTGGATTTGTTATAACTGGATATTTAGGAGTCATCTTCAAGCTTTTCCCTGCAACACCTGGAACTATAAATTGTTCTGGAGTCTTGGGGGATTTGTTTGTTTAAGTTAAGGCCAAGTTTATTATTAACTAAAGTCAGAAAAATTGAGCCTGACAACCCCCACCACCAAGTAATAATTCAAGACTTTCAGCAACCAAGAAATCCAACAGGGTTAGGATTTCTTACAAAAGAACAATATTGCCACTGTATAAATCCGAGAAGCACATGCATAAATTCCAGTCTCCTTCATCTCCAAAAGATGATACCAGAATAAGAGAAACTGCAAAAGAATGGCAACAAGGAAGACCACAGATATAAAATGGCTACCATATATAGCACAAACCCAGGTGGATTAGAGCTCCTTAATTTAGAGGGAGATGCTTAACAGCATTGAGACAGCACAAATCTGCAAAATCATGAGCAAAGTAAACAACATGAAAAAGGAGCAACCAGAAGGGGCTTTGTGAATATTCTCCCATCCAGCATTATTAAGTACAAAGATGCAGCGTATGTCTTGGAAACTCTCCAAACAGCAGATAACTGGAGACTAGTAAAAACATTCTGAGGAAGTGTCACTACATACTTTACTCCTCCAGTTCTCCCTTTAGCTGTTCTGGTAGACCAAAGACCAGGTAAGGCAGCTGTTTGGATATGACCTGATAAGGCTCCTCTTACAGAGAGCCACAAGAGCTAACACTGCTCCTCCTCTTCCTCTTGCACAGTTAAATGCTTTAAACTCACCTGAAAATTCCCAACTTCCACTAACAGTTTAACAACATCGAGAGAAGCTTTTTAGTGCTTTGATAGTAAAATATTCCCTGTCTCCAGTGAAATGACAATGACCATTGTTTGAATTACTTTTCTGAACCCATCATAAATTCAATTAAGATCCTGCAACTACCATCCAATCCAGAGTCAGATCCTTATGCCAGCTGTCACACAGCACAGCACAGGCTCTGGGACTGACTGATAAATGTAAGACCCTGGGTTTCACAGCACCTACAATTCCTCCTCGTGAAATGCAAGAGTGCAAACATAGATTAGCTGCATGTACCTGCCTGAGCACTTGCAGACAGAGACACACTCCAAAATTCAGTGGCCGGCCTAAGGGGAGCTTACTCCAAGGAAGCTACAACTTACACTCCAGTCTTTTTGTACCCAGCATGTAGCCTCTGCAGTAGAAGGACAGCCACTTCTTACCTTACAACATCATTTGTCCTACTAAACTTTCCTATAATAGGGCATGAAAAACAAAGTGTAGTTGGAATGCATGCCCTTCTAAATGTCTGTGTAAACTAAGACATGAAAATTTAGAGACCTGCATTCTTTAAGCTCTTTTTTAATGGTTGGAGTAAGAATCCTGTTTTCTCCTATGTTTCTCTTAAAAAAAAAAAAGTTCAAACAGCAAATACCATATAAAACAAAGTCAGCAAAAAAGTTCATCAGTTCAGAATCAGGAAGTTAAAGGGCAAAAACGGTGAAAGAACAGATTACAGATTTAGTTAGCTGGAAGACTTCTGCTGCTATTACTAATCAGATTTTTCTTTGAAGATTAGACCATTTCTTTACACAGTCTACCTGCCCTTTTTAACATGATTATACCCCATTAAAGACTTTCCCATATGAAAACAAGTTCCAAACACATGAAAATTGTTTGCAGCTTCTGGGCATCTGAAAGAAAGAGGACACATTGGCTCTTACACATTTGAAATTGAATTTGAAATAAAGTCTTTGGTTGGCCTTGTTCTCCTGCCCCTCCTCTGGGAAAAAAGAAAAAGTGTGACTGCTGTTCTATTGTTTATAAACCCCAGCATTGTGCTGGGCTGTAACTTCATAGCTAGACTGTGGGAATAAATACAGCACAGTTGCCTGAGAATTCTGTAAAGAGCAAACATGAAAGCGAACAGCAGTATGATTCCATATCTTACCTTGGTTTACTATTAAAAACAACTATAGTAATGGAAAAACAACACTTGAAGAAACAAAATGAGTCAGGCAACAATTCACACTGAAAGAGTCCTCAGCCAAAGTCCACTGTAGGATGTGCACAGTCAACAGGAGCACAAGTTCATTAAACACACTACCCCCACAAAGTTTACATTCACCTTAAGCACTTTGCTCCTTTCAACCCTCCTATGTCCACATTGGTTCTTCCTTTCTGAAGGAGGAGTGCCTGAGGTCTTCATTTTATTTTTTTCCCCTCCAATAAAGTCTTCCAAACAATTTTTCTTTATCTCTTCCCTCACTTGCTCTATGTTAATTTTCTCTTCTGCAGTTTTCCAATCAATGCGGTAGCTCTTCTGAAACTTTATTTCCTCCATAGTTCACAAATAGATCTTTATCATCTCCCAGTATTTTTCCTCCCCCACAAAAATATATTTATTTCATTTTAACCTGTGTGGAAAGCTACCTACTGATCCTTCATGTCTTTGTCTCGTTAGGAAAAAAGTTGTTTTCAACTCTCTCTTGCAGCAATTTTACGCCAATTGAATAGTTTGATGCTTCTCCAGACCCTCACCAAGGTGGGCTTTAGAAAGTCATCTTACTAGCTTCCTCTTTATTCATAGTAAGAGCCCTACTGTTTCTAGCTCTGAGCAGGATATAAGCCTGAAGATTTCTGGCTAGTCTCCATATTCATAGGAACATGACATTTATGCTCCAAAATACCTTACTAAGGCGTGTAGTCCCCAAAGCCCAAAGTACTGCTGTTGCAGGGAAAGGCAGAGAAGAAACTGCATAAACCAAAAGTGTTTAGATGCTTATCCAACTCAAATAAAAATCCATAAAGCCCAAACTTTAAGTATCTATTGGTTTGGGTTTTTTTTTGCAAGAGGAAAAAGACAACCTGCCTTTCTGACCAAATAACCTGAGCATTGTTCTGGAGCAGAGCTCAACCTCTTGACTTTTTAATTGGGCAATTCAGCCCATATCAGCTTCGCCACAAAGGCTCTGCTGTTGCAGGTTTCAGGACCAGTATCTGTTACATCAAACTCCTACTTGTTCATCTTCACCTACTGCCTCTTTTTCCTCCCAGTAGGCCAGCCTAAGGTCTGGTTGCCCTTATACCCTGTCATCAGTATTGGCCATTAGATCAATGTTCACAGAAAGCACGCATGAAAATGGGTCAGTAGAGGAGGCGTATTTCACCTCCTACATTTCTCCCAGGGATTTACATTTCGTGTTTAATATTTCATGCATCAAGTGGATTCCCCCACCTGTCATATTATCAAATTCCTTTTTAAACCAGTTCATGCTTCTAACCTCTGCAGCACGGTAACAAATGCCACAACTCTTCTAAACCTGCAGTATGGCAAGTTTCATTCAGTGTCCTTGGTTCTTATGTTACAAGAAACAAGTAACAATTGCTCCTCATTCACCCTCTTTGCACCATTTATAATTCATATAAATCTATCAACAGCTTTTTCTTAGCAGTATTTTTACTCAACCTGAAATCCTAGCATACTTCCCCTGCCTCATATGGGCCTCTGTACCACACCTTCAACCATCCCTGCTGCTTCTCCAGTGGCCTGTGGGACAGAATTAAGGAGAAACAGACTCAAAGGCAGGTGTCATGGCTTGAAGTAGTAACTCTTCAATCACTCAGACGACACTATAATGTTTTCTAGTTCATTCCTTCTCAAATAATTTCTAATCTTCCTTAAAAGCATTCCTTAATGCTTTTAACCATATGATAAACCTGGAAAGATCTGTGCTGTTAAAGAGCTTATGGCTAATCTAATTTAAGTGTTAATTCAGCACTTAAACCACTACTACAGAAACATTAAGTTTTCCATGACATAACTTGATCTCTAACACTTAATGGCATAGGATGGATAAATACAGATACACAGCATTATCAAGAGAATAACCTGTTCTGATTGCTTCAAGCAGCTTGTCATTCTTCTCTCCTTCAAGCAGTCTGTGGTAATACCCAGGGTTTTGTTCCATGTTGGTTTGGGCCCCACTCACAATCATCCAGATCAATGCACGGTGTTCATTGGGGATGCCTTTCCTGATATATCTCTTCACTGCAAGACAAGAAGTTTGGTTTTGTTTGTTCATTTTTTAAATAAATAAAAAAATCCAGCTGTATTATTCTTTTTTAAATGAGCAGCCTAAAGTTAAGAAGTCATAGGAAAACTCTTTACTGGAGATTATTATATTTTCTCTCCTGTGCTACCATTTTAGGATAAGCATTTACTTCTCAGCTGCATAGTATATTTTAGATTTATTCCTAAGTTCTTATCACTAAGACTCCCCCTCAGATCTCCAGACTCAGGTTTTCCTCCCTCCTCTCTTCCCTTGTTAGAATTTTCTAACAAAAAGTCATCTTCTGCTTTTCTGTATGGAGATACGAACAGCAAAGTTTCCCCTTGATCTTTGTCCTTTTTCATTCAGACAAGCACTTGAATTGACTTTTCCTACATCACCAGTGGCCTCTGACATGACGGCTCTGCCCATTCGGCTCTAACATCAATGGCCATGTTAACGTAACCCTAGGGCTTCAGCTTAGCACCTGACCACTGAAATACAGCAGAAACCGAGGAATATGAAATATGTGCCTCCTGTCTGAATGAGCCCCGGAAGAACTGGAGATGTGAGTGAGCAGCAGATGATTTTTCCTAGAATAACTGGGGAAGTCTTTTCAAACCTAAAGTAGCTCTTGTGTCCTGCATCATTTTCATCATTAGGGTGTGCTTTAGGGGTTTTTTTTAAGCAGATGATTCAGTGTAAATAACTATGATGCAAGATTAGAGGAAGAAGCGTCAGGCTAATGACAATGAAAGCAGCTTCCTCCTGGGAATGGCATGAAAAATATTAATAAGGAGTCAATGCTGCTTATGAGTACATAATCCTAAATCAGCATTACCTTTTCTGACCCAGAAAGACAGCTGAATGTTTGAGATTCTTCTCCTTTTTTCTGGGAGAAGAAAATGACAAATGAAACAGATGTATCTTGCTAAATGAATCATGTTGTATCAATAAAAGCATCAACTTCTCCTCTCTAAATTTTATGGGACTCAAATCTGAGTGGGGATTTTTATTCTGCCCACACACTACCACACACAATATCACTATCTAGCCAGGTTTTATTGAATCACACAGTTCTGTAATAAATGCTGCCTAAATTAAAGGCCTTACAAACAGCACAGTGAAGCAAGGTTGTACCAATTCAGCCAGACACCTTCTAAATACATTCCACCTAATTACAGCTGCCTATCCTTTAGGACCCAAAGCTGCTTCCCCAGCGTCACCCAACATAAACATGCACATATAATGAGCATTCCACCCACCTAAAATCTGGTGTTTTCTCTCAAAGAATCATATTTGTAATAAATGCCTGGTCTTCAGGGTACAGTTTTTGTTTAGCTTTTCAATGAGGATTTATATTATGGGTTACAGACTCTACAGTTCTAGCTGTAAAGTTACCTTAACTACAAACTTGTTTTAGACTGGACATAATTCACTTGTTTCCATGGTGGTTTAATAACTCCCACTTCATCTTTTTTACAAGATTTTGAACTCTAATGCTCAAGAAATCCTATAAATTGACATAGCAAATACAGGAATGAGTATCAAGAACCAGTCCCATTTAGGTTAACAAGAGACATTCAGATGAGCCTAGAAACAAATTTACTGGCTAAAATACTGGATTATCGTATTTTAACACATAACCCCATTGGTATTTTTTTCTAGAACAACTTTAAATTCTGGAAGCATAGCCAGCATCGATATCCAACAATACACATTAAATTCAGGAGGAGCACGGACAAGCCTTTGACAGTGGCACCACGGGAAAGCAGCCTGCAGCACAGCACACACTCATCATTCCTCAGTGTCATCATTCTCATGGCAATAGACAGCCAGGGCCTTGTATCACCCCAAGTGACTACTGACCCAGCTCCCTCACTCCCTGAGGAATGCAAAAGCCCCTTACATTTTCCTCACACCATTATAATACTTGCTAGGATCTGCAAACTGGCACTCAGAAGCAGCAAAGTAGTTTTGAAAAGGACAGCTGCAATTTAATATATATCATTTATACATGTAGATAGATATAAATATATCATATACATAAATTGTGTTTACACAAATATATATATATCTATACATACATATATATATATATAGGCTCTCTTCCACATTATCCTTGGGAACAAAGAAGTCTGCATCAACAGTTCACACTGCAGAATATCCTCCCACTGTAACATCTGAGAAGCTTTCTCAGATGAAGCCAGATCATGCATGGGTCTCCACCCACACATCCAATGCCAGTTGTAAACCAAGGGCTTGATCTCAAAAAAGTAGCACTGTTCAATACCCCCAAACCCCAAGTACTGCATGCAGAATCACTCCCAGGACAACCATAGTATGTGGTCTACATTCTAGAATATACACAGGTAAGAAATATCTTTATGTAAAATTTTTGCCTCTGTTCATTAAAAAAATATGAAACATCAATTTTTAATAAACACTCCCCCCCTCTTAATAATTCAATTGCCTCTGACACTTAGTGCCAGTTTCACAAGTTTAGAGTCATACTTTATGAAGGTGGTTTCCCTTCTACAAGAAAAAACAGCTACCTGATAGGGTAGCAGGCTAAAAGTGATGATAAATACCCAAAGTAACTTCAAGAGAAAAATATGCAGAAAATACATTTTTCTAATACTGTACACTACTTAACAAGATGTAAAAATAAGTCATTTCAACCTGCTTGTCCTTGTTTCATGGTAGAATATGAGAATTTTGGAGACCTCTGCTTCAAGGTAAATGTTGTATTACCTTTTTCCCCCATTAACATTGTTTCACTCTACACCATAGACTCAGTTTATGTAGCAAAAAAACCCCCTGAACATTTAAAACCAAAAATTATCTCATCTTAAAAATATTAGAAGAGTGTGATTTTGAGAAACAGCTGCACTTCTACTTTTTCAGGTACTAACAATTACTGTTGAATGTTGAGGAAATAAACTTGGGACCTAGAATAAAAATTCTATAAAAGAGCTGGAAACAGCATACAAAGAACTGAAAGCTTTATTTCATGAATACATAACAGAAGAAACAGAGTACATCAGTGCTGTAAATGTTCAAGTTCCAGTCAAACTGACTTTCCCTCTGCCAAGGCCTGGGCTGGAGCAGAAGTGCTCCTGTTATAACCACTGTTTAATACATTTACTTTTCCCTTTCACTGTATTTTATCAAAGACCAGACAGCGTCTTCTGCTACTGGTCACTTCTGACTAATCCACTAACTGCCAAATTCTTTCATGTAGCATGAATTTGGTCAGAATTAGGATAGTTTGAGCAATTACGTCGGACAGTTTATTGCCCACCTGTAAACAAAACAGAGCAGAAAGCTGTATTTTGGTCCTATAAAGATAGAGCTGAATGAAACAAGGAAAAAAATTAGGAGGATCTCAGAAGTGGCAGAGGTGGAGAGAGAGAGAGAGAGAGAGAGAGAGAGAGAAAGAAAGCAAGTGACAAACAGTGACTATAAACTCTGATGTGCAGTGGAAACAAGGTGAAGATAAGGGTGGGGGGAGAAACAAAATACCAGAAAAATAACAAAAAGGAAGAGACTGGAGAGTGAATGAAAGGAGCTGTCAGCCAAAATTCCGATGACCCACCCTGCCAGGAGGCTGCTGTACAGAACAACAGGATACACTGCTTAATTACCATTGTTAAAACGTAGTCTAATTATTTTTCTTTATAGTGGAACAGAATTATATACATACAAACCACCCTGGCTATGAGGCAAACTCAGTAGCACGTGAACATACCACATTTCCAAACTGGAAAATTAACACAAGTCATCACTTCTTCCTGTTCGCCTGGGCAGAAATTATGAGCTTCTCTGTGTGTAGACAAATGGGTGTGGAACTACTGAGATACCACACATACACTGTCTCTCTCATATCTACTCATAGCAGGACACACAGCATTGGTTCACAGCTACTGCATTCAGGGAGGGAAGGGGCAAATTGAATATTCTTCTCAGTTCTAGCTTATGGCAGAGCCAGCAGCCCTGAGCAAAGCTTCACAGCAATGAAGTCAGGTCTTGGAGGAGGAAAATTCAGTGGATAACCAGCAGAGCTTCTGCTATTTGCCTGCAAGGAAATCACTGCATAATCACCTTGCAGGATAAAGCTTTACCACACATCTGCTTACACAATTCCATGTGCATGTCACAGACTTCAATCTTAATACTGATATGAGAAGGAAAGTATTTAAAAATGGGTAATTGCACAGGTCACCCCTTCACTCTCCTCCTCTGAGGTATCAGATGAGGCTAATGCAGGAAGCTTTTTGTAAGAACTCTGAATCAACACTCAGACTAGATTTCCTCAGTATTACTTATTCCTGTCACTCTCCCTGGAATTACACGTACATGTGCGAATCCATAGCCTACAAATCCAAGTATCTTTAGCAAAAGTCAGTAACGTCAAAGATGATGCACCAGCCTACAAGGACTTGCGACAGTCCAGAGCCATTGCCTGTGTCCCCTCAGTGGATTTACAGAATCCCAGTTCTCACAAAGAGCAGCCTGTTGGAGACAATTAAAGCCACGTTAAAGGCTGCTGCCATTATGTGCCCAGTGGGGCAGCACGACCATTGGTTCTGAAGCCTGGTTGACAAGTTGAGAGATTCGGCCTAAGTTTTGGCTCCAAAATAAGACCAAAGGCATTCACACTGTTAGTATCACAGTAACATTCTGTTTCTAAAATACTAGAACTGGGAACACAAAGAAAGAGAAATGAAATGAACTCACAGAAATTGCTAAAAGCTGCCACTGTTACCACTAACACATTAAAAGAAGGGTATGAATCAAAACTGAGATTATTTTTCCACAACTAGAAGACTAAGTTCTGCAGAATCTCAAAATCCTCACTAATTCAAAATGGCACAAAGTTATCACTACACTCAAACCTGACACCCCAAACAAAAGCGTCTTTACATTTGTAAGAAAAATTAGATAGCAGAAGTAGATACTTTCTGGTTAGCAGCATATGATCTAGCAGCTATAGCTCAAACCTACATTTTCTGGAATTTCACACCCTTAAAACAGACATCTGTACACATAATACACTGTTATATTTAAAATGTCTCACTAGTTATCATCCCATGCCTGGTGCCAAGGAAGAAAAACAACCTCAAAACAACAAAACCATCAGAATCACCAGCCAAAGTCTGCACCTGGAGCACAGCTCTAAATACTTTAGCTATGGCAGAGTCAATGTCTGAGTAACTTTTGCTTAGTTTCATACACTTTTTCTTTAACATACTTACAGAGGACTCTGCCCAACTCCAAAAGATACCCAAAGAGAAAGCAACCTGCATAGCACCATTAAGAGCAAACAGGAAAATTTAGATGCTTATATGAAAATGTACCCCAGAGAGAGAGTGGGAGGAAACTCCACCCTCTAGTTTCACAGGATTCCCTAACACCTTCTGACTCTCTCCATCTACTTCTACCTGTATCTGTTGCAAGATAAAACATTACTAGAGGTTTTTGTGCTCTTTGAAGCAGACATTAACACTTCCATCAGCATTTTATCCAGTGTCGCACTACCCCTGCATTAATCTTACTTTCTTCACTTCATAAGGCATTTATCATCAGTTCTTAGTATACGGGTTTTTAGCTGCATGGTCAATGACATTTTACAAAAGGAGGATAAGGAGAGCTAGAAAATCTCAGCAGCCTAAAGAACTGCCAAAGAGGCAGCAACAGAGAGCCCTAACATCCTGATCCCTGAGGTTCAACACAGTATCTTCTACATAATCTCATGTCTTTTTAAAGAGAGCACAGAGTACAATACAGCAAACAGCTGCAAAATGGCATCTTGGAGTGCCAGTGGCCATAACATCTGGGTTACAGATGTAACAAGATATTAATGTGCTGAAGAGGGATTACTCCTTTGGAAGGTTTAAATGAAATCCCTCTAACAGCATACTTGCTTATACATCATTACTGTTTATACTACTGGTTTTCATTTGAAGACAGAAACAGTATTCAACATTCAAAAACACAAACCCATTGAATACCATTTATGTTGATCCCAACATAATGCACTTTTGCCTACAAACAGACATGAAGCTCACCTTTTAAACTCTTCTGTATACTGTTTCTTCCCTTTAGGAGCTTGGACCATTTTATTGCTCTTCTAGTGAGTACCACTAGGTATCTGGAAAAGAATGCTTCATAGGATGCATAATCAAAGTCTTCTGGCCTTTCAAACCCATATGGATCAACCCTACAAAATAAAAAATAATTCCTGTAATAATGTTCCTACATACCTACAGCTGGAGGGGAAAAAAAAAAAAAGCAAGCATGCTTTAAATAACTTCCAGTTGCTATTTCTAAAAGCGGCTCAAGACTCCCTCCTCCCAGCAAAAACCTACTTTACACAAACTGTTACACTCCATTTAGCATATCAAAGCTGTTTAAGTAATTTAAACACGCACTGTTCAGTCAGTTTTACAGATTTCATTATTTTTTTTAAGTAAGGAGTTTTTGGAGCAAAGGACCCATTGTGTGCAAAACTGACACAAAATTATGGCCACATAAAAGTCTGAGAGGTATTTTTCTCCACAATACAGGCGAACAGTTGAAAAGCATGAGGTACAGCACAACAGCTCCAATATGGCCTGAACTCTCTTTCCACACAGTTCCGTGCAGAATAACGACAACAGAAAGTACAAGTGTAACAAGTTACAAAGATTATTTTTTAAATGGGTCATTTTTGAAATTATCGTCACGAAAATATATAACATGGAAAAAGACAAATTCTTGTGTCAATCTACCTTCTTCATATGTAGTACCAAAATGCTTATTTTATTATCTTTTACAATTGTTCAATATTACAGCACATTATCTCATGCAGTACAATACGGACAGGGTATTAAAACTGCATAGCTGATTCGGTTTTAATATATCAACTCACCTTGCTAAATTAGATTTATGGCAACTTCTCAGGGTGCTCCATACCTGCAAATTACCACCTGGGTACAGGACATTAATGAGTTTCGCAGAAGTTAAACAGGCAGAAGGATCTGTCCAATCAGACAAGGTTTCAAGACAGACTTCAGGGTTTAACTTCCCAAAACACTGCCTGTTTCATTCATGGCAAAGGAATTTGGCCATGAAGCAGCACCGGCAAAGCCTTGGGAACACTGGCTCACGGGAGCGTCACAGGTAGTAAAGCATGAATCACATAAGGAACAATTAAATATTCAGATCTCAAATTGTTATGACATTGTTGGCTGTTTAGAAGAGTCACCTTAGTATTCACGTACTCCTCAAATCTGACACAAAAACCACAGGTGTAAAAAGCAACCCCGACACAGGTTTCTCTGAAGACACAGAACATGAAAACAAACACACACAACACCCCCTCACACGTCCACGAACACACATCTCTTATTTACGACTGCGACTGCCCAGGCAGCAAGTACAGATTAATTTCATGCTCCACTCCCTTCCTAAGATAGAAACGGACAACAAAGAGTGAGGACGCAGGGTTCTAGGGAAGCCACCTTCCCCGGCTGCCCTCGGGCAGGGAAGGTTGCGGCGGCCGCTCGGTGCCCTCAGACACCAGCCGCGCCTGGGCCGGTCCGTGGGGGCTTCCTCCGGCCGCAGCCCCCGGCAGGGCCGGCTCCGAGCGCTCGGGGAGGCACAGCTCGCCCTCCCTGCGCGGCTGCCGCGGTCCGAGCTCAGCGCTGTGGGCAGCCCTACCTGTACGCCCAGTCCCGCCCGTCCTCTCGCCTCGCCATCGGCTGCCCCGCTGGAGCCCGGCGGGCGGGCTCTCCCCAGGCCAAGCAGCGCCGCGGCCGCGGCCCCGCGCCGAGCTCCGGCTCCCCAGTTCAACTCTCTGCCGCCCTGCGAGGGGCGGGGGCGGCCGCCGGGCCCGCCCCGTGCCCGGGCCGNGCAGGGAAGGCAGGGAAGGCAGGGCAGCTCCGCGCCCGCGGGGCCGCGCCGCCTCCCATGCCCGGCCGGCCCGTCAGGGAGACGCGGGTCTGATGCTGATGCCGGCTCCGATTGGTGGATTTCACATTTCGCTCACATCTTGGGAAAAAAAATTCAAAGGTTTTAGCACGAGGGTAATGTCTCACTAATACTCGGGGAGAGTGGTTTCAGGTACAGCTCTTCAAACCGAAGGAATTTCCCCATAACCAGGGAGAAGAGGTGGTTGCATTTTTATTTAAGTTCACTTGGTTGGTTTGGGATTTTTTTCCTCAAATCATCATCATCTTCTTTTTAATTTCCTCAAGTTATTCATTATAGTCATAATCACAGAATCACAGAATATTCTGAGTTGAAATGGACCTACAAGGATTGTCAAAGGCCAACTCCTGACCCTGCAGAGGACACCCCAGGAGTCACACCATTGTGTGAGAGGACTGTCCAAATGCTTCTTGAACTCTGTCAGGCTGGTGCTGTGATCACTTCCCTGGGGAGCCTGTTACAGTGCCCAACCACCCTCTGGGTGAGGAACCTTTTTCTAATACACTGAAATATTGCCAACTTCAGCTTCTGCTGATTAGTTTCTGTGGGAACAGACTGCTGGTCTGAAACTTTCTCAGATCTCGACTTAGGCACAGTCACTGTGTATCCCTGAGAATTCAGTTTTACCCATGGGAATTGTAAGATTAGCAGAAGCACGAAGCATAAACAATAGAAGGAGAAAACAGCAACATATCATACCTGCTATTTTCCTGAGTGCCTGTAGACTTAGGGTATAGCTAGCCAATGGTGGTATATTGTAGTTAAATAATAGCCAATGAGTCTATTGTAGTCATTTAGCAGCCAGTGAGTATGTAACATGAATGATAACATACAAAAGTGTATAAAAGACACTGTCTCTTTGAATAAACACCCTTTTTTGCCCTTACTCAAAACACTGTCTGTGTATGTCACGTCGGCCTCAACAGCGACAGTTTCCACATAATATAACATTCATTTAGATATGATTTAAATAATAAATGGCAGATTGTAAAAAATGTGGAGTAATAATACACAAAATTATACCAAAAAAATTGGCTTCCCCATTTGCAGAATCTACCTCTAAAATTAGCACACTGTTCTTCATCTTTAGAGGTCTCAAACAAAGCCTGAAGCCCACAAGGACTCAGCCCTACCTGACTGCCAGCAGCTTAATTCATAACACACTGCAAAACAGAAGGGAGAGAGCAGAATTATATCCCTGCTTGTCCTTTTTTTGAATCAAGTTCTGACTTTGCACCCAGCAAAGTGCTTGGAAAATTACAGCTACTGCTGGGGAAACATTATCTTGTTCAGCCAGCAAGTAAGAGTTGCTGCAGACAACAGATGGGATTTCACAAGGGAGATCAACAGTTATTCCAGCACACTCCTCAGGAAAGCTACCTTCCCTCTGCGGGATCACAGGCAATCACCCACACAGAAATATAAAAGTAGTTTGGCTCCAATGGCAAGGAAAAGAAAATAAAAGAGGTTTCTACTTGGTTTAACTGCCATTGCAGTGCTGTGAAGATTTGTGACTGTTCAGCAAAACATAATTATTACTTTTTTCTGCGGGGGGGAGGGGCGGAAGGGAATTCTGCGCTTCACCGGGCATAGGGCTTCTCGTGCAGGAGGGTGGTCCTGCTCAAATTACTGTGCGGCATCACGAACACGCTCGGGGACTGGCAGAACTGGAGCGTGATTGCAGCCCAGCCCGGGGAGAGCCGGCCGGGGCCCGAGCCAAGCCGAGCTTGACTCGCCGCCAGCGTTGCCTTGGCGGAGCGTAGGCAGAGGCACGCTCAGCAAACAGCTCTGCCCAGCGACATGGTCCCGGTCTCACAGAAAATCCTTGGCAGGGGTGTGAATAGGAGGCAACGTTGTCCCACGGAAGAAAAGAAGGAAGCCTCGGTTAAGCAGAATATCCTCTCCTCTAAATCCTGAAGCCACGGGCTTGTTAGGTAACAGAGTTATACTTCATCTGTCAATATCAAGGCTCTTTGGTGCATATGCCCTTTAAAATGGATTCATCAAAAGTTCTCTGCAAACAGCAGATTGTTTCTATGATTAATTAAGGTGCATCTGCAGTGCATCAAGGGTAGCCTTGTCTATAGCACAGTGTACTTTTACTCGAGCCTCAAATGTTATGAACACTTTCTGTCGCTCTAACACAAACACAACTGTGTGGCTGACTCAGATTTATGCCTGTTACACAGAGAAGCTCCCATTAAGAATGCTTAGGTTATTAATTGATTAATAGAAATAATTACTAAATTTCAGCACAATAATTGGATCCCCATATTTTGTCTGATAATATGAGCCAGCCCACTGTCTGGCGAGAGAGAATACCTTGGTCGTCCTTGCCGGGGTATCAATGCTGCTCTCTTCTGGGCAGATGATATCATGTTGCTTTTAAAGGCATTCAAAGAAACTAATGCATAAACCCTCGAATCTGAAAACTGCTTTGGTGGTGTGATCAGCAGAAAAGGATACTATTTACTTTTGATCCTTTACCTCTGAAGGAGCTGCTGACAGTGGCAGAGTGCAAAAGGGCAGGGTTAGTTGGCGTTCAGACCAGTGAAGCTCACAGCCTTCCTATCTGCCGCCTGGTGCAAAAGGAAATATATTTTATATAACTTCTCCCCCACCCCCTTTTTGCATCTGAACCTCATCCCTGAAGTTTTTATGTTATGGTGAACGTGTTTGGTAGAAATTCTTATCGTTCTGCTGCCAGAGTAAGTCCTTAAAATAGTGACTTCCCTTTAAGGGTAGGCATTTAGATGTGTTCCCTGCAAAGGCAGATGAAGACAGCAGATGAGTGTTTCACAGGCTGAGGCATTCAAAGCTTTGCTTGTCTCATACCCTGCATTTTAGTGAGCAAGGCTTCCCTTCTTGTGTTTGCAGAGCAGTTGCTAAATAACAATACCAGGATGATTCTCAGTCTTATCAGGAATTAGTCTGGAGTGGCTTTATACTTCGTATGTTTGATGTATCAGCAGTGCTGAAATGTGGTCCACCTCCTCACATACCACCCCACAGCCATTGTTACTCTTAAGGCCAGAAGTGGAGAAGGAGCATCAGGAGAAATTCCTTAATAATATTTGTGCTGGAAGTGTTTCTTTGTCTGTGGGGACCATAAGGATTCTTTATCCTTCCAAGAATGGAAGAAATATATTTATTATTTTGAATATCAGATATATGTCTGGGTTTTTTTCCCTGAGGTTCTTTTTTGCTGGCTTCAGGGAGGCCAAAGAATAGAAATAGTTAGGGGAAAGAAAAGCACTATAGGACCGAGAAAGAATAAGGTGTATGTGAATATAGGTGTACATGGATATAGCATGCCTAGTACTTTTAAAACAGCATGGGTGAATCTGTTCATAAGAAATACCAGTGAGAAACACCATGTCCAGCAAAGGTAGCAGCTCTCCTTTTTCAGATCCAGACAGGCATTTAAACTTTTAAAAAAACCTTAACTGCTCACCAAATGGTTTAATAGCCCCTGTTTAAAAAAATATGAATGCAGCAGCATTGGAGAAGAGATAAAAAGATAATTCTCACTACTGACTGGGTGCTGTAGTATCCTAAGTAAGGGATGAAATTCCCACAGCATGTGTGGCTTCCCTAGCTCATGTGATTTTCCATACAGCCACTCATCTTTGTGTCTGTACTTAGTTAACCACGCCACACAAGTGTACCCTGCTTCCTTAGAGCTCTACTCTTTGGCTTGAGCTACTTTCCCATGACCTGAAATAAATCTGCTGCTCCATACTTGGGGAAAACAGTTAAGGTTAAGTAGATTTGGCAGTATAGAATATCCAATAAGTAGTAAACATATCTGTGCAGATATATATATTATATATACATATTAGAATATCCAATAAGTAGTAAACATATCTGTGCAGATATATATATTATATATACATATATGTATATATGTATATATGTATATATGTATATGTCGCTGCTTGTCTGTATTCTAAACTAGACATAATGTGCTCCAGGACTAGACAACTCATCCAGCTAATGAGGTTAAGGAATGCAACCATCACATCCTTTAGTTCCTGTTACAACCAGCTACCAACCAAGTTTAGTCAATCCTCACCTACATATGGATTAAGGCTCTCAATCCATAATGAAATGTAATGAAATGCTGAACTTGCTCTGTGTTTTTGTCCCAGCAAATTGCATCATGCTTACCTAATTGTAGTCTGCAGGCCTGATTAAACCTGTTCATGTGAATTGTTCTATCAGCATTCACTGAACTTTAGAACAGACTGCATAGCAAGGACAAAAATGTATTTTTAAGAGTTAGTTTCCGCTATTCCCTAAAGGCTTCACAGCTTCTGTCTATGAAGGTTACTAGCTGTTAGGACAAGTTACATCCACGTGTAGTCTGGGAACAGCCAGTATTTTGATTATTCTCAGTATGACTGTGGCCCCAGGAGTCAAAGCATACTGATAAGAGCATCTATAAAAAGGAGCTCTAAAGCTTGCTGCATAGCACTGCAGCTGCCTGGAGAATCAACATTACCCATGGAAACCTCTGCAGAAAAGTTTCTGCACTCAGCTGCCATCCTCCAGCTGTGTCAGAAAAGAAGGCTCAAGGCTATAAGGGATAATACTGGAAACAGCAAGGGAAGAGAAATTATATGGTAGTGCCCTTGGTGTGAAAAACACATCAAAATTATATGTCAAAAGTGATATGGGAAACATACTTGAACATTATTAGCAGGAAGCGTTCCTAAGGCAGGGACAAGGGTGTCCTTAGGAAAAAGGTCAGTAGCTGTCACAGATCAGTAACCCAGCAGTGTGGAATTGAGTAGAGCAGGAGAGAAATTCATGAATCTACCTTAGGTCAAGCTGCAACTCTGTAAAACATATTTGTTATTCAAGTGACAAAGTGAAGTATTTTCTAGATGGCTTTGTTCTGTTTATTTTGTTTTTCCTTATCTACTTGAATGATCATGAGGGTTATGCTGAAAGCCCTTTAAATCACGCTGATGATGTTTACCTTCCTGGCTGCAAGGTTTATAACCGAACTTTGAAATTTCTTAGGGAGAGATGACAGACAAGATTAGAGATTATTAACTCCTCATTTGTCCCATCCCCTTTTCTTTCTTATCCCCACTTGTGAAGGTATCCTGCCTAGCAAATCTGGTAGCTCAAATATCTACTGATTAGAGATGGGGTTTAACTTAGATGTTCTCTGTCTGTCTACTGTGATTTCACATTTGCTCCTAGCTGAGAAAAGTTAAGGCAAACCTTCTCCTGGCGTTTGATTGCTTCTGCATCAGGATTTGTCTGCAAGGACTCTCATTTCAGTTGTCTCAAGTAGTATCCTAACCTGTAAGAAACAGGTAGAGTTATCATTACAAGTCTTTAAATACAGTATTTGCATGAAAATACACAGTCTTAGCTGTGAAGAACATTTTCTATTTCACTTAGTTGTCTCCATGCAGTAAGGGGTTTCTCTAAAAATAATGCAGTAAGTAAAAAAAAAACCCTTAAAGTAACAACATGATTTGGTGTAAAGAGAAGAAGATATATCTGCCCACTCAGGAACAGACATTGATTTCACACATGGAATAAGGATGAATTTTGTAGGAGCACAGATGTGAAGTTTCTGCAATTAAATACTATTTTATAATGCATACCTACAGGGGTACTGAGTTTAAGTCAGATCAGCAAATTCCCTTTCTGTGAGTTCCAAACTTTGGAGTGCTGAACTCTGCAAAAGGTAATGTGCTCCCAAGGAGGTTGTTCTTCACCATAGCTTTCTGCCTGTTTATTCCCTACACATTTTTCAAACTCACAGCCTGAAAGAAAAAGAAAAAATTTTGTGAAGACCTAAAACTGGGCTTGACAGCAAGAGCAAGTGAAACTTCTTGGAACTGCAAGGTTATAGCAACAACCATCAGTACAGACATGCCTCAGTATTTACGTGGGATCAGGATATCAGCTGAAGTATCATGTTTTTAAATTCCTTTGGAAGGGAAGAAACTTTGATTGCAACATCTAGGATCAAATTATGACTTTCTTCTGGCTTACTTTGTCGGGTTACAAATTATATCACATGACTAATACTGGAGGAAACATGTCATTCTCATTTTGTATTAATTTGCAGATAAATGCCCCTAGTACTATCACAAACTGGTACATTGTCAAAATTGAAATAATTTCATTTTCCTTTTTCATATTTCAGGTATTTCTGACACTGTTCTTTCCCATCTTAGAGTAATCACATTGAAGAGGGAAGCATAACAGTGAAAACCAGTAGCAACATTTTGGTATTTCCATGGCTTGCTGCATAATTAGATACAAAAATAGTATGTTCTCAGTCAGCTGTTTGATCCTTTTTTCCATTTAAAGTGTAGCTCTTTTGTCAACAAAACACCAGTTTGTTTTTTTCAACTGAGAAATTTTATTTTAGCTGTGTATGAATTAAAGAAAATTATGGAACTTAATTTGCTGTAATTATTCAGGGAGCCATAGCAATCATTAAATGTGACAGTGCTGCACATTTGTATTGCTTCTGCAACAGGTACTATTTCTGTGTTTTCTTATTTCTCAAAAACATATTTTCCAAAAATTTTCGCATTACTTTATCCAATTGTCTCATTTTTATAATTTCCTTTTAAATGACATCTTTTCACTGACGATCCTCCACAAGCAGTTGCTAATTTTCTGAACACTGTCAGGTAACCTTTATGATAATTATCATCTTTCCTGATCTATGCAAAGTAATTTTTTTATATGGTTGCAAAAGTGCAATCATTGTCTTATTAGATGTTGATGGGAAATTGCTGATGAAAAATTAACTGTAGTCACAATACATATGTAGATGCAAATCAACTCACCAAAATACATAAATGGTACTTAGAACTGACATTAGAGCATTAGAGTTGTGGACATGCCTTGTAGGGGCCCTGATTCTCTGCCATGCTCAGTTACAGTTTAGCCCATGATACCTACATGTGATACCATTTAGAATTCTAAAGAATAACTGTATAAGTAATTCCAGCTGCAATTCTCTTGACTGTGCTGTCCTCTCTCACACACAGCTTTTTGTATTTTGATGGCAGCATAAATGCCCTGTATAAAATTTGTTGAGAATTCCAGACTCTGAGAATTTAATGTGTCTTTATATATGGGCAACAGATTAGTTTGTATAAATGAAACACTTTTCAGCAAAGAAAGCTCAGATTCAATCCCACAGAAGTCAACGGAATGGGCTGAGTGTTCTGCATGCCTCTTAATAATTTTCAGTTCTTTGTTTCATCCTGTCCTAGCCCCTGGGATTCAAGCAGCTGTGGAGTAGAGGATCAGAGAGAGTGTATGAATCACTCAAGAAGAGATGATTCTCCTCCAGTGTGAAAATCTGTCACTCAGGCCTTCACTCAAGACAGAAGGTAGTTTTTCTCTCCAGCTCCAGTGCCCAGCTCTGAAACCCACCCAAGTCTTTGAGCCTTCCAAGGCACAACACAGACTTGCTGATCCAGAAGAAACAGTGCTGGGAAAATCTAGCACTCCTCCTAGCCAGAAATATCCAGTCTCTGCTTGAAGGAACCAATTATCTCTCATAAAATACATTACATGTGGCTGCTCTGTCTGTCATGTGGCATTTCTTTGCTTGTGTTTCAAAAAATAGAGGTGGGGGCTATACATTAAAGCAGGCCAGATCATAAATGTGAAGGCATAGTCACAGTTTTATTTCACGTCTGAGTACTCAGAGAAAGTAAACATGAAGGAGCTGCAAGTAGAATAAAAGCAAGTTCAGCTTTCCATCTGGTAGAAAAAACCTGCTGGTACATTGGATTTTGTGCAGAGCAATTCAGAATTCCCCCCCTGCACATCACAGGATCAGTTATTGCTCACAGCAAAGTTGCAAGTCTAGCACCTGTATGCAAGCTGAGAATCAAATGGTCAGATACCAGGAAGATGGACACTTTGCTGAGAACTTCCTTAGATTCAGCCAGTGCTTCAGAAAAGAAAAAAAAGAAGAACAAAAAAAGAAAGAAAAAAAGAAAATAGAAAATAAAAGGAAAAAGAAGAGGGGACTCTTGGAAGTCCTCTTCTAGGGAGGACTCAGCTTTCAAAGTGCACTCAGCATTCATGAGCTTGACTGGGACTTACTCTGTGTGGAAAAACACCGGTGATTCTTTTGATTACACTGGCTGTACTTTAGAGTATTGCTGTGTGGTTACTACAAAGGGTAGTCAGAGTTCACAGTGTAGGTTCTAGCATGAAACAAATGCAGGATTAGCAAGGTGTTGTATTTCCCACAGCAATGACAGTACCTTTCATATTCCCAGGGGAGAAAGCCAATGCTGGTCCTTGCAGTCAGGCTTATGTAGTGATAATAAACGGTACTTAAAAACCTCACAGTTGCTGTCAAGGGTTCTCACAAAGGGTCATTTGTAACAAAACAAAAGACAGCTCTGGTGGACTGATTTCCGGGAAGAAGTAACAATTAGGTAACGCTTGCATGAGAATCAATGTCTGGCTTTAGCTTTTCAATAGTCTGATTTGCTGCTCCAGCACCCTTCAGCACCTTTTGTAAATGCATCCTCCTCTGCAGTTATTGGCTTTTGCAACTTGCACTCCACTGACCCACAGAGCTACCTTCAGTTGTCTGGGTCCAGCCTGCATTTAACATTTCTTGCTAAACAATTTTGAAAACCAATGGAGTAACATCAAATAATATTTGAGAAATTTGCAGCAGATGATTGCAAGGAGCAAAGTGTGAACGCTGAAATATTGACAATAAGGACATGCAAGATGCTTATCTTGTCACTTCCATTTTACTGCTTACCTTTAATTAAACTAAAAAACAAAGGCATCTTGGATCTCCTCCCTGAACATACATACTGCAATACAGTAATTGAGTTGATGGTCAGCTATTAAAGATGGGTAAAAATAGTTTAGAAGAAGGTGAGACAGAATCTGTCTTTGACAAATGTGAGGAGAGATGAGGCAGGACACCAGAGAATCACTGCATCAGGGTTTTTGCAGCTCTAATTTGAACATGACTATTTTTAGAGGACCTGTTGTACATACCAACAACACTAATGACTGCCAGAAGAGACAACCATGTTCCTAGAGGCAGTGACATCATGTGCAGCTCTCAGGATTTAACTAAAGCATGTATTTGGCAAATAGTAATAAAAAGTAATTAATTCTTTTTGTTTCCATCAAATTGAATTATGCTTTTATTTTGCCTCTCTTTTCCTTTCAGAAATTAGTCCTGAGAGTAATTTTACAGTCTTTAGTTCTTACTATCTAATGGAATGAATGACTTTTCTACAAAATTCTGACTTTTTATGTTTTATGTGTGTTATGGATAGAAGCCACGATTTCCTGTTGCCTTCATTTTATTGCTATTCTGTGATCCTTCTAAGATTTTGGGAAGCAAATAATCCCTACAAAGAAACCTGTCTCCCCCATCACTAAACCGTGAGAAAAGCAGAGAAGAAGACTGTAATCTCTGGCAGGAGACATGCGAACACATTTGCCATATAGACCCGCATTTGTAAGAGAGCTGGCCCAGAGTAAGGGAGTTATTGCAGGGCAAAATTCCATCTGCCTTGGCCAAGGGCGTCTTTCTTATCGCCGTTTACTACTAGCAAGCTCTTCACTCACAGATCTACCCACAGGCCTGAATGATAATGTTCATAAGTGATAAAGCAGCCTCATTAGAAAAGTTTCTGACTGGCTGTGGTGGCTGGGGAATGCAAGTTGAGTGGCAAGCAGCGGGGAATCAGAGAGAGCACTTTGATCCATGCCTGCAGCAGAATAACACCCAAAGAAATCACTGTGCAGACACTATCAGTGAGTGTCAAAAGGGCCTTTAAATAAATTGTGGAAGATTTGATTGTTGATCTCAGCAAAATACCATCCAGACCTTGTCAACTGTGGAAGAGAGAAAGAAAGAGTGAGAACGTACAAAATGCAAGGGCTCTAATTATGCAAAGTCACTTAGCTGTTGGTTCGTGCTCAGTGCAGGTACTGAGCCCACTGCAGCCACAACACAGAATCACAGAATCTTAGAGTCACCAAAACTGTGGGAATCAAAGAAACTCTCCGACACCGTCTTTTAAGTGTTAGAGAATCAGGCATTACTTTATTCTGGCCAGGATGTGCAATGGAAATCCTTCCATCCACACATGGCAATAGTATCAGAGCATCATTTCTGTTGGCAGTGAGCTTTAAGATCATTCAGTCCAACCATTAACACAGCACTGCCAAATCTACCTTTTGCCCTGAAGTGGCAGAACTTTGCAGAAATGGGGGTGTGGGTGGGAAGAGAGGGGAGTTCCAAAAATGGTTTGTGTGAGATGAAGGAGCCAGTGCTCTTCTTAGAGAGAAATTGCCAGTGGTGCAGTCTTCCTTTCAGTCCTGCACAATCACATCATCTAAATGATAACAAACCCTGGGATTATTTTTGTCCACAGTAATCTGGAAAAGCAGTTGAAGGATTTCCATCCCGTAAAAGTACTCTCTTGTGCCAAGTGGTAATAGGGCTTTAAGACCTCCATGATCTCGTACTCCTAAGTCCCTGTGGCAGCTTCACTGTCAGCTGAGCCTGGAAGCCCTGTGTGCATTGGGAAAAGCAGAGGTAATGGCATAAAAGGTCTCACAGCAAGGAAAGGAGGTTTAGTCAGCCAAAACTGCTGAGTTTTATCTGCCAAAAAGTGCTGTGTGTGCAAAGGGAATGCCCCCAGGCTGGTGAAATATTCTATGGAGGTATTGCCTCTGCTCCCCTTAGTTTTGCCCACATGCCTCACAAACTGTTGTGGGTTCAAAGACAAGCTATTAAAATCTAGGAATGAAATAGTTACCAAGTGCTGCTCTTTGCCAGCAACATGCTCTTCTGAGCATAAATCAAGGTTTCCTCTTTGTTACAACTCAGCCTTTGCTGTGCATTTCTCCTTTCCTGGTACTATAGGAAGCCTCCATGCTCTTCTGTGCTCCACAGCTGCTCATTGTCATGGAGAGCAGCCCTGCAGCAGCCCCAAGACAGCTCCCATCATGACAGCAGCCCTGCAGGACTGGGAGGTGGATGAGCAGAGGGAAAGCCACGGGCAAATACGCTCGTGTATGTGCCCAGGTTCTTGCAAAACCCACCCATTCTCATGGGCAAGGGGGGACAGTGGTGGCAGTGGCAAAGCCAGAGGAGGCTGGAGGAGGTTTTGGATCAGGGCTGCATTACAGAACACAGCTC
This sequence comes from Cnemophilus loriae, assembly GCA_013397755.1. NCBI lineage: Eukaryota > Metazoa > Chordata > Aves > Passeriformes > Corvidae > Cnemophilus > Cnemophilus loriae. Next base: position 139,987 of record VZTF01008854.1, read on the forward strand.
TTAAGGTCTTGTGACTTGTAGAGAAGAACACGATGGCAGAGCTCAGCCCTGGTGCAAATATAACAGGCCTGGCTTGTTTGCTGTGCATTTATGGTCTGACAGCTGAGGTAGCATTGTTCTGCCATGCTGGAAATGTCAAAGGGGATGCTGAAACCTACTTTGTGGCAATACTGGCAGGAGCACCAGCTGCCTGTTCCTTGTTCTGCCCAGGGCTCCAAGGTGCAGAGGACTTCCTTACCAGGTTCCTCCTGCAGCTGGGGTGGTGACAGAGGGAAAAATCCCAAGGTATCCAAGGATGAGTGGGTACTGCCCTGGAGCACAGGAGGGGTGGAAATGCTTTCCCCGCTCCCCCCAGCATTTTAGTTATTTGAGCAGCCAATTGTAACCAAATTTGAGATCTGCTGCCAGAATGCAGTATATGTGTGCATCTGTGTAGCTGATCAAAATAGCATGTTCAAAATGTTGGAGTTTTTCTAATGTCTATGAGTGCTTTCTTTAAAAAAATAGCAGTGAAACTTCAGAATGGTAAGATTACTACGTTACTGAAAACTCTGTTTGTTTTTGGGGTTTTCCCAGGAATTAATGAGCAGCTGCATGTTGGAAAGAAATTCTTTCTCATGAGGCTCTCGGGAGGGATCAGAAGTCTTTATTGAACAATAACTGGAAAATTTGATCCAGAGAGCAAGTTCTCTATGTTTCTTGGAAACACATGATTCATGTTCCAGTCTCATTTTGTAGCCCTTGAACAAGACAGAAGTATGAGGGGAAAAGTAGGAAAGTGGGAAGGAAGAGAGGGAAGCCAGCAATAGGAAATGCACGTGTCACAGGATGAGCTTAGCAGAGTTTCCATGTGGGCAGTGAGGAAGAAACATATATTCTTTGGTCTATTAAAAGTACTCTTTGTAACATCTTACTTTTACTTTTGTGAAGCATTCATAATTTTTCTTTTGTGAATTGGTGAAGGAATCCAGATGAGTTTAAAATACAAACATGGATTTTGAAAAAATAGTTATGAAAAATATCTTTTCCTAGAAAGACTTGGTGATTCAGTGGGGCCCAGAATCAAAATTTTTGATCTCTTTAGAGAATTTAACTCATTGTGGCACAGAGATCAGTAATGCTGCAAGTCATTGCTTGAGTTTTAATCTTGGACCTTGCTGTGTGACCTTTGGAGTCAGTCAGTATGGGTACTGACTCTTAATTCATGTCTGTGTACTACTAAAGACTGTAGGGGGGACCAGCAAATGATCGAATGATCATCATGTACTGTTGCTTCACCTCCTGGAAGAGCAGTCTTAATGGTTTTGTGCTGTGGACTGTGGTTGCTGCTGAAGTAGGTAGTAAAGATCCCTATTTCCATTACAAATAGTAATGTTTAATGATCAGCTGAAGTATTGATATTACCACATTCGGGGCAATATCCTTGTGCCTGGTAAACAGCGGGTCATGCACACAAAATGAAGCATTGTGGGAGAACTGTTGGGCAGGATGAAGAGTTAACTCTTAGCTGTCATCTTCGGGCAGAATTTGTTTTTCAGACTCCCTTAAGGACGCAGGGCTTTTCCTTGTCAGCAAAAAGACACATCTCCACGTGGCAAACTCGCCATCTGCAGGCCAGTGAGACGGCTCGCCAGGGACGGGGAAAAAACAGCCCCACAAGCTTAGGGACACCTTGCTTATGGCAGTCTTAGGATTTCCTCCTCTTTCGTGCACCCTTTAACAAAAGAAAATCGCGCTCGGGGTGTTATCCCAAAGAAGTTTAGAATGTCTGTCTCTGGAGCTTAATCCTATCCCAGTGGATTGCTTGAAAATGTAAAAAAAATTAGACTTGATGTTCTTCTGCAGCAGGCTTTTTCTACCCTTATTAACTCATGTCTGGTCTCAGCTGCAAGGAGAGAGCACGGCTTCCCAGCCCAGGCCTTAACACCCTCCCCCAGCTACTACAAATCAGGACTGTTTTGTCCCATGAAACACAGTTTTGGTTAGAACATACTGTTTCACAAGCATATTTTTGCCATGAGAACATGTTTTATTTTTTAAAGATACTAAAACATAGTGTTTCAGGAAGTTTGAGCTTTCTTTGTCAGGCTGGAAGAATATTATTGGAATGCATTTTTCTATTCGAAATAAATCATAAGGAGAACATTTACCTTATTTCAGTGCTTATTTTGTAGTGCTCTTGAATGTCAGTTGCATCCAATTAACCATAGGAAGTCAAAACCTAAAGAAAATGTTTCATTTTCATAATAATGCTTCCATTCAGCCCTCAAAAAAAACCCAAGAGGAAACTGAAGCAACCTCAGTTTCACCCCATTTTGAATAAAAACTCTCTAAGCTGCTGAAAGGAAAACACGCATAGCCTAGCTCCTGTAGCAACAGAAAGGTTTGAAAGCACTCCAGAGAAACCAAAGAATTTGCAGCCCTCCCTTTGCCAGCCCTGTAAGCCACATCCTAAATACCATCATATGTCACTAATGAGAAACATTGCTACTGCCCTGTCTCCTGCCCGCAATTTGCCACACATTTGGCCCCACTGGTCCCAGCAGCGTGGGTGAGACCCAAGCCTGCCTTTCATGGTCTCCTCTGGCTCTTACCAGAGGTTTTGTTGTGGCCTTGTCCCACGTGGAGCTTCTGCTGCGGAGGAAGCTGTTCTGCAGCCACAGGGTTACACGGAGGGCAGCCACCAGACCAGCGGCTGCCTAGAGAGCCTACCAAGGCTTCAGGGTCCTGTTGGCCTTCAGTCAAACTGCTGCTTGACTTAATACACTCTTGCAATCCTTTATTAGTCACAGAACACTAAAAGAGAAATTTAAACAGCCTTCATGGAGGCTGTTGTGATCTCATGGCCTCCAGAAGTAAAGTTGAACTTGCCCTGGAATTGGGCAATTATGTCGTTGTACTTTGGCCCCTGAAATGATTTTTCATTTAAACCTGGGTTTCTAAAGAAGAAAACATAACGAAAGACCTGATTTTGCATTTCTGTTTGCCTAGAGTTGGGCACTAGTGGTATACATTGGAGACCAGTGTCCACTTATTTTTAAAAAAATATTTAAAGAGGACAGTGAACCAAATTTTTAATTCAAAACTAAGCCTCAGTGTTAGCTTGACTGAAAGGGAAGCACCCAGAGGTTGTACCTCTGCCATGTATCTGCCTCCAGGTAAACTCTGAAAACAGGGGACTGAAGTTAATAGAAAATACTAGCTGCTGAATTCAGACTGAGTTTTCATATTGCCAGGAAACATCAGGTGAGCTCTTGGTTGCAGTCAGAAGGGTAGTACATCTGCATATATACGCTTGTTGCAGACTGCCATGACCCGAAGAACTTAAGTGTATAAAGACATGGTGAGGGGAAGAGTCATTCATTCCCCTTACACAGGGGGAGAAGCAAGGCATAGACCAAGGCTGATTCATTCTTTTAACATCAGAAAGCCTTACTGCACTGGGGGGGCAAAACCAAGGGTTAACTGTATTTTCATTATATTTTTTTAGGATCTCATTGGGCTTAAGTGTTTGGTTTCATGGGGTACTTACACAACAAGTGTAAGTACCCCATGAAACAAGTCTGTTTCTTTCAATTCTTAGTGACATTCAGCTTCATACATGCTCCTTCTGGGAATTGTGTTCCCACACAGTTTACACGCACTCTTTGTACCTTTTTCAAACATGGGTTGTATAGTCTGTGAAGAAAAACATCAGAGGAACATCAGAAGTCCCTGAGCAACTGCTGGCATTGGTTTGGGTAAAAACAGGGGAGTTGTAACTCTACTAAACCTAAAGCTGAGAAAGTGCTGCCTTTGTAGGGGCTTGCTCTGATGACCTGTGTGCTCACATGGGCTGTCTCCCACCGTAGCTCTGTTCACTCTCCACCACACTTGTCCCACTCAGTGTCACCTATGCATGTCTCCTGGAGCAATAGCACTGGAAAAGCCGAAGGGGAGGTGAGAATCAGTGGTGGTGGTTTTGGAAAAGGAGCCAGATGCACCATGGCGAATGGTCCTGGTTTCCCTGTGCTGTTTGCATCCAGGCAGTGGCTCCAGGCTGGGTGCCTGCTAGAGCCTGGCCACAGCTGTCACCTCAGCTCCCTGCTGCCTGTGAAGTACATCTTCTGTTTTGCAGGCAGGATGCGTGGATGGATTAATTACCGATGATTTCACAGACAGTTTGTGACAAGAAGGAACAGAACTGAACTTGGCTCCTTCAAAGTATCTTCAGATGGGACAGGGTGAACCTTCAGCAAGATCCTTCTCTTCCCTTCACTGGCATTTGTGGGAGCAGAACAAAGGCCCAGAGCACGTGTCAGGGGTCTCCCCAGGATTTGCTCCTCACAGACTAGCCCCAGGTTTGCCCAAATGCTCTGGCTGTGCAGCAGGCAAGGCTGGAATGCTTGCTGGTCACACTGGACTACTCAGTGGGTAACTATTTCCATGTTCAAAGGTTCAGTTTTGCTGGAGTTTCGTGTTCTGGGGAGGACAGCATCTGACAATCCCAACAGTGAAGCTGTTTTCCTCAAAGGTTATATGCGAAGGAGTAGCTGCCTGAGGCCTTTCCACAGTTCTAACATACTGATTTGGTCACCAGGTTACTGACTTACTCCGGCAGCCTTGAACCACAGGTAGCCAAACCTGATCCAGCCCTGCCACAGCACCAGCTTTGTTTCAGGTGTGCATTTAAGAACTGCTCTCACCAAGCAAAGGCAAGACAGGCAGTCATGTCAGGTCGTGCAGCCCTGGCCAGCCACCCCCCATCTATGGGCAGCATGGGAAGAAGAAGTTGGTCCAACCAACCCGGTCCTTAACCCATCACTGCTCCTATTTCAGTGGCCAGAGTCACCTCCCTGACACACAGTTTTCCCTTTGCCCGTGTCTGAGGAGCCAGCAGTGAAAAAGGAGCAGGGAACAAGCTGCAGAAAATGTAGTTTGCTGAGCTCTTTTCAAAGCCATTCCATTTGCATAATTAATGTTCAATATTTTCTACCTATTCCCAGCTGTCACATGAAACTTGGCATGTGGCAGCTCTCTTGGGCGTAAGGGAAACAGTTTGTATACTGATGAGACATTTACAGGTGCTGTTTGTCTTTATTTCTCATGCTCCTTCCCTGATAACAACAGAATGAATACAAGATTGTTATTTTATATATTTTATATATTTTAATCTTCTCTAAACACAAGTAAGACTCAGTGGTACAAATAAGGAACCCATCTGAGGAGGAAAACAGTTTTATTAAGAAATCTGTATGGCGTGACAATGGTACAGACTTTCTTGTCACATGATGTGTGTCATTTAAATGAGTTAATAAAGAAGATGTCTTTTGGGGATTTCTGGTCTTCTGCAATAAGTGTCCTGGAGCTTGGAGTCAGAGTTGAGATACATTTGGTGGGACCTTATTTGTTTGGATCACTGCTGCCTGCACTGTTCCCATTCCTGAGAAGAATGAAAGATCTCAGTAACCGGGTTAGCAATCCAGAGCTGCCTTTAGAAGTCCATTGTGTTGGTATGAATCCCAAGGGGCACAAGGCTTTCACTCTGATGGTATAATTTGACTTCACAGTTGTTTCTTGAGAAGGATGGACTGGCTCTAAAGTATCCAAAAGGCTTCTTTCTTTGATTCCTTCCAGAAGTCTTGGGAAGCACAGCAATGGGAAGGACTCACCTACTTTTTAGACTGCATCTCAACCAGGAACCACAGCAACAGGCATTGTGCAGGTCAAAATAGGTGTGCAGCCTGCAGAAAGTGGTTGCAATTCCTTGTGGTAAAAGCAAGGCACTGTCTGCATTCACCCACAGGGCTGCAGGGAGCTGGCCATCCCTGCACACCAATTCTTTTGCTCACATGCTTTTCTTTTGTAGGTGCAGGGGCAAGAAGGTGCCCATGAAACTCTCCTGTATTTTCTGGAATCTGGGGCAATTTATTTAGAAGGGGCTTTGGTTGCCTAACATGAGGCATCTTACAAAAGAATCTTGATTTTCAGAGAGCAAATGCTGAGCACTTTCCCCAAAAATCAGATCTATAATAAGATTCCCCTTTTTGGATATTCGGGGTCACTATCATTTTTTTAAAACAGCTATTTGGTGACTTTCTGAGGATAACCAGTTCAGTGCATTATAGATTTTTATGGCTTTACTTCCACAGTGATTTTTCCCTCTGGCAGTACATTTCTGCTGTTGCATGACATGCACTACTAAGAGCCTGCTGTAGTGCTTGTTTGCCAAATGAAAATCCCACCATCTTACAAAGCTGTTCTTGCACCTACAACTGAGGACACATTGAGGTTACTACCAAGTGCAGTAACAGGAGGTGTGTAGCAATTCCCTAAACTGTTTCAGGTTCTTCAGGTCATAAGAGGTAAGGTACTGACCTGCTGATTCTTTGGTTATTCACTATACAAAAAGCCTTTTAGTTGGCAGGAAAGTAGATACCTAGCAAGCTTTTTTCCCCCCTATTTTTCCTAAATTCTCATCAAGGAGTGAAAGACGTTTCAATTCTATAAAAAGATGTTTATGGAAATGAAAAGGAGAAATAAAGCTTACAGGACCGAATACATTTTGGAAACCACATTGTGAGTGCAATAGTTAAAACTGTTTTGCTGATAATACATATCCCTGTGCTCATTTCTCAGGTAACAGATTTACTTTAGTGTTCCAGAGAAACTCCCTGCCCCAAAATCCATAAGGATCCCAGTTATTACTTGTCAGATTTCTCTGATCAACCAGACAAACTTCTTTTGGATGGTGTCCATAGTCACATAGGAATAAGAGAAGAAATGTTTCGCCAATTTTTCCTACTATTCCTGGCACTATTTTTCCTCTGCTTTCACCACTGCTTGCCTGCAGCCTGCTTTACAAATTCAACCATTAGGTGGGGCGTTTCTACTGTCAGCTGCCCAGATTTCATTTGCAGCATCTTGGGCCTGGAACGGATGCTGAATAGTCCTGTGTGCTGGGATATGAGCACTCTTTTGTTATCTTTAGTGCTTTCTTCTTTTACCAGCTCCATTGGCATCCAAAATAGTACAAAGGGGAAACCTGAGTCAAAACCTGGGCTTTGGTTTTTCTTATATTCCCTTTTCCTGGCCTGGTTGTGATTGTATATCTGTGTCTACAGCTAAGCCAGGACTTTAAGGAATCATTACAAAAAAAAATTCCTGCTACATTTAGTATAGGCTAAGGATCTAATTCCTCCAGTGACCTTGACAGATGCTTGCCTTGAGAACTATATATTAATAAAACAGAGGGCTGTAGTATGGAAAAGAAACATAACTGCACAGAATTACACCCATTGTCCAGAACCACAAAAGCCAAGAGATGTGCTGGCAGATGCCTCAAAAGCATCTGTTATTAGGTCAGACAAATTGAAACAGCAGCTAAGAGGGCTCCCTTCCCTGCCTCTCCTATGATGGAATGGGAGATGTGCCTAAAGGATAGCAAGGGCACAAGGCCTCTGCTCCTGGGGATAAAAAATCTGTGAAGGACTACAGGACGCTGGGAATGAAACTATTTTCTGTTGCGTCAGAAGGGGTCTCATCAGAGTTCAAGCCTGGCCATTTGCACACCTGGCACTGCTGACATGGATGAATATATCTCTCCTCAAACTTTTTTCTTTCTGAAATACTCATTTCTGGCATTTCTTTGCTTATCACCAGTGCTAAACTTCCTGCCCACAGAATCTGGAGTGACTTGTTTGCTGCAAGGCACACCAGTCTTCTACTGCTCCATCACCACTGGAATTTGTATGGCCTTGCTCTCTTATTTCCTGAAGGATTAGCTGTGCTAACTCTCAGAATGAAGTGATTTCCTTAGGTGAGGCTTTACCCATAAGGATGCGTTTAATGCAAATCTATGTCAGGTTTCAAGAGTACTTTGGGGAGGGTCATTTGACTTGGATGGATACTCTATCTTACCAGAGGTTAAGAGGCATGCAACAACCTAAAAGCTGACCCCCACAAGATGACTCTGCCTGGCTTGTTCTGAACACAGGATGCTGTGTTTTAGTCTGCTAGTGTTGCATCTCTATTGAGAAAAGCAAACAAGGCAGGTGTAAACTGAGAGACTTAAGGGCCTCCTGGTGCCCAAGGACAAGCTCTTCTGGGAAGCACCTGCTTAATAGTTGTCTAATTTTCTAGCAGAGACAAGAACTCCTTCCATTTGTTACAGAGTAGTAATGTTTCCAGGTGTGGATAAGAGGCAATGTCCTCCCCACTTCCTTTCAAAAGGTTAGCAAAAGAATAATTAAGATGGCTTCTAATTAGAATAATTTAATTCTGAAAAGATTAATTAAAACTCCTTCTATGAAAAGGTGACCTGTCTAGTGGATAAGGGAAAGGCTGAGTATGTTGTTTAACTAAACTTTAATAAAGCCTTTGACACCGTTTTCCACAGCATTGTCCTGGAAGAATTGGCTGCTCACGGCTGGGATGGATGAACTGTTTGCTGGGTAAAAAACCAGATGGATGGCCAGGCCCAGAGGGTGAGGGTGAATGGAGTTGCATCCATCTGGTGTCTAGTCACCTGTGGTGTTCCCCAGGAATCAGTACTGGGTCCAGGCCTGTTTAATACCTTTATCAATGATCTGGACAACGGGATTGAGCACGCTCTCAGTCAGTTCACCAGCGCCACCAAGCTAAGCAGAAGTGTTGATCTGCTGGAGGGCAGGAAGGCTCTGCAGAGGGGTCTGGACAGGCTGGATTGATGGGCTGGGATCAGTGGTGTGAGGTTCATCAAGGCAAAGTGCCGGGTTCTGCCTTTGGGTCACAATAACCCTAGGCAGCACTACGGGGCAGAGAGGCTGGAAAGGTGCCTGGAAGAAAAGGACCTGGGGGTGAACATGAGCCAGTGTGTGCCCAGGTGGCCAAGAAGGCCAAGGGCATCCCGGCCTGTATCAGCAATAGTGTGGCCAGCAGGATGAGGGCAGTAATTGTCCCCCTGTACTCAGCACTGGTGAGGCCACACCTCAAATCCTGAGTTGAGTTTTCGGCTTCTTGCTACAAGAGGGATATTGTGGGGCTGGAGCGTGTCCAGAGAAGGGCAACGGAGCTGGTGAGGGGTCTGGAGCACAAGTCTTATGAGGACCTCCTGAGGGTGTTTAGCCTGTGGGAAAGGAAACTGAGGAGAGACCTCATCGCTCTCTACAACTACTTGAAAGGAGGTTGTAGTGAGGTGTGTGTTGGGCTCTTCTCCCAGGTAACAAGCAATAGACAAGAGGAAATGGTCTCAAGTTGTGCTGAGGGAGGTTTAGATTGGATATTAGGAAAATTTTCTTCATGAAAATGGGTGCCAGGCATTGGCACAGGCTGCCCAGGGAAATGTTGGGGCCACCATCCCTGGAAGTGTTCAAAAAATATGTGGATGTGATGCTTAGGGACATGGTTTAGTGGTGGACTTGGTGGTGCTGGGTAATGGGTGGACACAATAGTCTTAGAAATCTTTCCCAACCACAATTCTATGATTTTGTGATTTTCCTGTGCAGGCAGAAGAAGCCAGCTAATAGAGAATTTATTATTCAAGTCTGGTGCAAATGCTCTATGGACTATGCTGTAAGGACTTTTCTCATATGTGAAATGAAATCATGGACAATAAAAAGTAAATTATGCTTTTGGTTTAGTACAAAGTGGCCTTTCTGGTTGCCAGCTTATAAAAATTTGGTGGGTGAAGTAAACTCCTGTGTGTAAGGGCAGTATTGAATCTCCAGCAAAATCTATTTTAGTTTTTGAGGACTGGTGTGATATACAAATGCAGTTTTCATTTTATGACCCTCTACGTGCTAGAAAGCCTAATTCTTGGCAAGTTGGGAAGGAAAAAGAAGTCAAAGTTTAAGCCTCTTCAGTGGTCAGGAGACACAATGTTCATGTTCCCACTTCCTCCCAGCAATGTCCCTGACCGGGCCAGCCCAGTTGTCACGTATGTGACTCGTGTGCATTGTGCTGGCAAACGGGTTTGATCTCAGCTTGCTGCCAGCCTATTCTTGTCCTCAGTCTCTTGATGGCAGTGGGTGGGGGCATTCTGCCAACCTGGGCTTAAGGAACAGCCAGCCCTCGGCTGCAGAGTGTAGTCATGGAGAGCATCATAAAAATGAAAGGTAATTCACTGCCACGGGGAAGCAGGACCTTGCTTGTATAAACTTTCTCTCCTGCTGAAGCTGGATCCTTAGGATATGCCTTTAGGGCTCCTCCACAGTAAGTTTTAATGCGAATGCACGGTTACAATGCTAAGCTAAACTCGTGTATGGGAGAGTTGGGGCTGTGAGGTATTCTGCCTGTCACAGCTTTGCCAAGACACCCCAGGCAGCAACCCTGCCGTCACTTCTCCAAAACAGCGTTCATCACACACAAACTTTTTGCAGAAGATGCTATTATTGTAAACACAAAAAATCATACCGCATTAGTAGGATTCATTGACACTGGCTGCTTTTTACTGCTCTGTTTCACATTACATTGTAAAATAAACACTTCCTAAGACTTTAAATGTGAGCTGAGGCACCTGCCTCATGTCTTTGTGCCCCAGCGTTTGGAGTGGGACAGATGTCCCAGGAAGAGCTGAATTGCTATGTCAAATTTTTGAGCTCCTCTGGCTTACCTTGTCCTCATGGCCTTTCAGAGTAGAGCTTTTCTGAGCTCTTACACTTGTTGCATATTCATTTGCAGTAATTAAGAACCCCTTGAAATGGTGTACCTTTACAACAATAATGCATACAGTGTATGGCCAAAGTGCAAATAGCTTCAGAGGAGGTTAAACCACTATTTTTCCAGTATTAATATTAATGAGGCTGAACATTTGCATTTGCCGTAAATCCCCTTGTAGCATCAATGTCCTTTGAGGATTTTTCTGCAGATGAATGAACCACTCCCCTCCTTCCCTCACTACTTCTGCTAACAGTGTCACTCAGTGCAGCAATAGATCAACAGTTCCTGCTAATCTGTGAAAAGGCAGAGCTTGGAACAAGTGCTTTTTGACATAATTAAAGCTACACTGCCTACCACTATTCCTGGAAGAAGTACTAGCAGAGTTTCATTAGAACAAGTAAATACAAATAGAGTTCAGCCTGAACAGTTGTCTTTGTTACAAACAAAGCCCATTAGTTAGCAAGGAGAATTTGAAGCAGGGCTAAATTCACGCTGATCTCAAAGCCCTTCTCATATTTAATTTATAAACTGATGATTAATTCAGTGATTAGCTAATTCACTTGCAGTGATTAATTTAATTCATGTCTTCAGGCTAATGTTTAAGAAAGAAAAAATCCTAGCTCTGATAGATGCACATCCATGTCCTTGTGATTAAAAAATGATAATATAATGCCCTGGAGAAAAAAAGAGAAAAGAAAGATCAAGCGAATCGGTAGCACGATCTGTTGTAAGTTCTTGCCTAAGCTGTAGCCATAAATTTTAGCTGTGATGTTTAAATGTGTCAGTTACTCTAATGATCAGTGGTTTGAAAGCCGAATCTAAGGATCCTTCACTGTAGCTTTCCACTGTGTATTTTGAGAATGGTGTTGCTTTAGAGCAGTCCTCCGGCTCGGCTTTTTTCTCACTTGTTTTGCCAGCTGCCTGCCCACTTCCCTCCCTTTCAGCAGCATCTTTCTCATGCCTCACCAAAGTCTTTGACGACAGGGCTTTGTACTTCTTAAATCCAGGCTGCTTTTCTCTATTTCCAGCAGGATTTTCCTCATCTTTTGATGCAACATGTAACGATGAGGATGATTTGGGAGACTTCTCCGTATTAGAGAAACTGGTCTCTTTTGGGACAGAACTGCTTTTACAGTTTATGCCATTGCTTGTCAATGGAGCTTGATAGCTTCTGAAATCACCCAGAGGGCCCTCCTCTCCTGAGCCATCATTGCTGTGCCTCTCTGACTGAGCTGAAGAGCCTAGCTGGTATTTCTCTCTTCTCTCAGGTTCACTCTTCTTTTCTGGACTACTAGTTTTATACATTGGTTTTTCATCATGTGGTGGTGGCAAATGCTCCTTTTTGGCTGTGGCATTAGTTTTGTGAGACTTCATGGGCAAATTTGAGTAAGGGGACTGGCACATCCCAGAAGTTGGATCTTTGCTTTTATCATTTACAGCATTTGCATCAGGCTTTGTAAAACTTTTGGATACAGTTTGTGGTTTGTCTCTTCCTGGAATATTTTTCTCAGGCTTCAATAACTTACTTGAAGGAGGTAACTGATGGTTCCCAGAACCTTGGTATTTATCTTTCTCTTTTACAGACTTTTCTTCAGGTAACCTGGTGTCTTCTCTTGCTGGTGTCTTTTGCTTCTTCTCTCTTGAGGTGCTTTTTTCTTCAGGCTTCAATAATTTACTTGAAGGAGGTAACTGATGGTTCCCAGAACCTTGGTATTTATCTTTCTCTTTTACAGACTTTTCTTCAGGTGACCTGGTGTCTTCTCTTGCTGGTGTCTTTTGCCTCTTCTCTCCTGACATGCTTTTTTCTTGAGGCTTCAGCACTTTGTTTGAAGAAGGCAGCTTCTCAGAATTTGGATCTCCATCCTTTTCTTTTACAGAATTAGTAACAGGTTTCTTAAAACCTGAAGAATCTGATGTTTTTTGCTTTTGTTCTGAAGTAATTTTTTCTTGAGGCTTAACCAGTGTTTCTGATGGTACTGATCGATTCTTCCTGGAACTTGGAAGTTTGTCTTTCTCTTTTGCAGTATTTTTATCAGGTGTCGGAAAATCTTCAAATCTCATTTGCTGTTTGTCTCCTGGAATATTTTCCTCATGCATTTCTGATTTTCTTGATGGAGGTAGCTGGTGCTTCTCAGAAAACTGCTGCTCAATATCCTCTTTTACTACCTCTGTTTCAGGTGATCCAGTGTCTTCCACTGCTGGTGTCTTTTGCTTCCTCTCTCCTGAAGGGCTTCTGTCTCGACATTTTGGCACTGTGTTTGAAGAAGGTGTCTGGAACTTCTCAGAGGTATGTTTAGCCTCTTTTTTGTCTGACTTAGTTTCAGGCTTTACATGGTCACCTGGTGACATCTGTTTCTGTGTCTCTAGAGCGGTATCGTCCTCATCAGCGGTCTTATTGTCCTGCCTTGCTGTATTTCTTGGTGGCATAGAATAATTGTTGAAGTCTGACTTGATGTTTTCTAGCCCTTCACTGTCATGTCCATATTTCATTGCCTCATCTGATGAGTCCGGGTGTTTTTTCCTATTATTGCAACAGATGTTTTCATCTCCTGTTATATCATGTTTGTGTTTCACAAAATCCCTTGAAGGTGATAGATGCTCCAAACTCTGTCCCGTATTTTTCACTCCTTCAGTGTTGGTATCATGCTCTGATGAAGGTAACTGGGATGTTTGAGGTCTATGAACATTATTCTCCTTTGAAGAGTTATTATCATGATCCACAGTATCATTTGGTGTGAATACTTGTTCCTGCTCAAATTTATGTAAGATGTTTCTCTCTTCTTTCTCCTCTGTCTCCGTCCTATCACTTTCATGCTTCATCTCATCATCTGAGGAGAAGAGCTTATCCCTTGTGTGTTCAGATATCTTATTTCTACTTTTTGCACCCTTCTTTTGGTCTGAGACTAATTCAGTTGATGAAGGAATTGGGTTGTCTTCCAGCATATCACATCCTTGCTTTTTGGTATCATCTAATGTTGGTGTTTGGCTCTTCTCCAAGGGTAATAGGGGCTTTCTTGCTAGCATGGTTTTATTTTCGTGTTTTTCTGGCTTTGTGGTTGAATGTGAAAGACAGTTCTCAAGCCTCTGACATGTATTTGTCTCTTTGTCTATAGAGTTTTCATTTTCTGTTGCATGATCCGGGAATAGTGCTTGGTTCTTAAAATCACACATAGTTTTCTTCTCCCCCATTGTGTCATTCCCACCATTTGTCAACTCATCTGAAGGGGGGTATGGATGCTTCTCACAGCCATGGCTGTCATGCTCACGCTGTACACCACCAGCTCCCTGTCCCACCAGATCAATAGGTGGAAGTGCTGGAGGATTTCCAAGAGTGTGATGGATACTTTGTCCTGCAATCCCACTCATTGATATTGATAAAGGAGTTGGCAAGGGTGACTGCCATGCCTCAGAGTCAGGCCAGGGCATCTCATCTGCAGTGTCCTCTTCATTCTCAATGAAAGATTCAGATGGCTTGTGGCAGGTCTCCAGGTCGGTGAAGGAACTCCTGTGCAGGGCTTGATTGTTTGACTGACTCATCATTTCATTTGATGAAGATAATTTGTCCTTCCCAAAATCTTCTCCTGAAATAAAGGAACTGTGCTTCACAAGGTCACCTGGCAAAGGACTTTGTGTCTTTTCCAGTGGAGAAGAGGTGTCCTCTTCTGCAGCACCAGGCTTTGGCTCCAGGCTCTGATCTGAGGATAGTGTAGGTTTGTTCAGATTTGCATCTGGAATTGGCATGTCCCCATCGGAAACATTAAAGTTATTTTGTGAGCTGAAATTTATTTGAGGAGGCTGTGGCTGCATGGTTTTTAATTCATTTTGCATTTGGCTGTTGGGTGTTTTATTCTCCTCCGCCTCTATATTTGGGACATCACTATCATTTTTGCTAGAAGTAGAAGACATTTTGTCTTCACTGTGAAATTTTGCTTCTTTTTTGGCTTCCTCAGAACATTTGCCTCTTAAATCCAGTGCCTCTTTTTGAACTATTGGTGGCTTTGTGCCAGAAGCTGGTATTAGGACAGTTAGCTGTTGATCATCCATTAGAGACTCAACTTCACAAGATGCTGAAAATTTTGGAAAGTAAAATGGCAGAATGTTTTCCAGTGCTTTCTGTTCTGGAACACATTTTTGGCCTGCAAAGAAAGGATCCTTTTCTGGCTCTGTGAGCTCTGTGTCATCGTCCTCTGAACTATAGACATACATAGATATTTCGGGAATCTCTCCTGGTTTAGTATCCTGAGGGCTTTGTTCGTGGGATCCTTCAGCTGTACTAGAGTCAGGAGAGTCAGAAGGTGGGCTGTCTTCCTTAACATGTTGCAGAGCACTGGTAACTCCCAGTAGTGAAGATGTGTCAGGCTCAGCTGGCACATTAGTCCTGTCACAATCTAGACCACATTCAGATAAGGGAGGAATGCAGTCTGCAAGAGCTTTGTTTTTATGAGTAGTTGAAGAGCTGTCTAGAACAGGATGAAAGTTGGGTCCCTGTTTTGTGGAATCTATTTTAGCCTCAGCACAGTTCTTTGCATCTGACATCGCCTCTGGTGCCACCAGTAACTCTTCTTTGTCCTCCCTGTCCTGTGCTGCATTTGCTAGTGTTTTGTTCTCTCCATGGTCTCTGTTGGATCCCTCCTTTTCCTTCAGTGGTGTGCCATGACCAAAAGGCTGCTTTGTGGCATTATTTTTTGACCAGCTCCAAGGATGGTTAATTTTGGTAGCCATGCTGAGTCTGGGCACTGGGACCATGGAGCACACTAAATTTTGGGACTCTGGACTCTTTATACCTGTGGCTGTCATTGCTGCCGTGCGCAGCACTCTGACCTCAGGCTTATGAATAGTTTTTCTGCTCGGGAAGTTTTTAGTCTTTCTCTCACCTTTGCGCAAGAGCGATGCTTTCACCTCTGCAGCCGAGCAGAGAGTGCTTTGTTCAAACTGCTCCTTCAGTTTGGACAAGACTGAATTCTTGTTGACTATTTTTGGTAAACTGATGTTTGCTCCCTTCTTTTTCCAGCTGGGAGAATTCTCCTTGGCTTCTTTTTCTTCAGCAGCTAAAAATTTCTTCAGGATGTTCTTAACTGTGTTTTTTCCAGTCACACTACTCCACCTTGCCCTCTCACTGGGTGCTGTGTCTGCATCCTCCTCCACCGCTTTTCCATCTCCCTTCCTGTCTCTACTTCTGTCCAGCTTGTTACCAGCCCTGCTCATCCACAGCTTCTCTTTAATGACCAGTTTGCCAACTTCTCTTCTCTTCTTGGTGTACGGCTCACGATTGTTGTTTAGAAACCTGGACCGCAAGAGCTGAAATCTGGTTGGATACTGAACCCTGACTGGATCTGGACATGGCTGGTTAGAGCTCACCTGGTTTTCTTTACCTTCTGCCCATTTTGTCCTCTTGTTGCTGATCTGTGGATCGCCAGCTGCGAGCTCAGTGACGTATAGCAGCAGGCTGCTGAGAACAGCAAAGGCTCCTTGCTCTGTTGCCATCCTATTGAGCTTTTTCTTCAGCACCAGAGGGTCTATAAGCATCTTATTCTCTCCACAGAAGTGTGTGCTTTTGGTGCTGTGCAAGAGAAAACATAAATGTGTTTTCAAGTCATCAACATTGTCACTACCTTCTTACTTTGCTTTAATGGCATGCTGCTACGCATGAAATGGAAAAAAACCACTTACATTTAGAACTTCTCAAGAGAGTTGATGTTAGTGGCCTGTTAAAAAGCATGCAAAGTGCTCAAGAAGCTTCATGAGGCATGGTGTAGCAGGAGTGTCAGGGCTTCACATCGTCCCACACAGCACTGTCAGCTCTTTCTTCTGTGTTTTGTAGGCAGTGGCAGCACTTCGGGAAGCAAGCAAGGCTAGTCAGGGTCACTGCATCTCCTCTGAGGCACTAATCCGTCATTTAGTATTACCATGAATGAAAGTGAGAGCAATACTGAAGGTATTTTCCTTCCCTGCTAGGTAAAGGGTAGGCAAAGATAAATATGATGAGACTGCAGTTAGCAGGAAACCATGGTTCTGTCTCTGGTTTATAACCATGAAAACAAAATATCAAGGCTGAAGGGCCCAAATGTGCCACTGATGGTTTTTGCTATTGGTACAGGTTAAAAGTCAGTAGATACCTCCCCAGAATTAAAAAAACCACAACAGGGTTGCTGTTAATTTGCTTTTTGATAGCATTCAAATCCCACAGCAGGACTATGCTCTTAAATCTGCTTTGTGAAGGTTATCACCACAACAACAACCCTGGCAATGTCCCTTGACTACAACCTCTTTTAATCTGGAGGAAGAAGGATGGTATGTTGGACCTTTGCTTGTTTGAAAAATCAGGCCCTTGGACAGCTGGGGATTTAGGCAATGCTTTAATTGGTGTGGATCAGTTACTAAATAAAATACTGAACTCAGCACAAAAGCTGGAGCTTGAAGTCAATAACAATAGATGGGTCTAGGAGGGAAAAATCAAGAGGTGTCAGCTTTCTGACACCATGAAAAGCCGAAAGGTTACTTCACTGTGCAGTGAAATAGCTTCATGCACAGAATGCAGCCTGCATAGCCGGAGGGGATTAATTTTTATGAGCAGAAGTGAAATAAAAAATTCTTTAAATTAAGTCCACATGTAGAAAATGAAGAAAGGCTGCAAAGAGGCTCATCCTTTAGGGAGTGTCAAGCTCGGAAGCTTGGGGAAGGCCCATCTGGGCCCCAGCAGCTGGCACTCCATGGTCTCTGAAAGAAACTGGACTCGGCCCCCCACTGCAATATTATGGAGGCTGTTTGCAAAGCGAGGGGCTGGTCCTCATCCAGTTGGGTTGTGACATTTGGATTCCACTTGGCTGCATTTCAAGTGCACATATTGAAAATTACATCCCTCAGCAGACGGATGCAGTTGCCATCTTGAATGGAAGAAGGTCTATTTATAATGACTTTGTAGGTATTTTTAAAGGCCAATAAAAGAAAAAAGCCTGACAACTGGCCCGTGTCTAATGTGACAAACAATACCTTGTAGGTTTTGATAGGGAATAACCACATTTCAGCATAGCACAGGTGGTATCATCCACCATTTCCCTTACCAAATTGACCACAGCCAAGGAGGCAGAGCTCCTATGTTACACGAAGAAGCCCATTTGTCCCAACTATGGGAATTTTCAGAATAAAGAAAGAACCAGAATTCAGAGTATAATTGGCTAAAAATATCCTGGTTCATTCCCTCTCCTAGCAAGTCTGCTGATATTTTAACTGCAACCTTACCATCCCTCTCCTCCCTAACTAGTGTCTGGTGTATTCAGAAAAACATGTGCGGCCATCGACCAGTGTGCTTTAGGGTCATCTCTGATCTCTCAGAACAGCAGTGGAACCAGATGCCCTGCTTACCCCTCCCTTCTGGACTGCTTTGGATGCTATAAATGGCCACAGTCAAATACAGACTAGTCTTGCTTTCAGCATAGCCAAGCTACTATTGATTGTGAAGGGAAGAAGATCAGACCCTCTCTGCTAGGAATATCCACAGTAATTAATCACGTATGAGCTATAAAATTCAAAAAGCTTCATTAAAATATACTACGAGTGAGCTCTATTCAGGGATTTCCTTTTCCATGTTAGAGTGTTATTATAGGATGCCATCTGAAATGTAGCATTTGTGGGAATACTGCATTGCCTTAAGTACCAAGACATGTTGCATAGGTTGAGTGTTTGATCCATATTCACCAGCCAGCAGCAGACAATGAACAAACAGCTATGGCACCTATTTAGGGCATCTGCAGTTCTTCCAAGATGATGTCACCTGCAAACGACCATCGTGACCATGTAAATCTGATGCATTCTGTGCAAGGGCAGTGGTACAATGACACTGAATTCTGAGACCACCACAGAAAATGGAGATAGAGATGAGTCTGCTTTGACCTAGTGTTTGGAAAACACCATGGTTCCCCCTCAAGGAAGGAGGCCTAAGTAAGAAGTTTCTCATGTTTGGGAGCATGACCACCATTCTCAACAGGCTAAGTCATAATCTCTAATTTTTTCTTACTGTCTTTTCCCAAGTTGCATCTTGCTGTTCTTAAACAATGTCATCTATCAATGAAATATAGTCACCTCTGTATCAACTACAGACAGTCAATTCTAGTCCCCTTGGGAGTACCCAGACAGGTAGTCCCCATGTACAGGGGGAACCCTGTGCCAGCAGAATTCACATCCCAGCACTGTGAGCTATGCCATATGACAAGGCAGATACTTGGGCTCCTCCCCGATCCTGCGAAATGGCCTAACATACTTGATCTCCTTCACCCCTGTCTTCCTCTGGAGATGCTGGTTCTCACTCTTTTTAATATGTGTGATGTGCCTCAGCCTGCTGCTGGTTTATGGAAGTGCTGCTGCATGGTTTTCAGTGTCTGGAGGACAGACTGCTTGGACCTGCAGAGGAGGCAAGGCTGCCTTCAAAAGTTTCCTGTCTTCTTGGCCCACAAATAATTAAGATGCATAAGACAGGCTGCTTAGTTACTTATTTATAGGATCTTTGGGGACACTTATCACAGGCAGCATCAGAGTGGTAACAGCCTAATATGCTAACGGGCACCAGTGCAACCCTATCCCGCTGGCTGGCCTGTCCCAGAGAAACCTCTGCAGTGATACCACTGTGTCATGAGCAGAGGAGAGCTGAGGTGCCAAGGCAAAGGGAGAGGTGCTGGCACTCTCTCCCAGATCTGCCCACTGCCTCCTGCACCAGTGCACTCCAGCCTTTCCATTCTGTTAGAGGTGCAGATGCTGCTGAGTAGCAGGGGCTGGTGGCATTTGCTAAAAGCATACAGTTTGTGGCATCTCCTGTTTTACTGTCTCTGGTGTGGAAAAGAGAAGGCCCTGTCTCCTGATCCTGAATTTCATGTTAAATATCTGATCACCATTTTAGACACTTTGACAGCCCAAAGGACTGGCTGTTGCAGGGACAGTGGCATGGGCAGGAGGAGACAGCACTATGGAGGCTTCAACAGAAAACAAGAAACAAATTGAAAAACACTGTCCAACCTGCAAAAGCTGTCACAGATCAATGGATTGGTCTGCCTCGCTGCTGGTAGGCTCTGGGGAAATGGCCAGGAGCTGGAGTGTGCGAAGTGCTGCATCTTGTAGCCTCCCTCATCCCTGGGAATCCCAGCACTACCTGGCTCTGTGTGGTGTTTGGTCCAACGACCTGCCCCTAGATAAGGAAGACAACCAGGAGCAGCTCTGCCCAGTCAAAACAATGCACAGGCCTTTTGAGTATGTTCAGTGAGATGATGGCCAAGGCACTGCTCCCCCCAACAGCTGCAGAAATGGTGCTTTATAGGTTCAGTCTCTTTTTTCACCTTTTAAATGAGATTCTCCTACTGATCTCTGAAACACAACTTTGTCCTGCCCAGGTTGGATAGAAGGTAAAGTGGGAAAAATTATGAATGCTCTTAATTTTTGTCAGTGATTATTTTTTTCCTACAGGAAGAAGAAAAGCCAAAGTACTAGAGAAAGTCCTACCTTATGCAGAATATGTTCTTCTCTCTTCTCTACTGCTGAATTTATTACAGGTGTGCTAGAGGCATCCTAAACTAGAAGCAATATTTTCAGAAAGTCTTGGTATTCTCTGGCACCAAAAGCTACTGACACAATTGCTGCCTTTGGTTTAACACATCTCCAAAGCAAACAAGAAAGCACCTTGCGAAGCTGCCAAGAGAAAACATGCTAAAACAACAGTGAGAGGTAACGCATCGTACGGAAAACCTTTTCATACGGACATTGTCATGCAGGCTGCTATTCCTACTGACAGGCATCACCTGCTCCTGTGTCTGCCACATAACATCCCAGTGATGATTCCAGCAATGGCTTACATGGAAAAAGGCGTAGGAAAGTACTCATGTATTTTTAGCTATCTTTTTAAAACACAGTTCAGCAGCTGGAGAAAGACAGGAGAAACCAACACCACGTAGGCAATCACACATGGTAGAAATTAGAAAGTATTATGTAGACCTCAGTTTCTGAGCTTCTAAGGTAAAACATTAGGTTAAATGTGGGAACAAATTCTGAGCTCACTTCTGTGTTATTTCACTGAGGGTTCCCTATTTGTGCCTGTGCTGCTCTTGGGGGCATTAGGATCTCCTTCATCAAGGCCTGCTGTTCGCTTTGTTTGTGGTATGCAACTTTAACCCAATAATAGTTTGTTGGTTTTCTTGAAAAACAAGAAAATAAAAGAAAAAGGAAAAATGAAAAGAAGGAAAAAAAGGGAAAGGGAAAGGAAAAGGAAAAGAAAAAAGAATGAAAAAAAGGACCAGAAAAAAAATGAAAAAAAAAAGAAAGAAGAAAATAAAAATGAAAAAAAGAAAAAAGAAAAAAGAAAAAAGAAAAAAGAAAAAAGAAAAAAGAAAAAAGAAAAAAGAAAAAAGAAAAAAGAAAAAAGTTGAAGAAGAACTTGGAGGGGAGAGGTGAGATGAAGCCAGGCAAGGAAAAGTGAAAAGGAACAAAATGTAATAAAGGGAAAGGAAAAAAAAAAGGAAAAAGGTAAAGCAGTTGTAACTTTTCTTCTTGGGGTTTTCGTGGTGCTCAGACTTGTGAAATGTATCACAGCCTAAGTGCTGACCTATTACAACTGCTTCAAGACCTCAGCCAAAAATTCTGAAACTGATACAGCAACATATAATCTGTTCAATCTAAAAATAAAGACTGATACTTAGAAAATAGTGCAAGATTAATTTATTTACAAATATTTCAGCCAGTTATATTTTAGAGAAACTTTTGTTCTGAAGCCTGAAGAAGAACAAAAACATAATTCGGAAATTTTAGACACACTGATCAGAAATTTTAGACACACTGATGCTTTGCTGTTCCTTGGAGGTATTTTTAGTGTTGGCTTTTCCTTTTCTGGAAGCTTCTAATGTAACAATACCTTACACCACAGTGCTGATACAGGGATCAGTGATTCATTAACAGCTAATCCATGAGACATTAGGTTTACAAGTGTCACAGACACATTAGATTTGAGAACAAGGAGGGACACCGTGGTGAAAGGATTGTCAAATATACAGAGAATATCCCCATAAGTGGGTACTACCATTAGTTTTGCAAGAAAGCATTAGTTCTGAAAATTAATTTTGTATGTGTAATTACTGGAAACAGCTGTTTAGGAAGTGGTATTATAGCAAGTTAGACTGAAATCAGTCAAAAGTCGTTTTATTTATTGTTTGCCATTTGAGGTTTAAGCAGCGCTCCTTATATTTAGAAATCCCGACATCTGTAAAAAACCCACAAATACTGCATATATCTAATCAATCTAATAATTCTAATCAGTCTAATATTTCAGCTATCTTCACTCGCACGCGATGTACACAGAGCTCTTCAGACTAACTCAGGGCTACTTCCTTCACTATGAATGGCAGTCAGATATCTACAAGGTTTGACATAGTCTTTATAGAAAGAGAAAATGGCAGAAACTGCTTTACTTTTCCTCCATGGATAGTCGGTAAAGATTCTCGCCCAAGAACTCGAGCCTCTCCCTTTGTTCCAGGTCCTGGTACAAGCCCTTGGGCACCTTGCTCAGGCCGTAAACCAGGCCGAACAGGCAGCCGGCGATGGACCCAGTAGCCGCGCTTTCCCCTGCAGGTTTAAGCACAATTGCAGTGGTCTCTTAGTGTCACCTTCACATACACAACCAAAAAACTGCGCTGCGCCGAGGAGGGAATATTCCACGCTGTTGGAGCACTGTGGGAGCGTGTTGGGTCAGTCCTAAAGGCTGAGGGTGCTTAAGTAAGAGAGTGATGCCAAGGCAAGCACATGGAGATGTCACTGTAGTGTGCACTCCTGGGCTGGGAGCTCACTTGGTTTCGAGAAAATCCACCCCAGCACAGCAGCTCTTGCAGGCAGCTAGCCACTGCTAAGAACAAAGGAGGGAACAATAGTTGCAGGAATGTCTACTATACAACAAAGGTCCTGGACTGCAGTGTCCCTTCCCTCCTCATGGCACGGCACAGTCCTGTGCAGGCTCTAAAACCCCCAGCCTTGCTGAGGAGCACTGATGCTCTGTGCATGGGGTGCCTGTGGGTTTGTGCCTGCCAGGGTCTGCAGTGGGGGGCTGTGAGCTCTCACCACTGTGTTAGGGCAGGTGAGAGACCCAGAGCCCCTGCAAAGGGCCCACACCACATAGGGAAGGAGTGGGTGATTTAGGGCTGGGGTCCTACCCCCACCAGCTATGCTGGCCCTCCCAAAAGCCCTGCAAGATGCATCTGCTAATGAGAAAGTTCTGTCTCACAAAGCTGTACAAGTACTTAATTGTGTGCCTCTAAGTGCTGGATTTTGTTTGGCTGTACTTGTTCGGGTGCCGTATTATTTTTCTCCCTTACTTGGTTTCATTACATGCAGCTAAAATGTTGCTTTGCCAAAGGTGCTCGTGTTCTGTCAGGAACCATCAGCCCTTTAGAAAGCTGTGCTGGACTTATTCCTCATGCACCTCTGGCAGAACCATGAGATGCAGATGGAGCAACATTTGAAAAGTGCTGTGAATGGCTTGTGTGGCAGCTGCTGCCAGAAGAATGGGGTTTAGAGGATAAAGCCAGAAGTGAGAATGTTACAGACAGCATTGCAGATTGGCCAACAGAGGCAGCTGACAGCCAGGAGGGCTCTATCGCGGCCCTGGTGGGGGAGCAGGGGTGGGAGGCGCAGGGGACCCTCACCTCCGTGGAACATGGAGCGGTTGCACAGCTCTGTCCAGTCCCCGCCGCAGCCCATCAGGGCGTCGTACGCTATCATGGGCGCGTCGTGACCTCGTCTTCCGCCCCGGCCTTCGGAGCTCCACCGCCTGTACGTCTGCGGGAGAGACAGCGCTGTCAGGGCAGGCCGCTGGAACTGCAGGCGTGCGGCCCTTGGCCACGCCAGGCTGGCGTCTCCCCCGCTAAGTGGGAATAGCTCACTGGGGTGGGTGGCGTGGGATGTCTCTGGTGAGGCGTGGGACGAGCCACAGCGGCAGCTCCAGCAGTCCCGGTGATGCCTGAGGTGCCGGTGTAAGCCTGCACTCCAGCTTAATGCACCGAGTTCTTGGCAGGCCAAGAGGCTGGTTCAAGCAAGCCAGAAATGCCAAAAGGTAGATCAAGATAGATTTCGAGTTCACGTCCTAGAAATTCCTTATCATATAAAAAATTAGGGTTGGTAAGGACATGCTTTGTCAGTCCTCTTCCCGCCTCTTGGAATATTGTCAACTCCCCTTGTCTCACGTTTGCAAATGTTTCAATTAGCCAAGTTTTCTTGGGGGGTGAAAATATTCTGATTCAATAATTTCTTTAAGGCCTTAGTTTCAGACTATGTTAACTCAAGTCCCTTTCTCTGTCTTTTTCTTGCCAAGCCTTTTCTCTGCTCTTCTAAAAGCACTTGTTGAACAAAAGGGAAAATAATTTGCAAATGTAAGAATCAGTTCTTCCCCAGGAGAAGAAGGAAGAAGAAAGAACTCCAAACCCACAGTGAGGTTTGCAAATGAAAACCGGATTTTCTTTAGAGCAGGTACGTCCAGCCCCAAAGCCCCAAATTATCTCAACACTAATAAATTTATAGTTCAAAAATGCCTTCCTATTAACAAATGGGCAGCTTTCTTTCCTGAAGTTTAACTTACATCATGGCAAGTTGAATGTTGCTGGTTGGCTGGCTCTTGGCTTCTGCAACATGTATGAAGGGTTTGCATTTCTGTCTATTCACTTTCACCTCAGCCATTTCATACTTGGTTGAGGTTTATCTACACATACATCAAACAGGGCAGAGTCAGACTACAGCTTCACTCTGCTGCTTTTTTTTTTTTTTTTTTTTACAATTTAGAGAGATTATTTATGCCTTTGTGCTGTCCTCTGCCCCATTCAAATTTCCAGCCCTATTGCTGCAGTTTGGATGCTGGTGGAGCAGCACGGACACACATGCAATGCTACCAGAGGCAGGAGGGCTCAGCACAGAGGGGCTATTCTGGGTGTGCAGCCAGGCGGCTCAAATGTCACTCCGGTCATTCCTCCTCATCCCTGATGCTCTGCACGCGTCCGATGTCATCTCGCCTTGCTGAAACAGCTTTACGTTGGGGAGAGCTGTCCTAGGACCGAACCTGGCAGGACTTAACTGCACCCAAGGCAGCACTTCCCAAACTTCTTCCTTCTCCTTTCAGCTCCAGCGCCGCTGTGCAGCCCTGCGCTGTGCTGTAGCACCAGCCCAGCTTCCCTTGGGTGGGCCAGCAAGGACCTAGTACTTGAATGGGGTGTCAGCATGCACTCTCCTGCTGAAGGCACTGAGCTGCTGCCAAGCCCAGGAGGTAATTCACATGTCCCCTCCTTGCTGTCAACCTCTGCTGCCAGTAATTACAGCTGCCTCTGACTTCCTCACCCTTCAGGAGCTGACCCACTGCTGGCTAGAACTCCCTTTCCATTTTTTTTCCCGCTCTTTTCTGGGTTCTTTCTCACTGCTGGTTTAAGCAACTCCATCTTAAGGAAACAAGGTCCTTATAGTCTAATTGCCCTGGATGACTTTGGTTTGGTTCCTCCCTCGTTTTGTAGCACATTGTGTCCATCACAGAAAAGCAAGTCAGGCAAGTGTTTTGTTTGCAGAATCAAGGCTGAGCAATGTCTGCCCATTCACCATGTATCTAACACCTTCCAATTGCACATCACTGAAAAATTATGTATACCTGCTGATAGGGAATGTGGCCTTTGCTGCTAAGCATTTCAAGGTGTGATTTCTTTTTGGGAGGGAAATTGCCTTTGAAACATGCTTGGATCAATCCAAGCCATATGTGAGGACTTCACTTTCACGTACAGCTGGCATTGTGCCTGCAGAAAGGTGCACCTGGCCGAGCAGGAATATGCGCATGGTGACCTGTTGGCAAGGGTTGTGCCAGATATTGGTGCTTTATTAACTGCATGTGGAAAGGCAACTGGCTGTACTCCCAAACACAAGGGGACAGCTAGTCTGGAGGGATGGCGAAGGGAGAGCACTCCTGGGAAAAAAGCAGGCAGAATGGTTACCTTCTCCTCATCTATTCTTTCCATAGCTATTAGCACACTAATGAAGTGTCTCGAGTTCTGCCAGGTTATGATCTCTGCTTGGTGGTGGAGTTTGAGGGTCAAGCACAATTTTTCCTTTCTTGTTCATCAAAATAAATAGTTCAACAGGCCAAAATAGTTGGGCTAGGGTAATGAAGGTAAATTTTGCTTCTCCATTAGGAATTCATACAGTTCTCTCCTGAAATGATCATGGGAAATTACTGTTTGGTTTAATCTCTCCTAAAGCTTTTCTGAGACTCCAGTGGTACTGGAAGGAATATAAAACTAGTAGCAAATTCATGGCACTGAATTAGTAAAATAAACCTGGAAGGGAATCTATTCTTTACATTTAGAGTTAGCAATTTCTTGTTGTCCACAGTCAATCGGACTTCCATAGGCACCTTTCACTGCACAGATAATTACCTAAAAATACACAAAGAGACTTCTCAGCATAGAACTATGCTTAAACAATCTGGAAAAAAAGGATTGATTTATGGCAAAAGGTGGCAAGAGCCACATACTTATTGCTTAGCTGCTAAGTGGAGAGCTTTGGGAGGTGCCAGCCCATATCAGATAACTGTAAACAGCAGGGAAGAAGACTCATTATTTCTCTCGAGTTAAGAATATATAACCAGCAAAGAAAAGATCATGTACACTATAAAATAGTATCTCATGGAATGTGGTGAAACATCATCTCTCAAGGCACTTAAAACTAGCTTGGCACAGTCCAAGTTGGCAGAGAATCAATCACTTGGGATGTCTGTCTTCTGCTCGAAGGACCAAAAAAATCGTAGACTGGTTTCGGTTGGAAGGGACCTTTAAAGACCACTGAGTTCCAATCCCCTGTCATGGGCCGGGACACCCTCCACTAGACATGACCGAATCCAGCTTCTAATGCCTGGGGGTATTTTTGTGGGACTCTGGTCACAGCTCCATTAGGCTATAATGAGAGCCTCAGGCAAGACATTTTCCTTTTCCACCCTCAGATATCCATGGCCTATGTTTTGTACCTGCTCTGGGTACCAGACCATTAAGCCCGCCTCTCTGCACTGTTTTCTCCCATTGCAGCAAACCCAGAGCTGGTGGCTACTGCTTTTTTTTTTAAGCTAACATGTACCTGAGCTGAGCATGAAAGTTGTTTTTTCTTTCTTGACATTTTAGGAAAAAAAAAAAAAATTTCCTGACTACTCTGGCAGTGGAATCAGTTGAAGAATAGTGGTGTGCCTCTTTGAAAATACCTCTGTTGGTTCAGAGCCATCCCAAGAACTTTTGGAAGTTGCAGTTACCTTTTCTCTCTCCTCTGCATCATAGTTGGCTGGAAAGACAGGTTGATTCTGATTTTCCTCATTGATTTCTCTCTCCTCCAAATAAAACTGCCACTTGGCTTCAAAGTAAAACCAGTGCTCTTGATATTCTGAGGGCAAAAGAAGTTAATGATGTGGTATTTTATTTCGAGAACATTTTCAGTTGTACTTTTAAGTATTTTAAGGATAATGACAGTATTTACTGACATGAAAGCCCAGGTATTTTACAGTAATGTACTGCATATATATTAAGTATGTATGGAGTGGGACATGTAATTGAAAACAGAGGATGCAATGAAGAAAATACTTTCAGAATTTTGTGCTATTTTAATGGAATTTAAGATATATGTATATGAAATTTTACAAGAATTTACTGAAGAGCACTCCAAGGAAAAGATAAGAGTCAACAAAAAGAAAATAGTCAAATCTTTGTCAGTTTTTATTCCTTTACTATGTTTAAAGAATATCTAAAAATGCTTCCACATCCTAAATACAAATTGCCATTGGTTATCAATTTTTAATCACATAGTTTCTCCAGTATTTCTGTTCTATTTTCATTGCATTTATTGTGTGATCGTTCAGAAAAAAGCAGACAGGAAAGTCCAGAATTCCTATTTGCATATATTATAATACATATCAAATGTAGCAAAAGGGATAAATAACACACACATCTGCTATCTCTGCCCATAGAAATAAGCCTTTTTTAATAACCATATGTCTTTCTCCTTTTTTTTTCTGTCACTTTGGGAAGTGATCTCTAATCATGCTTAATGTTCCGCATGTAAATAAACTTATTAAATTTAGTTTGTTTTCAAGCCAATGCTCTGGTTCACCCTTTTCCTAAAGCCTTAAAAAGGCACCTAAGTCAGTCACACTGGACTGTTTAGCACATGCACATGCACCTGCCTGCAGAATTGAGGCCTGAGGGAAACTCTGTCTGCAAGCTGAGGAGGGTAAAGAGTTAGAGAACAGTGAGGTGGCCCAGATGGCTAAGTATGCCAAGGCAAACTAGCAATTTGGTATGGGACTATGAGTGTAAAATAAAATTTAACATTCCCACTTTTTCCCTGTCTCTCTCCTGCTTGGCTGCTCGGTGGTGTGTGCTGCAAGTGGCTGAGAAGCACACACACAACCAAACCATTCACCTGAAGGATGTAATCTGATTTTGCTTCTTTTCCTAAAGTGTCACAGTGGTGACTCTCTATGGCAATTAAGATCTTTAAGCAGGGGCTTTTTTGTAAAAATCCAAGCTAATTTGTAGGACCTGATACTTTCACAAAGTTGTCAGCTGCCAGTGCCCCAGGCCCAGAGAGCGATGAGCATTCAACCACATGCCCTAGACACCTGGAAATGTCTAGCTGCTCTTTTTCTGAGTCTATGACCCAGTTGGGCCTCATTTCAAAGAAACCATTCACCAGAACCCTAAGAAGGGGAAGTGTTTAGAAAAACATAGTGAAAGTGCACTCACAGCCATCAGGCCAAGGAGAGCATCAAATGCATCTACAGCATCTAGAGGAAAACAAATGTAAGCAAAGCAAATGTAAACTATCAACACCCACTACAGCAGCTGGTTATGACTGTTTTTAGAAATGTGAGTGACCTGACAGGTTTCTTTCTTTTTTGTTGGCTTTTTGTTTGTTTGTTTGTTTTTCTAATTCCCCCATGACAATAAACCAGAAATGCCTCAAAAATGAGTGTCTATGTAGCACCTTAACAAGCAAGGAAGTGTGATTATTCCACAGTTTCAGAAATAGAGGCATCAAGCAGCTGAAGGAGATTTTTGCTGGGTGGGCCTGTAGCATGGTCAGAATCCCGTGCCACTAACCCTAGTAAGGCTGTGCACCATCCCTCAAGCCCAGCCGAGGTGATGGTCACATTCAGGTCCATGGAACTATCTGGCCAGTAATCGCAACTGGATATCAGAGAGGGGTGTAGAGCCGACCTCTCTGTGACATGGATAACAAACTCTCTGTTTGTTATCCATGGGGGATAATATAGCTAAAATAGGATTTTCTAAAACTGGAGGACGCTGTTTGGCAGGATTTCCTTGCAGCGCATCTCAGCAGCCGAGGAGCTTAACTTTAATGCAGGACACTTTTCCCGCTACCAAAATAGGATGAAGCTCAACAATACGGGCACTAGCTGGAGGGCATGCCTCAGGAGTCCAGCATGCATACCTCCACACCGAGGGGTCCTGCTTGGGTGGAGTGACAGGGACCTGCTGCAAAGCCACTCAGAGAGACGCTCGATCACATTAATCCTGCACCTGCTCCTCATGGGTCTCTGCTAAAAAAATCCTGGTGTGCAATGAGGCACAGACGAAAACACAGGGTCTTTCAGAAAGCCTTCCTGGGGCTCCTTGCAGATTTTAAAGCAGCAGCTTTTCTTCAGGGGTAAGTATTAATTTCTGAGTGCTCTTGAGTAAAGATTTCTATCGAATTCAGTCTTTCTCAATGGCTGTCCCTTAATCTCTTTCCTTGATGTTTCAATGTAATGATACTCATCTGTCCATGGCAGGTCTCACCGTTACAAACATCACTTCCTGGCAAGAGGGGACTAAAGTACCTTTGCCCCAAAGACCATATACATAGCAATAATAAGTAGTAGTATCAAGGTCAGTAGCTGTGTGACACTCAGTTGTTTTAAACCAAGGATACAACAGGTTGTATCTTAAATATTTGTTCAGAAAAGCAACAAGTCAAATCTCAATTTGTGGTCAAAAGCTAAATCTTGCTCAGGAGGCATCTGCAGGTGAAATTTTCCTGGCAGGATGAGGAGTGGTTTTTCTTCTGGAAGATTTTGAACTGCACTAATTGATGGAAGGCAGGTGAATAATTAATATCTCAGCAGTCAGTTTGCCTAATAACCTGCTAAATATATTTTCCTTCCTCACCCCTTGCCCAGCAATCTCTGGAGATTCCCTAAAACAAAACTGTGCAGTAGGGCACGGTCATTGCTATTTTGCTTTGTATTTTTGCCGCCAATACATCAGGCAGCTAACTGGTGATAGAAGAAGGTGGCACCACCTGCGAAGAGCTTACTTCTCTGAGCAGAGGAAGCAGGAGGACAACCTTTGGAGGGAGGAGAGGGGGGAAAGCAGCAAGATGTAAAGACTAGGGAGCGAGATTTCTTCAGTGCCTTTCCAGCTAAACATAGCTTTAAGAAAATAAACTCTTGATTCAGACTCGGTACCTGCCATGTGACGAATGGTCTTCTTACAGTACTCCTCAGCCATCGGCACAACCTTCATCATGTCTCTTCCCCACCGCGCAAGGGGCTTCCCTTGTATTGCGTATGCCACGAAGAGAGCTGTGCAAAGGGACCCTAGAAAACCTGGAATTCGCAAATAACAAGGATTACCAGTGTGCTTCTGTGCTGGTACCGTCCTTTTTGTCCTTGTTTTTCCTCGTAAAATCACCAGTGGAATGCCTCATGGCTGTCAGGTAGCTTAACAAATGAACACGACCCATCTCGTCCTGTTCGCAGCCTGACTTGTGGCATATCGAGATTATCGGCTAATGAGTGCTGCCCATTGGTTTGCAGCTTACCTTACAAAGAAGGGAGCTTCTGTTCTCAGTGGTGTAACGTGATAGAAATGAAGGTAGGGGTCAAAAATAAACATCATCTACCAATGTGATGCTGAAAATCTACTAGTTGAAGTCACATGAAATAATTGCCTTGTACAAAGTGATTCAATTACAAGCTATATCAGCTTGTTTACAGCATCATCCAGCCCAAGAGTGGTGGCTGCTAGATCTAACACTATTTCTGGCTCACTTGACTCTAAGGGAACAAACCCATGTCCCCTTGGAGGAAAGAATAAATTGTCCAAGACAGACACACTGGCCTTCTACTTTGGTTACAAATATTTCAACATTCTAAATATTACAAATATGATAACTGTTGATGAGCACTCAACACTTCCATGACACCAGAAACAGTAGGGCTCATTTCTTATATTTGCTTGTGCTCTTGGCATTCTGTCAAGGGCAACAAAACCAACCTGGTGCAGTGTGCAAAAGAAGCTTAAGAAAACCAGTCAGTCATTTAAATAAATCCCAGGTGAGCAAAGTATTGATGCATGTGCTTCTCTTGGTGCATGGGTCCAAAAGCGTTCACTCATGCATAGAGGTAATCATGAAATTTGTGTGTTTTGCTGAAGGTAGAACAAAATTATTTTAGGAGGTGACAAGTCCAGATGAGGTGATTACTAATTCCCTCTCTCACAAGACCTGCAATACTGGGTCAGGCCCAAGGCACATCCAGCTTGAGTCCCATAGATGTTTTCATAAAGAATAAAAGCCCGTGTAGAGCCAGCCCAAAGGGTCTCACTCAGATAGACAGCATCTAGCCCAGATGCCACAAAGATCCTTGAGGGCCACATATACCATGAGAGTGGCAGCAGAGGGCTTAGAGTGTGAATCAAAAGGCTAGCAGGGGGGCAGTGGGACAACTCAGTCAGAGGGTGGCAGAGGCTGGGGTGTGCCCTGGAGGTTTTCCAGGGGCTGACCATCTCCTCCTGACTGCTCCCCAGGCTGCCCATCCCCCTGTTGCTCTTGCCCTGCTCCCCCTGCTCACGGCAGCCCTCACACAGCCTGCTGCCTTTCACCAGGCAAAAAAAGCATACCCCAGCCAAGGTGTCTGCTTCTGCAAGACAGAGCGAACCCCTCAGTGGTTTGCCTTCTCCATTCCCCAGAGCAACTAGGCTCATTTTAGGGGTCATTTTAATTACACAGCTTGATTGATTTTGACAAGACAGCCTCTTTGCTTGGTCTCCTTTGAACCCAGGCATACCTGTGGAGTTTGCAGCTGCCTGTAGCAGCGAGGTCTGAGGCTTCACTGTGGATAACATGGGGAAGTATTTCCTTTGTCTGCTTGTTTCAGTCCCAACAGGCACATTGGTTGGGTTTTCTGAGTCTGAGTTATGAGGATCACAACTGGCGTTTCACTGACACTTTTCACGAAGGCACGTGGCCCTTCCACCCCTCTCCTTCGTGCCTCCCTGCTGTGCCACTTGTTTCTTTTCCCAGCTGAAAACTCTTTCTGGATGTTATTCCTGATTGTATGGAAGGTGTCTGACAACTTGGATTCTCCTTGCTGCCATTTTCTGGGTCTCATAAGCCCTTTCTGACATGAGGCACACAGACTGCAAGCAGTCTTACGGCTGCTAATGCACCACAGACTTTACATACCGGCTTAATTTTCTGCTTTGTTTTGAACTCTTTCCCCCTAATTTTATGCCATCCTGATGGCTTTTCTGACTGATTCCTAGCACTGAGTGTATTGAACACGTCACCATTCATTATGGTTTTATTTATTGCTGTTTAAAACAGACAGAATGAATACATGTTTACATAGCATAAAATTATCAAAATGACAGACCTGAATATTAAAAACAACATTAAATCTGCTTATTTAGGTTTCGTTTAGAAAATGCTTCAGATTGTATCCTAAAATATGTGGAGTTAGGTTTTTTTGGCTTACCACTGTTACCTACAGTGATTGGATATGACAAAACCTGCCAAGAGAAAAATGTTGTTATCCCCTGAACCATAAATTTGCATGATAACAGTGAGTCATCTAGATATACATGAATCCTAAAATTTGATCAGGGCAACTAACATGAATATGCTTTGGACAAGGCAGGTTGTCTTTGGATATTGGGATTTTAGGAGAGAAAACAACTATGCCTGAGGATGCTGTCATCATAATATACAAGCAAATATATAAACCTATGTAAGTAACATACACATGTATGCTTTAGCCAAGCAAAATTCAAACTGAGGCCTTGGAGCCTGGAAAGCAGAAGAGGTTTAACCAGGGGAGTTCACGGGAGCCGTGTTAGTCCCTGCAGAAGAGCAAAGCTGCCTTAGGGGATGTCAGAGTGCAGGCATTACCTGTGGGATGGTTATGAGTCATTCGTCCACATTCAATGCTCACTTCAATAAGTGTCTCCAGCCTTTCTGGCTTCCAGTATCGCATCCCTAAACACATGGCTTTTGTGGAAGCTCCAAATCCAGAACCTAAAGTAAAAGGATAACACCAAGCATTTAAAAGGAGACTGATCTCACACAAATATGTTGATAAAATGTGAGAAAAGCACACTTCATTAATTCAGCTCATGTGTGGGAAAAGAACTCCTCAGAGAATGAGAAATTATCATGCAAAATGAGTTACAAGTTTTGAAAGTTTCTTGCGAGGAATTTTGCTCCTACATAGTCATTCTGGTTTTACAGGTAAATTCCAACACAATCAAGTGCTATGAGGAGCATAGTGGGTTCAGAAAGCTGTGCCCTCTCTTGTTCACAGCACTTGTTTGATCCAAACTCTCATCCCATCTTCACTCATTCTTGGCTGACACTACTGTTTTGCTTGCTCCACGTGCCCGCACTAGAAGCAGAACTTTGAGAAGCAGATACATTTCCCCACACCCTTATTTTATAGTTGTAAGCACACCATTAAAACACTTTATACGAGCTTCACAGTTCACCTTTCAATTTTAATGCATGTTTCAACCTGGAGAGCCTCACCAGTTTCTGCTATGTACAAAAATAATGTATCCAAAAGAAACTAAAGACCACAGAGCCAAATCTTACAAAGTTAGGCAATGTCATAACTGAAGTTTCCTATGCAACCTGAAATTAGTGCTTGTTGTGCTGCAGCCTACACTTACCAAGCTTGGTCTTGGGAACATCCACCTCCATGCAGCCCAGAATTTATTTATTGAATAGCTAATTCAGAATTTTTTTAATCCTTAGCACTGAGTGCGTGATCCCAGGTGTTCAACTTTTAAACACTTCATTGAATGGAGTTAAACTTACTAATGAGTTTCTCTGCAGTACTTATCACAGTAATATTAGGATCCCAGAGAAGTTTTAATGAGCTTATCTTCACAAGGCACCAGTGAGGTGATTATCTCCTCTTTGCAGCTGGTGAGCCAATGCCCAAAAAAGCATTAACTCATTGCAGACAACCACCCTGAGGTGGATAGGCTTCGATTTTTCAAAGTACTTGGCATTTTTCAGCACTGTCTTTGCTCAATCACACTTCCCAGTGACCTTGGGAACAGCTGAGAGCAATCAGCATTTCTCTTCTTGGTTCCTGGGAAGATAAGGGCCGTATTTATGATTACCTAATTTTAGCCTATGTGAACCTGCACCAATCTCCTTGTCTTTCCCAGACAGGCAGCATGGAGAAAGGGTGTATGTCCATTAGTGTGTATGATGGCATAGTAGGAGCAACTCAGGGGTCAGAGTGAATTGAAGCAGCAGATGCCAAGGAGCCAGGGTCATGGCTTTCAGTCAATTATCTGGAGAAGGGCCCTCAGCTGCTCCACCGGGATTTGTCTGCTGTAGGAGCAAAGCACCAGGGGCTCTTTTGGAACACCTCTTGCCATTTAGTCTCATCCCAAGTGGCTCCAGCTCTGATGTCCTAAGATTATGAGTGTGATCAAAGTGGGATAGCGAGGGTGGCAGGGAGGTCTACTTCAAGCCAAACTGAAGCCTGAGCCAAACTAACATAAGCCACCTACTGGCATTTCCAGGTGCAATATCTGAATTTCCCTCTTAGGAAAAGCGTTCTTCTCCCCTGAGAGCAGCTGTCCAGGAGCAGAAAAAACAGTCTGCCTATCCCACAAATCACATAGAAACCACAAGGAAGAGTCAGGAAGGAAATCCAGTCTTCCGGGGCACCACTCAGCTGGGAGAAAATATCTTTTCCTGCTTGCAAGACCAAACTCTTCATTAAACCATCTGCTGCCATAGAGTAGCAGATGAGAGTCTTCACTATGCAAACTTGGTTTCTCCAAAGGACACAATCCATGCTGGTTATCCAAGAGGGAAGGCTCTTGCACTACACAAAGCTGCTAATTAAATAACGTCTCTCAGTGTATTCAAAGTGGAAGATGTACTACATTAACCTGTCTTTCACACTTCATTGCGTTCCTACAGTCTGGGAAGTTCCATTAAAACCTTCTGCAGAATTAGAAAAGTAAACTTGGTAACAAAAAATTCCACCACATGGAGTAACATTAAACCCAGACAGAGCTTCAGGGAGCTGTTAACTCCCATGTCTCGCATCTGCCATTTGAACCAAGGACACAAGGGACAGCAAGACTAGTCCGAGCAACAGGGGTGACACATGTAACAACATAGGGATTGTCCTCCATGATTAAACCAAAGGTCAAGCCAACTTATCTTGTCTGACAATGAAGAGGATACTTAAGGAAAAGTAAAAGAGAAGTACGATGACACTATCCCTTTGTACTAACTAAGCTGCTGACAATTTGTCTCCCTGATTCAGGAGGCAGCTGGCTATTCATCTTTCTGCTTAAAAACCCTTGAAGGATTTCACCTGGGTGAATTTGCATAGCTCTTTCTTGAACTCACATGAGCTGCAGCATCTGCAAATTGGCATTGGAAAATAGTTATGTAGCTTATGTAGGTGTTGTGTAAGCTTCTTCAAAGCCCCTTTTTTTTGCTTGCTTTGAGATCATGACCGCCTAGTTTCATTTGAAGTCCCTAGTTGCTGTCCTGGAGAAAACAGTGAATTTTTGCCGTACTTACCCATGTTTCCCAGTTATTTTCATTTTCATTCATGCACTACATTATTCTTTTTTTAGTATGTCATACCTCAGTGTGATTTTCTTCACTCTACACCTGTAGAACAACAAAGATTAGGGTAATGGCTGCTAAGCCCTGAAGGGGATGTGCCTTTTGTGGCTACAGATCATTCTGCATGAAAACTTAGAGCCCAGCACCTTTATCTCCTGTGCATCTGCAGCTTAACCTTCTCTCCAATTTTCCCCTCAACTTTCTGCATTTAACTCACACTTTTCCCTCATGCTTCTCTGCCAATACCACCAGCAAAAGGGCACTGTTCTCAAGTGCTTCTAGGAAGCCCAGAAGTTGCTTCCACAGCTGCAAATAAAGACCTGTTTGGATGCTGCAATCTCGGCCTGAAATACACATGATACAGGTAGAGCCCAGTTATTTGACCCACCATTTGACTGGCCTTTTGCAGTGGCTCCAAAAGCAAATCTCTGGCTCAAGGGGTACTACCTTACTCAGATTTTGGTTCCAGTTCTACAATATCAACGATTCTCTTCTGAACAATTTGAAGTTTTGGCAACGGGTCAAAACATTTTTACCATGTCTCAGAAACAGCAGACTCGTCTGCGTCAAAACTCTAAACAAATACTGACAGAGGCAAACACGTAATGGAGAGAATTTTAGCCTTGTGCTTATCAACGCTGTAAATTGTAAACAAGCTCTTAAAATGGAAGGTCTTATGGAAAATCCTGGGCAGATTTTCTGGTGGTCACAGGAATCTCTCCAGCCTCTAACATAACCCAGGTATCTATGCAACAAGTGTGTCAATGAGCATGACATGAGGTGGCAGAGACACATAGGTCAGTTTGACTCAGGGATTCTGTGTGCTGACTAAATGCACAAGAATTTGAGCAGAGAAGCATCCATAAGCAATACAAAATTACCTAAAATAAGTCCATGAAGGCTGGCACAGGAATTATTGCTGGAAGCAAGATAAGATAGAATGCCCACAGCAAATCAGCCTTTTGGTTCCAGCCCATCCAAAATATAATCTGACTGCTAGGCATTCAATCTCAGGCATTCAATGCCTCTGGCATATTTTCGCCTCAAGAAGAATTTTGTGCAAATTCAATTAAAAGTTAATTATGTCCATAGCAGTGTTGGGTCCCATAGTAACAGAACATCTCCACTTCAGGTCACTGGTTCTTCTGCTCTCAGGGTGAAAAAAAGGCTTCCTGAAACATTCAGGATGCTTATTTGTCAGACCAGATGGAGAAGGTGGCTTTTAGCTGCCAGATCTCAAGGCAGGAATTAATTTTAGATTCTTCTAGCCCAGAGGATCCCCAAAACAGATAGTCCATCATGGAAAGCTGGGGAGGAGGAAGGCTGAAGAAGAGAGGTAGCTCCAACACTGCAGTGGACCAGGGAACAGCCATACTCAAGTGCTTGTTGAACAATGTTAAGAGCTACTTGGGGCCAGCAGGAGCTCCCCCAATTACTTTCACCAAATTTTATCCATTGTCAGTCAGAAAACATGTGACAACTGCCAAAGGGGCCCTTTCTCAGATCTGGCTGATAGCAGGATGGGAAGAATACACCCTTTTCACTCCCAGCAGCTGTTGTGAGGAGCGGGGGACAAGTGAGAGATGCTTTTTTTGCCGGAGAAAACTGGCTGCAGAGACCCAGAAATAGCCATGGCATTGTGCCACCGGGACTTTGCCGTGGTGTCGCAACAAGACCCAGTTCTGTTAAGCCAGTGTGTTCTGCAGTGGCTGAGTGTCACACTGACACAGCCAACACCGGTGTGAGCTGACACCGTTTTGTGGCTCTCTGGGTCTACCTCCTCTGATAACAGGGTGTCTCTACAGGCTCTCAAGATTGATTGCACTGTATGTGTATGTGTGTGCACACAGCTGCATGCGTGTTATTTAACTTGAAGTGGGAATTTTATTCATTGTAAAAGTAAATTATCATAAAGAGAAAGAAAGAGTGAGTCAGGCACAGGAAAACCAGGCTAGGAATATTAGGGATTATCAACAAAACCATCATAGTTTTTAGCAGGGCATCCAAATGGAGAAAAGTCTCTGCTTTCCCTCCAGTGAACATGTTGGTGCTTAGAGCAATTTACAGGCTTGGCATTTTGTTTCAGATCTGGTGTCACTGAAAAGATCCAAGTCTACAGACGTTTAAATGAAAAATGGCAGAAAATATTTCTTAAAATAACCATTAAACTCAAGGACAAAGATCTGGACCCTGAGGCATAGAGCCAAGGACAAAGTCTCTTTAAATAGATGTTAAAGAGGGAGGGGTTTGCTTACAAGAGGACACAGTGCCCTACAGAAGGAATTCTTGGCAGATCTCTTGTCATCCTCAGGCGAACATGGAAATGTTTCAGGGGTAGTGGCCTTTGATGTGAGGGGGGGAAAAGGAAACAATTTCCATATAGCCACAAACACCAAGAGCACGCATTATTCTTGCCCGGACCTCTAAAAGGAGAGCGGTACGGTACCCTTTTCATTGAAGGGCGTGTGCCAAGCGAGAAGGTGGTTGTCTGGTTTTAACTCCCTGCAGCCTTCGATGGTGGCGGGGTCCGGCCGCCTGCCCGAGAGCTTGTCCACAGCATCCACGTAGCGCTTCACCAGCTCCCGGTACAGGTCTTCTAAACACCAGTAATCTGCTCAGAGGAGGGAAGAGAAGGTTGTTGTGTGAAGGCAGAAGAGCAAAAACCACAGGAAACGTGCAGGCAATCTCACTATGCATTTGAGAAATATTCGTGTTTCCACTTCCAATATACCAAGTCATGTTTCTGGTGCCACTGTCAACATATTTTTACACAACATGACAGTGGGCTGGAGGGAGAATGGTCTTGACTCTCAGTTCTCATCTTTCCCTCCATTCCTTTCCACGTTTAATTCCTTCACTGGAATGATGAAGCATTCTGTTAATCAACAGTAGCTGCTGAGGGCCTTTATTTAAGGTCTGTGGTGTGAAGTCATTACAGAGATGATCAGCTGTCAGGTGACAGCATGTCTGCCATGGGGTCTGGCTAAAGTCAACTGTGCCTGGCTCAGCCCCTGCCTTTACAGATGTGAATCCAATTTAAAAATGAAAGCCTTTTTTTTTTTTTTAATTACCACATTACAGAATTACTTTAAGAGGTATGTATGACTAGATACAAAAGCAAATTAGCAACTTCCTTTCTTT
This sequence comes from Cnemophilus loriae, assembly GCA_013397755.1. Classification (NCBI taxonomy): domain Eukaryota; kingdom Metazoa; phylum Chordata; class Aves; order Passeriformes; family Corvidae; genus Cnemophilus; species Cnemophilus loriae. Next base: position 178,663 of record VZTF01008854.1, read on the forward strand.
AATCTGTATGCTATATGTATTTTGTCTAAAATTTGTAGGTCTTTCATGCAGAGATCCAAATATCTTCTAATATCATGAACAGTGAGGTTTTAAAAAAAATACTATAAGAATCAGTAAGAGTAGTAAATCCCTACTGCCTGAAGGCAGTTTCCAGCACATAAATTTCTTTCTGTAATAAGTTCACTAACAATATCTGTTTATAGATTATTTTTACCAAGTCCTACAGTCTTGCCTAAGGAGGAACCTTCCCCCTGTTAAACATATACTGTTTCTTCGGTATTGCTGCTTCTCTCGGCTGGTGTTGTCTGTCGTCGGTCTTGAAGAGTCCTGCCCTTGACTCGTGTCGAGGAAAACCTTCCACTGGCATCTATTACAGCTGTGTAATCAGTGGGAACAGAGGCCAAAGGGATTTATCCACTTATATATTTCCTACATACTTAGAGAAACTCCATTTAATACTTGGTTAGTTGCACAGGTTGAAGGACACAGCAGGGGAAGTTCTTCTAAAAATATCTTCATTTTGTCAGAGGTGGTGAATTCTGGAAATCCACAGTTAACTTAAGGGAAAGTTTGGAGTCCCAGAAGCAAGAGCCATTCTGAAGTACCAGTTATGGAGGCAGGCAAAAAAGAAGATGAAAGGTAGAACAAAGATTCCTCTTCTTTCACATAAAATAATACCCTCCCCGTTACACTGGCCATCCCACATATAATCCTGAAGAAACAAGACACTTTCAAGCTGCCAGCTCTTTCCAGATTTAGGAGTCGGATGTCACAGTTGATCCAGATGGGAGCGAGGAGCAGGGTTTACTGCCTGGCAATTCCTGCAGCAGCCTTGTCCTCAGAGCCAGAGTCCCTGTGGTCCAGCAGCTCCAGGCTGTTCAAGCCCACCACGGTTCCCATGCCTGGAGTCAGATTGCTGCCTCAGCCATCAATAGGACAGGTTCTTTCTTTAGAAATGAACTCTTATTTTTTTAAACCCATGTGTAAGTAAGAGAGGAAAAGGCTTTCGTCGTTGCAGGGATAGTTTCCCTGGGTTTCATGATGCTGTCCTCGTTTCTCCCTTATAGGACAGATTCCTCCTGGAAGCAGGTGTTTTGTCTGTCCTTCATTGTCAGATCAGCCTTTCAGTCAAGGCACATGGTGGATTTTGAGAGCACCAGCTCAGTGGGCAGCAGTGCCCACAGCCCCGGTTGCTTGTGGCCATGCCCCTCCTGGGATGTTCTCTGCGCAGCTGCCAAAGCGCTGGCCAAAATCCCCTTCCCAGGTGAGAGCTGCCTTTGTCTTTAACACAAGCCTGCTCCTCACGCTTGGCTGCTGCCTCAGCCTCAGGCTGAGACCTCCCCGGAGGGCAGTGCCCCAACAATGACAATGGGACTCCATGGCTTTAAGCCGTGGGCATGTTTGTGCCAGCCTACAAGAATCCTGCAATTGCCTGCAGGTGAGCGTCCAGGAGAAGCTGTGGCCAGCAGGCAGCCAGCCAGGAAAACAGGATGTGCAGGGAGCAGGGCAGTGAACGACAGAGATATTTTTATTGCTTATTTCCCCTCTTTTTTTTTTCTTTTTTTTATTCTTTTTTTTTTCTTTTTTCCTTCTAGCCGGTAATGTTCCAGTCACCCAACATATTCTTTAAAACCTGTTTCCACAATAGCAAGGCCAGGTCCCCAGGGCTGGTGGCAGATGCCTTCAGCCTCACAGACGTTCACCTTCTTCAGCTTCGCTCTGCTGACGTGGGTGATTTGGCACCTAGGCTTGGCCATGAGGAAGCCATGGGGCTTTTTTGCATTCCCCGTGCCAGGAGGAGGCACTGCTGCGGGCAGGAGCGGTTCTTGTTTCCCTTGTGGGAAGCAGGGAGAAGGACTCATTTTATCCCACTCTACCAATGTGGCTGTGGAATGAAGATTTCTTACTAAAATTCCCCACTCCATCTTGCTGTTTCCTCTCCAGCCCATGAAAGCACCTTTTTAAAACTCTTGTCTGATCAGGTCAAAGAAACGAGAGTGTAGGATAAACACAGCCAATGGAAACGATAAATTAAAATTTTTTCTTTAGAGCAATTCACAGGCTGCTATATTTAAGAAAAGAATTATTATTTTACTGTTGGTCTAACTGACTTGATTGCCCAGAAGTTATGGTTTTAGAGGGTTCAATAAGCAAGAAACATATGATACGTATTTAATCATAGCCTATATTCAGAAATATGCTAGTCATCTTTTTTCTTGATAGGCTGACATCTTGCCCTTATCTTTAGTGTATTAGCTACCCCTTAAACCATTGGTTAGCTAATAGCCAAGTATGAAGTGTCCTACACACTCTTCAACTGATCTCTACATACTAAATTTAGAGCAGATTGGAAGCAGGCAGATAAAGGAGTGAAACACTAGCACAAAGGAAATCTCATTGATGTGAAGGATACTTAGCTACATTGTGAGCTTCTCCTACTGCTAGTTATGCAGTGTTATGAGTTTTAAGAAAAATCAGGAATATTTTTACAGAGATTAAAAAAAATCGAATCATTCTGAAGAGGCAAAATACTGTTGAGAGGTCACTGTCTTCTGGTGTATTTTCTATGATCTTGCCAGTCTCAGAAAGCTCTAGTTTGATGAGTAAGGTATCGATACAAACACTGTCTTATCTTAAAAAGACTACCCCCACCTTAAAAAACCCCAAATGTTCTCTCTCAAAGCACTGTGATTTTAGAAGATGTATCTTAATAACTTCCACTATTCTGACAGATTTCATTATAAACACAGTACGTTAGGATACTTTTTGGACTAAACATATGGAGCCCTCCTTATAAAACAAATAGGTTTTTGCAGATGCGACCCTTTGTCTGAGGGGCAGCAAAGAGGAGACAGCACTAGTGCTTTTAGCCTGAAAGAGGTACTAAAGTAACTCTACTCCAGCCTGGAGTTCTGGACACAAACATGTAAAAAATGCACTCAGAAGAGTTCTTATCTTTTACAGAAGAATCTCTAGTGGCTGTATTATTCCCTCATGTATTCCAGCATACAGATAATCTACTCGGCAATTATTTTTGTTACACTGGACATGTGGTATTTTAGTCTTTAAGCTTTAACCAACTGTATATGTCTAGGGAAAATATAGGGAGAGCCCCTCCACACCCCAGAAATCAAGACTCCCCAGTTTGTCAGATGGTCACAGGATTGTGCTCACGGAGCAGCCAAACTAATGCACATTATCATTCCCATAAAGCAGCATTTCTGACACGCTTTCTCATGACTTGCCCAGCAATCAGACTTATTCTAAGAAATGCAGCAGCTCGACATTTCTGTTCCTCTGCAGTCTGCATTCGCTATTCCCCCCGTACCTACCTGTGATGACAGCCTCAGCTGTAGCCATGTGCATGAGCGTGTTGTCACTTACTGGCCACTTGTCGGGAGAGAGCACCAGGTTCTCAAGCCCTCCAATTTCCTTCAGCTCCTGCTGGATTTTTGCACCCAAGGCATTGTTTTCTCGGGAGAAATTGCGATAACCGAGAGCATCCCCTACCCCGGCCAGAACAAGCGCAGCCTTAAATTTATCCATCCCCAAGACACCTTCCGCTTTCCTTTTGCCTGAGACAGCCACCGAATCTTGATCTTCCTTTGTTCCTTTGCCTTCAACTCAGCTCCCCCGACACTTTATATCAGCCATTGTGTCACACCAAGAGCTCTCTCTATAAGGCAAGGACTTCCTTTTCTGGCTCTGCAGATGCCATCTCTTGTCTGGGACCCGACAGAGAGGAAATATTTCATAACCCAGGGATTTTGCAGGACCTTTGTTCAATGAAACTGTAAGAGCAGACCTGCAAAAGCCTCGTTTCTGCAACCCAGCTTAAAGCAAGCCAGGAGATCCTCAGCCCTACCCAGCCAAAGTAACTCTACACCCAGAAAAACAGATGTCTCCACAGGGGTGCTTATTTATTCAACAACTTGTAAATTAATATTTTTTCTTCTGCCCATTTCTGATATGCTGAAGTCAGCCTCCCTCTCAGGGACCAGTCAGAAGTAAAGGCTATTATAAAAGCAGCTCTCCAGGCTCTGTACACACTAGAAGGAGGGATTAAGCAGTAAGAAATCTAGTGAAATGCAGATGACCTCTCCCATTTCTAATTATGCCCTGTGGAGATATTTTGTTAACAGCTTTCTTGTTCTGTTCCACCTAGTACAAGAATGTTCTGCTAATTCACTGCACCCCTGGATAAACACTGAGTAAAACACCAACTTCAATTCCATGCCTCTTATTCCCTGGCAAAGAGTGACTTTTTCCTAAAGCTGAGGTCAGTCCACACTTGGACTCTGGAAGGAAACTATTTTGAAAGATGTATTGAAATGGCATCCTGTGAGTCTAATAAAATCCGAAAGACTCCCAAATTACTACTACTTTACAGATAGAAATAGAAAAGTAAATATAAATGTAGGTAGATAAACAGAAAGCTTTGATTGACTTGACTGTAATTTTGATAAAGGATACCAGGGGAAGGGTCTTTGTTTTCTTTGATCTTTTTCAGAGGGCAATACTGATTGCTATTCAGATGGAAAAGGCCAGCAATGCAAAGGATGCATCATCCTAGCATCCACAGCAACACGTTAATAAGCAATAGGTTAATCACAGTCTGAGTTACTGACCTGTGTAGAAATACCTGTGTGCATAATGGATTTTCAGGACACAGAGAAGCATTGCCATGCCTGTTCTACACTAGAAGAAATAAAGTGCCCAGATGGTGAAAGTAGCCTCTGTTAGTGCATTCTTGTTTCAAAGACTGGGATTGGTTAACAGAAATGCTGAAAGGACACCGAGAGTGCGTTTTCATTGCTAGAAAGTAACAGCTCCGCACTGAAGAAGAAAAAAAAATGAAAAAGAAAAAAAAGAAAAAGAAAGGAGGACAATTATGCCTTAGGGACCAGAGGATACCAGAGGATATGCAGGGTCAAGTATCAGTGGGGCACAGCCAGCCTGCTCTAGGGCTGGCTTGCCACAGGTGGTGGATGCCAGCCCTGCTGCCCTGTGTGGGGCAGAGGGAACAAGCATCATCTCCCACAACCAGGGCATTTACGCAACACAGAGGTAATCTTAGAGTCACCCCTGCACTGTGCGTTACCTCACGTTCCACGTGTCTGAAAACAAACACTAAAAATGGAAAACCAAGGCCGGGACAGCTTTCAGAACACACCAGGCTGAAGCACTGACGTTGATGTCTCTGTTACAGGTCCATCCACCCCTCTGTGGCACACACCTGTTCTCCTTTCCTGCATAGCATCACGATTTGGAGGCACGTGGGAATTTGAACTTGCAAAGCAAGGACAGGAGGAATCACCTGCTGAGGCACTGTGGTGAGCTAGTAAGGGCCTCATCAGATGGAAGGTTCCTCCCTGAAAATGGACAAAGCTATTCTTAGTTTTCCATTTATCTTTTTCTTCTGAATGTGGCTGGCAGTTGCACTGCCCTTTTACCTCCCGTGGACTTCAGTCTATTGCAACACACTTGGCTGCTTGGAACACAGCCCAAATTAAGAATAAGGCTAAATAATAAAAACCCAGAGAAAATTTCAGAGAAGTTCTATTTTTCAACTCTGTAAAACAGAACATGCAGCAAAGACATTTTTATTTAATTTGTTAATTACACATGATCTCCTTTTCATATGGTTCACATCCAAAGGACACAGAGCCATATCCTGGAAAAGTAGGGTTGATACCAGATGGGTGCCAGCCTTCTGTCAGAGCTGCATTTTTACAAGTGAAGGATTTTACTCGAGCATCAGGATCATTCCTTTAAAATACATTCATTGAGATCCAGGAAAAAAAATAAACTGGTTTTACTCAATTCTTTAACAATGGAGATGAATTATTTCCATACAGCTTTATACCACTGCCTTGAAGGAAAAGGAATCCTTTAACGCCACAGGATGGACTTCTTTACCATCTTGACAGAAAGCTGAGGTCATGACATGAAACCTATAGGGTGTGCTGAACAATAGAGTAGTTCACTGCTTGGAAAAGGAGGCACAAAAAACCCCCCATGGGAATTGGTCAAGCATATGCACCAACAAGAGGAAGTATCCCAATACTCAATCAAAATGTGAATGCCCCTAAACTTCGTCAGCCCTCTCATAAGAGGTGAACATTGCACCCACTTGTCTAAAATACAGTATTTTCTGCATGTGGTTGTAGAGGCAGCTGCAGTTGCAGATTCCTCTGTCAACAGTTTAGAACAAAAAGGTTAATTTTAGAAGTGTGTCACCTAGTTCTACCCAGCATACTGTAGATAATGAAAAGATCAGAAAACATGTTTTGCTGAACAGGTTCATGGTTGTAAAAACACTAGACTTTTTCAGAAGGGCTGTGCCTTTTGGTGAGCGAGATGCTGGTTGGGATCAGCTGAGAGAAGTTACTGGTGCTGACACTTTAAAGAAAAAAGTCCTTCCATGTTTCAAGTATCAGCATCTGCAGTTTCACTGGCGTGTCCCAGGCAAAGCAAGACAAGACTTGTGCAACACCAAAGCAGCCTGTGGTTGGTGAAAACACTGGAGAGGGATGGCAGCTGGGTCAAAATAGAAGACAACTTATTTGACTTAAACTTTCAGAAGAGAATTAATGATAGGTGAATGCATAGCTCTGAAGGTCTTTGCACAGATTTCTGAGCATGGCTGCTTCTCCTAGAGAGCTCAGAGCCAGGACCGAGCAACCCCTTCTGGCAATTACAGCTCCCATTGCCAGTACAAACCGATGACACAAATTGCGGAGAGTTTGGTGACCAGCAGATACATGCAGTGAGTACAGTACTGCAGCTAAACATGTCAAGCTTCTTAAAAGCTTAACGGTGACACAGATGACCAAACCAAACATTTACTAAGGCCATTTAAAAATTAATGAGTTACATCCTTACCCTCTTCTGGCTGATGGAGTATTAACATAAGAACCTAATAAATGAACCAGAAAACGTCACCAAAAAACTCCCACCAGATCAAGACTTCCAAAGCAGAAAGCTGACAAAAACCATAGACATCTCACATGACTGACTTCATCCTTTGACAGTCCATTTATTCCTTTTTCCATTGCCACAAAATATACACACACGTACAGCTTACTCAGCAGCAAATCTCCCAGGTGCACTGAATGAGCAGATGCCTGCAGGTTTGCTCTCCTTGGCATGACACACATGATAAATGACATTTAAATTTAGAATTGGCAAGTACAAATCCTATGGCTCAGTTTCAAAGCAAACAACTTGGCATCAAGTTTAAAAATACATCAGCGTATCTGTGAAGTAATACTGTATGCACTGAACAACTTGAAGACATCTGTACCATTTAGGATTATAAATTGAGCAGCCTAGGTGTTACCACTGTATCAGCTTACTTAAAATGGAAGACAGAGTACCCCGTAAAGTGGAACTGTGGATAGCAGTAAATGATTAAAGTATGTAAGAAACGTGTAAGGTGAAAGGTATTTGCATTTTTTATGATTCAAGTGTGAAGGTGTTACTCCATGCTATTAGGTATGGTAATGTAAAAATCACATGTGGTTTAAAATGGGTAGAAGACCAGGAAGAACAAAAGAAAAAGTGTAGCAAACCTCAAAAGCTGGCTGGCAAGGATCAACTACTGTCTTTGGAGTATTTTGCCCAGTCTTCCTCTGCTGGAAGCTGTCGCCCATGAAGGATCCCCACAGGAACGAGGTTTAAGAGTAAATGTATATATATATACACACACACACACATACGCACTGAATCCTGGGCTAAGCACGTTCCTTCTTGCTCCAATTAACAAGGAAAAAAACCCTCAACCCACATGCATGTTTTATGCTCTATTTATTTTAAAAGGCAGAAGGTTCATCAGAATGATTTGCTGGAGCTCTCGTCCTGAGCCAATGTTTCGCAAGCTCTAGTGCTATGAAACTGAAGTTACATCACATACCAACAGATTAAGCTACTTCTGGTCAGTTATACTGTATCTATATGTTTTAAGTGGCAATTGTGTGAGTAACAAGCATTCCACTGCTTCTGGCTAGATAAATGCACTTGATGCTGTAAGATGTTACACATTCTGCAAAGCCTGCGGGACAGACACAGAAATGGCTTATTTTGGAGAGGAGGCGTAGATAAATCAAACGCAGTAAAAAAAGCGTAATACTACTTCTAGCTCTCCCCTGACTTCTGTAGAATACCTGGAGTTATGTACACAAATGCCCTTCTAAAAAGATCCAGTCAGAAAGCAGTATAGAAGGCATAACCTCAGTGGGTAACTACAGCAGCAGGGCTCAGACGCTGACACCTGGCGGCTGTTTGGCCAAGGCTGACACTCACAAAAAAAAAAAAAGACAAATATTCATAACAAATCACTCACAGGGCATTTGTAACTTGCTTGCTAGGGTCTTACTAAGAGAAAATTCACTAATTTCTTCAAATTTTCCCTTGTCCTGCTTTTTAAAGATCATGCACAACTGAAATTCTTTCAAGTGGAAGAATGAAGGCAGTCTCTGTATGCAGCATGTACACTTGTCCTTGCAGGTTGTGTTGACATAATGAAAGCTGACTGCTTTTATGAAACTCTAAATATTAGAGTTTAAGAGAATACTGTAAGCTTTTACACCCTGGCAACTACAAAATAAAATAGTATGCTGTCATGCAACACTTCAACGATCCAAACAGATATAATTTATATAACTTAATGCACTATTTTCTTCAAAATTCTTGCACCTATTCAGCCTTAAATACAGAAAATATATTGATCATAGCTGTACATACTCTTTAGGAACTCTTCATTTTAACAAACTTTTACAGTGGCTATGACAAACTCATTTTGATGAGGTAGCATTTGCAACAGCCCTGTGCGAACACGTGCTGAATAGTTTCTGGTAAAACTTTTTTGTGCTTAGACATCGGAAGACACTGATGAAAAACAGAAGACTTGACACCTCTGTGCACTTCATAATCAGTGGCTGGCAAAAGGGGAGAAAGAAGTGACTGAACAAATTCAAATTTGGTGAAAACTGGTCCAATTGCACCAGCCTTGAGACCACTGAAACAGCATTAATTTGCTTTTTTCTCCTCTTAAATAAATACAATTGAATGCACAACACATCCACAGGCATGAATACTTATAATCGTTAATATCAAGTCTTCTTACCCGTATTTCTCCAACATGAAAGCCAGCTAGTTAAGTCTTTGGGCTTATTCACATCCATTTTCCATCAGAAGTGCCAGGAAATGAATTTACAGCTATGTTGCATTTAGCTAGAATTTATGATATGTTTCAAGCTACAAATAAAATCCACATTCCACCAGTTCCTTATTAAAAATAAATAAAACACATAATTGGAGACTAACTGAATTATGATAATCAAACATGAATTATAAAAGCATCTTTGGTTGTTTAATGCCTACTTTACTTAAAAAAAGCTGGAGCTGCAACACAGCATAGAGCAGCAGCCTATCCTCAGCAATGCTATTGTTACATGTCCAAGCACTTCAAGAAGAAAAACAAGGAAGTCAAATTCACTGGGACAAAGCAAAAGGCTGGACGTAGTCACTGTATATATCTAGTATGAGAAAATACAAATTTAAAATTTTGGCAACAAGTTAAAAACAAAAAAAAAGCCTACGTTGTTTGGGGATTTTTTACACTTCTATATTAGGACAGATCCACAGAACTAGCTTTTATAAAAATACAACATACTGCATAAGTTTTATTTAGGGATTTAATTTATATACCACAAATACTGCTTTTAATATAAGTACAATATAATACAGTTTTATTTATGTAACTGCTGGTGTTCACTTTGGATTATGAACTGAATGGCATGCTGTGCTGTCAAAACTTTAATAAAATGGCCTCTAGTTAAACTTCTCCAAAGTACAAAATCATGCAAAATCTACATCCTATATGATACAACCAGTACAATAATTGAAGCCAATAGCCTACAAACAGCCTGGACTATCTTCTGAGTTTGTTCTGGAAGTGTCCACATGTCAGTCATCATTTTCTTTAGGCAGAAAGGAGGAATTTCAGTTTTGTCTGCAGAACGTCATCATGACCACTGAAACCAGCACCAATGTGCACAGTTACCAGCTAACAAACCTTCATTACCCAGAGCAGTTCATTTAGTCTGTATCAACAAGTCTGGGGTTAGGAACTTTTATGTTTTCCTCCTGTGACTACTGGTCGTGCATATTCCACAAAATCATCTATTAGAACAGGCCACGCACCTACAAAGAAGTCAAGCAATAGAGAATTTAGCCTACCATTATCAGCAATAAACTGGCATCGTCTATAAATGCAAAGGATTAGAAGCTCATCTTAACACTTCTGGCCTAGTCTAGCTTTAACACACACAACATGCTAAAATACTTGAAAAAAGCACCTAACTAATAAATTCCACATTTGAATCTCTTCTTGCAGCAATAGTTCTTAAGACAACCAAAATGTATTTAAAGCATAGAACTCCAAACTACAAATATAAACATTAGTTGATAGCAAAACCATGGCATTCTTATTTTAGCCATTCGTATCTTGGGACTTATTTCTGCACACATTCCAAAACAGAATTAGTAACAGAGAGTAAACTGCATTTAGGTTAGCCAGAATTTTGTACAAAACGTTGTTTCACTGAGAGGTCTGTAGCATAACACATTCAAATAATATGCTCTATCATGGTGTGACTGTACCTTTACTTCTGTTTTCAAATTACAGCAAACCAGTTAACCTTCTTATTACTACTATTTTGGCAATAAATATGACACTGTATTTGCAGCTGAACTTTTAATGGTAAACAAATTAGGGCACAAGGTAACAACATGTTCTCTTGGTCATTTATAGCAGTATTTTAATTCTGCTGTACCAGTTTTTGAAGATATTCAGGTACTGCTTACCTTCTTCATCATAGTTGGACATATCATCTGCAATCATATTTCCGAAGTCTAACAAAAGATTCCAAGTATCTTTTGGAATTGATCTTTTATGATGTTCCTGTACAGAGGGAAAACAGTACTGTTCAGTCAAACTACTGTCAAATTCCACAGCAGTATTTTATATTGACGTATGCAGAAATACACATTTTACAAACATTTCTTCACCTTTATCTTAAAAAATACAATAACAAAAAAAAAATCTGATAGAGTTTCAGCTTGCTTCTTTCTTAGGTTGAAATCTTTTGATTTAAATATTTCTTCTGAACTAAACATTCAGATTAAATATTTCTTCTAAGGTAACACACTTTACTACCAGGTCATAACTTGCAGGTTTTTCTTCAGTTACATCTATAGATCTGAATTTGGACGTCTTAAAGTGTATTAAGGCAGTTAAAACATGAAATGTTTTCAGAAGCCCTCTTGATGAAACTGGTACATTATTCAGTGATTCAAATAAATACAATGCTGAAAAATTTAGAAAAAACTACAGAAAAATATTTCAAAAAGTGTACACCTTCCCTATCAAGCACTGGGGGACAAAAATGCAGAAAGACTTTTTATTTCTCCTAAACTACAGATAAAAAGGTAAACTGAAAAGGAAAATCAACATTAATTATATATTATGTAACTTTGTTTTCTGTAATTATAAAGACACGCAAATGTAGAAACATGGATGAGTGAATCAGGTCTTTTACAAGAATATTTTTGAATTTCAAAGGTTTAATTTATGCGTCTTTACTCCACTGCCCACAGAATTGCACTAGTAATAAGAAAACTGTCAAGATCAGTTCACAACTATTAGCTAAAAAATTAATCAAAGTAATTACTCAGGCATGAAATTTTGCTGAAAATGGAAAGTCTCTCAAGTTAAATTCTGGTATGACTGATTTAAAAAGACCGAGTTTGTGCACTGGTACTACAAAAGGCAGAGCATGGTAAAATACATGGTTGACAATAATCACAGCTGTCTTGAGAATCAGCAGCACCAAGTCCATCTACAATCATGGCTTCCTTCCATGCAGGAACTTTCTTAAGTAGGAGGATACAGGATTAGCAAGCAGAATACTCTATCATTTTGCTCCATCTTTTTGCATTCTCAATTAGAAAATCATAAAGAGATTATTTAATTTGGCTTGATTTGAGACTATTTTATACCAGTTTTTAAAAATGAAAAAGTTTGAAGGAAGTATTGAGATATCCTATCTTTTTCTTATTGGAAGCACACAGCCAACAGAAGTCAGACTACTGTGGAGTAAGATAGGCAGTAAGGAATAAAGTACGTACTTACCAACAAAAATTTATTCCAAAGATCTAAAAATTTAAACCTTCCTGACAACACTAAATTCCAGTATGCAATTGCCATTTCTAGATCTGCAAGAGATAAAGCAACATGTAAATATTACAGCACAGCACATTATAAGCAATAAACCCCTTATGGTTAAACTATTAATGGTACATCTAGTATATTCTGATACAAATTAATAACATTCTTTTAAAATCACTAAAAAAACTATAAGGAATTGTTTTCTACTCTCCCTGACCCAAAAGGTAAAAGAGTAGTAACAGTACAAATTTTGTATTGAACATCAAAGTCAATAAAATTGAAATGTTTTTGTCCCCATCCACCAATGCGAGATTAAAGCTACTTTCTGTCTACAAAAACAGAACAAAATACTTATTGAAAACTCTGTCTGCAAATCAAGAAAGAAAAATATATACACACATGCACAAACATAACAAATATTAATAGAAACAAACATTTAAATCCACAGATGTCAACTCCTCTTAATTTATCACATTTTGGACATACTTGACTTTGAAGGGAATTTAAGGATATGAGGGGATGAAAAAAGTCATTTGTCTGTGGCATTATGATTCTACAGCACCCCTTACAGCAATAATTCTCTTGTTCTGGAATAACTCAATAGACAAACACCTGCACCCAGTACTGAAAATACAAGTCCAAGAAAGCAGCCCTTATTCTGCATCATGACCAGTGATCTGAGAGCAGGGCTCAAGGCAGATGCAGCATTGCCATATAGTCCAGCAGAAAGGCAGGAGCAACACTAGATGCAGCTTAAGGGTAAGAAAGGATGTTTCCTTGAAGGCCTGTTTTCATCCTCAGCAGCTCACGATACCTAGTGGCTTTGGTGCTTGCTCCCGCGGGTAACAGTGATACGCGGAAAAGACTCTACTACTGGAATAAGTAGTAAAGTAGGTATGTTTATTCCAGCTGGGACGCATGGGGGATAATTCCTCCAAAGTCATGCGTGCCCACAGCGGCATTCATCATGGTATAAATCGGGTTACAAACTCCATATTCATTAAGTTTCCCAATACACCTATACATATTCATTTCCTAGCCCCGCCTAGCCTCGCTTCGTATTATAATGAACCCAAAATCCGTTTGCATCAGCATTGCGCTTGCGTAGTGTCGTCTGGTGGTCGTGGGTAGGGTCTCTGCGATGAAGTAAGAGTCTTCCTCAGATGAAGTAAAAAGAGTCTTCCTCCTTCTGAACTTTTCACCTTACTTCTCTGCGCATGCTCTTTATGTCCCTGGCTCAAGTCTAAATTTCAAGGCTTGTTTAGGTTAGTTTTAGGCTTGAAAACAGGATCTTTGGTCAGGATTCCTTCTCTTTATCCATAGTCTTATATCTTCCCACTCTGCTTTAGTAGGCACAATAAGTGTTGAGCAAGCTGTTTGTACCTTTAACAAACAGCACCTTAGTAAATCATTTAACCCCTGCTTCCCCTGATTCAACAGCACTAAGTACATGATTACTGCTGGGCAACCACAAAATAAGGCACAGCCTTTCTTAAACCACAGAAATATTTCAGCATGTGCTTTCAGTGTAAAGGAAGTGTAGACAGAACATGAAGCTTAAGAGAAAGTAGTGATAGCACATCAGACAGAAGCTCGACCTGCACCTAGAAGAAGGAAGAATGGCTTTTGAAATTGTACATATCACACTACAAACCAAAGGACAGTCTGTCACCTGAAATCAAGCTTCACGTCTGAAAGAGATGTTCCAGATTTTAACACAGCCATGTCCCTAGAGCCCCTGTTTCAGACAGGGCTGCGGCACAGATGAGGTGCAGCAGTTAAGACGTAGAGAAATGCAATATGCCTTTACCTATCTACACAGGGACAGTGCTGCCAGTGTTTGTCCTACTATAATCAGTGGTCTTCAGTACAAAACTTGAATTATGCTCTAATAAACTTCCTTCAGTTCTTCCTGTCTATGCCACCACGCTCATTTTTCACAAAAAAAAATGCAGAAAAGAGTAATTAATAGCATTCACTTGCTGCTTAGATATGCAGATTAATTGTTTTTATCTGTTATCCCAAATGAAAAGCAAAAAGAATGAAAAAGGAGAAACTTAAAAAATCTTAACAGTTTCTAAACTCCACTGTGAAGTAACTGGCTTTGATCCCATTCACTCAGGCTTCTTTATGAAAACTCAACCTCTCCAAGCAAACCTTGCAAGTCTGTCATGTGACAACTTTAAGCAGAATGCACTCTGAAGAAGTAACATGTTAATAGTTTAAAGCTTATACTTGTAATGTTTATACTTCTGAAGTTTATACTTCTGATGGAAATATTCCTTGGAAAAAGGAAGAAAGTACAGATAGGGAAACAAACATGATTCAAGGTGCCACAAAAGAAGAGGTAAAAGGCAAAGAAGAGAGAACACTTCCTTGCTTTTTGTCAAAGTCAATATTATGTTAAGGTAAACTTGATTATTGAAAAATTGTATTTAACACAATGCATGTGAAATGCTATCTTGACTTGATACTTGAGGGACACTGTACATGTGTCTGCCAAAGAATTCTCCTGCACAACGATGCAGAAGTTATTTGCTATAACATATGAAGAATGCATATCCCAGAGGGTGCTGCACTGTACTGGCTGAAACAGGTCCACACTGGAGCTGCTCTTCCCAATAGGCACAAGGAGGAAAGTTCTGATCTTGGCAGAATTTGCTAAAGAGAAAAAAGAAAAGTCGATCTTCCTCATCTGGTTCACTGTAACCCCACAAACCCATCAACTAACACAAGTGTTATTTGGACACAAGGACTAGATGGGACTATCACTTTTGGTAGTGGTGCCAGTTTACGCAGTCTTAAAGTACATGAGAAAACTAGGCCTTCAGGTTTGCCACAATCTCAGGGGATATGGCTACACTTCTGTTTGAAGACAATTCCCTACCTAGGTTGAAAAATTTGGCACCAGAGGACAAAAAAAGAGGATTTTTCTGCTTTAAAGGGAAGACCTAGTTACAGAGTTCAAATTCTACATTATCATGCTGACAGTAGTATCAATAAACAGTAATGCTGTGGAGACTAGATCTGCTACAATTAATGCTGCACTGGTAGATGTCAAAAAGCGAGGAAAGCCCTTATGCCATCAGAGTTCTGCATCCCCATAGGAAGTTGCTTTTCCAAGGCAAAAATTCCTCAGGCAGTCTTAGGAATACCTCTTTCAATGCTGTATGGATATGAAGGCACTATTACAATAAAAATCAAACTACGACTATAAAATATGCTGTGTTTTTGTACCAAAATATATGCTACCCACATTACAGACTAATAATGTAAGTTTTATAAACAGAAAAAGACAGATGCATGGATGTCTGAAAACACGTAGACAAGGGCCAGTTTAAAAAAAGACTTCACTGCTAACATCCATGTTCATATCCAAAGCATATAATTGCTAAATGTTTAAAGAACATAATAAAAATACCACACCATATACTGTACATTATACAGTAGTTTGAACTTTCCTTTCAGCCCAAAAATATTTCCAGTATCGATATCTAGTGAGAGTTGTCTATCATGCAGACTCCTAAACATGCAGTTTTTCCCAATCAGAAATAGTACTTTGCATGCAGTATGATCTATCCTCAAACATTAAAACCTCATTCTAAACTTGTTTTTAAAAAACCTCAGCCTCTTCTATCCTTATTTAACATAAAGCTTCAAGTGATAACAAATAGCACAATTAATCCAGAAGGAGAAATACAGCCTGTGTCTACTTTTAAGATTTGATCAAATACTTATCTTGTCAAGAAAGAAAAAAAATCATTATTAGATTGCTGCATGAAAAAAATAAGAATCAAATTAAGTTTCTCATGCCTTTTCCATGATTTTGGATCAGGGCAATGAAGTCACTGCACACTAGAAATCAAGGAAGTGTGAAAACAAAAAGAGAAATCAACAGATAGCAAGGAATTGGCTAGAGAGCAGGATTTCTGAGGAACATGAAACGCAGTTCATTTAGACCTGCTGTGCCAAAACCATCCTCTAGGACTGCAGCACTCACTTGCCATCCTCTGCCAAACAGAGCTTTCTAGCTCTCAGTCTGCCCTACCAACAAGACCTGTTCATGCAGTCATGTTTGAAACTGATAAAATATTATCACTAATTCACCTGAATTACTGATATCACTTTTCAACACTGTGTTGAAACTGGTGCAGAGGTAAGAACAATGGAAACTGGTGTCAATATGTCTCAACAACAGGACTATTACACCTGCCTGACCAATAAGCATCCAGTGAATACCTGCAAGATTCAGTGAGTTAATAAATTCGTTGTTTCTTCATTTCTGAATGATTTTTAAGAGTCGTCTTTGGCCTCCAAATTGCTAAGAACACAGACATAAGAATTAGTTTCTTCTTTCCTAATCAGCAGAAGAACAAGAAAATACCATAAGGATTAAACCTAAAAACACTTAATTGAATTGCCAAAAGCTTAGAGCAAAATAGCCTGTAGTTGGAACTGGAAGCTCCCCCACAGAAGATAGACAGAAGGGAAAAATACAAGTAAGGGGGATGATACAAATACAGATCATGGCTAAACTCAGGATCTATCTGAGCTGGATCCACTCATCCCTGCAAAGACATAAGCAAAGAGCTTCCCAATGCCCTGTGTTAGGGGACAGATGATGCACAGTGTCAGACTTAAATGCCTGTGGTGGACAGGGAGGAATGGTAAAGCACAGCACATGGATTTCAGAGGAGCACTGCAGGAATCGAGCAGGGTCTGGCTGTGCTCATTAGCGCTCTCTCAGCATCTGCCAGGCTGAAGCAGCCTGATTCCATGCAGAACCTTTCCTGTTTATCACCTTAAGCATTAACTGCACAAAAACAGATGAACTGCTTTGGAATGCAAGTTAGACTTAGGAGATGGCTGTCTGAACACCAGTTTAAGTGCAGCCTAATGAACCTGACTGTAGCCAGTTCAAAAATCCTTTTGCCTCTGCAAATCTCTCTATGTACAATTCACATAAAGGACAACAGATGACTTAAAGCTGACTGAATATACATTTCCCAAACAAGGTCCAAACATGAGTAAAAGAATCAATGAGGCATTAGTAGAACTGGCAGTTATGCCACACTTTTACTGATCAGAGCACCTCTTCTATACCAAGTTTCTCTTAAACTGCTGGCATTTTCAATATGGAAAATGTAAACAAAAATAAAGCAAGAACCATACACACAGACCAGGGTCACTGGAACACCTAAAATACAGCATTCACAGACCTCTTTCAAAATAAATGCAAAATTGATTTATAGACCTCCCTCAACTTCTTCCATGCACTCACTCCTACCAATAGTCTATGCATCTAATTCTTCATTGAAAGGGGAGGACATCTTGGTAACTAGGTCGGGGGGAAAGGGGGCGTAAAAAAAGAAAACAAAATAGACAGAAAAATATCCTTCCCTAATGTCTAAAGATCTCATCAAAGAATCTTGAGATACTGCTATGAAAAAAGCCAAAGTTGATGTTGCTTCAATTAAAAAGAGTACATTATACTCATCTGCTTATAGGAGAGGAAACCTCCTTGAAGTCCACATACCGGATGCAAAGATAGTCATTCTTCTGGTCTTGAGGTAATATCTGATTCAAGTCTGAATGCCCTCCTCATCTTTCATCTCTTGCTTGATCCCAGGCAACTGGCAGAGAGAAGGAAGCACAACCTTTTGAGCCAGCAAGCAGACGAAGGGATCACAAAGAAGTGATGAAGGACCAAATCGGCTTTTTGTTTCCATGTTGGAAGGTGAAGACCATGAAAGAATGCATTAAGTTCCTCCCTGGGGCTGAAACAAACTGTAACAAACTCCTGAGCATGTCTTTATGGGGCTCAAAGGGAGACCCAGTAAGAGAGTCACAGCAAGTATCAGGTTCAAAAAATGAAAAAAAAAGATAATGATAGAGCTAAGGCCTTGTTTTGAGCTTGAAAGTGCCCTTAGAAATCTGAACTGCTCTGTAGACAACTATGACAAAAGACCTATAATCCTATTCTTCAGTACACTTACCAACAAGAGCTAAGATACAAAATTTCATTCAGACTGCAGTAGAAAAGCTAAACCTTGGGAGTAGAAGGCAAGATAAACCTCTCTAAATCTGCACCATGCAAAATTTAAAGATTTATTGTACTACATACAGTAGTAAGAACATGAGAAAGCAGATTAAAGACAGAACCACAGTTATCCATAGTAATTCTTTTTAAAGTCTCCTGGCAAACCAGATAACTTGATAAACTGCACCTTCAAAATATAAAGACAAAATGCAGATCAAGTTTAATATATCTAAATATTATGTATGCTAGGTCCAACACGCAGCCATTGAGATGGCACTGCTGTGTTGAAACCTTGCTGGTTTTTTTCCTGAATTCTGCCCACCACTTCGAGAATCACAGTCTTAACAGTTGTAAGCACCCATTGTATTCTTTGATAATGACCAAATCTATTCAGATGTATTTGAAAGACACTTGACAGTCGGGTGCTGAGTAACATTAATCAGAACATCATTTTCTGCTTGAAGACCATCATGGCAGATCTTACGCACTAAGCTTTTGCCTCCTGCATCTCATTCCTTACACAAGATATCACCACCTTGAGGGACTGCTACTACTTTCACGTCTTTAAATGGCACGTGTCCAGACTGAAGCATTCTACTTGATAATACTGAGCTAATAAAAGTTAACGCAAAGTTTCGAGTTGGATGAGATTATAGCGACAGAAGTCCCACAGATACAAAGAGAAATAAAAATTCCCTACTGTCACCACATGAACTGTGGAAAAGAGACTCCCATAAAAGGCAGTCCTATTTCTAGGAATGAGTATTGGTGTACTGAATACTGTGCCTATTTTAAGGAATGACAGAACAGATGTAACTTAGTTTATTGGAGAAGATTCTTCCCATCTAATTACATAAAGGCAGAATTTCTTGCAATGGTTTTGAGTGGAACTGGAGAAGAAGAAGAGGAAATTAAAAAGCAAGGAATTAGCTTGGCTTTTCCAAAAATAAATAAAGCACAAAACTACACGCACACTCCTACCCTCCCAGACCATCTTCCTGGAGCAAAATTCCCACTGAATTACGAAGACAGCTGTGTCAGGTATCATCAAAACTCTTCTATCACCTAAAAAGCTTCTAAGAAGGGCTTCTGTGCCTTCCCACTCCCCATCTTACAAATGGCAGCTGGTGTGATAAAAGATACTGTGTCCTGCTGATAACTCCGGAAAGAAAAAAAGTCTGGGACACACGGGGATTTTTTTTCCAAGCTATGCTCCAAGCAACAAGATTCAATCAAAACTGACAGTTCTTTCAGAAAAAACTTTTAGAAATTCAGTCTTCAAGCACTGCTGCCCAAAGTGAAGCCAAATACAGTAAAATTCACCCCAGTATGCTGAAGAAATCTCAAACTGTTTCCTACCACGTTTGAAATTTCATAAAGGTCAAAGAAGTTCTGAAGAACCTCAGGCATTTCCTGCCAAACTGGGAGAAAGTAACTCATACAGGTGGGTCAGTCCTGTATCTAACACTGCCCAATACTTTAGTAACTCGGATGATACAACAAAGAACACTTCTATTAAATATGCAACTTAGACAAATTTTGAAAAAAGTCTAACATGATAGAAAACAGGATCAGGATTCAAAATTATTGGACAAATTGGAAAAACGACTTGGAAGGAAATAAGAAAGATCTCATTAAAGAGAAGTGCAAAGTCGTACTGCTAGTGGGAGTAATCAACTGCAGAAATACAAGATCAGACTTAACTGGGTACATTGCACTGCTGCAGAAACCCAATAGTAAAACAGATTGCAAATTGCAGACAGTATCAAACTTAAGGAAACTGAAAAGGATGCAAAATATCTAAGACACATGGACGATATCTGGCCTGTTTGGGTACTACAAGACAAGAGAAAATTAGATCAATTTGATTGCAAAGGAAAAGAGAGTTGGAAGACAAAACTCCAGTATCAGAGAGCTAGAAGATAAAATTTATCAGGGTAGTTGGTTTTACTCAGTCCAGAGACTAAGGGAAGACACATACATGATCGCCAAATATGTAAAAAGTTGTTACTCACTCTGTGGAAATGTATTCTGTGTATTTACTTTGGATGGTTAGAGTATTAAACTGGAAAATTCAGAAACAGAGATTTAAGTTGTATGCTAGAAAAAGAAAAAAATCTAATAGGTTTAAGCAAACATGGACAAAGATGTATGAAACCTGCCATCAAAAATTTAGGATTCTATTTTGTGAAGGTAATGGCTTCTCAAACTTGTTCAGCCAGAAGACCAGTACAAATCAGACCTCAAATCTTACTGATACCTATTGAAACTGAAAAGGCAAGTTAGTACATATTGTAGCATATCACAGAGCACATGGTTAGAAAAGCGTGTGCAAGGAGTGGTTTTGGTAGATGTTGATCCTGTCTAGCACAAGGGAATACAATATATAAGTATTTCTCTGCCTTTTAAATTTAAAGACCACGTGGCATATTAAAAAGAAACCCATAAATCACTATTTCCTGATGCTTTTCAGAGGAGAGGGGACAATAAATAAAGTGCATATCACTTCTTAAAACGGCAATTATAGATTTAAAACAAAAGTAATCTGAAGTGTATTAATGTACTGATGAAGCAATGAACATGACTCATAACCAAAGCATTGCTGCTTGAACATTTTAGAGATACTTCACTCATTTCTTATGGTTTCAATACGCTAAGAGAACAAACAAGAAAAAAACATGAAAAATAATTGTGTAAGTCAGTCTGCCTCTCATAGACATTTATGGTAAGCTCTATTCTCAAGTTATTTCTGTTAAAAAAAAGATGCCCTATCACTTAGCCTGAAGAACCCAACAGAAGGAGTTTAATTACATCTTCTTTCATAAAAGGTTTCTACTAACTATCTGCTAAGAATATGCATTCCTCATTTGTCACTGGCACTATGTCAAACTTGCTTAGTTTTCAAATAGGCACATTTATAGGTCATGTGTATATCCAAGAATCAAACAACATTCTTTTAGCCTACATATCAGTCCCCTAAACAATGAGTACAATTACCAGACTTCATGATTTAAGCTCCCAGCCTAATACGAAAAAGCACTGAATACTTCAGACCCTAGAAAAATCACATTAAAATAATCTGCAATTGAAATTTAGGAAAGAATTCCTACATTATTCCCACTTCATTAATTAAAACCATTCCCTTTTATCCTTTACTTGATATAAACTTCCTGACCTCTCAGTCTCCAAGTTACAATTCACCAGAAAGGCTTTAAGGCAAGCAGCTTGGGCAGGAGCTAAGCAGCATCCCATACTGGCTGAATGTCATCTAATGTGCATGTGGGGCAGAAGTAGAGGCCATCACTGTAAGCTGACCTAGACAGAGCTAGGCACAGATTTGTACCAGCGCAGTTGGTAACAAATATAATTATTCATTCTGTTTAACTATCTGGACTTAATCAAAGTAAAGGCTCCAAACTGAATAAGACAGAAACAGAATTTGTACATGGCTGATATCAATTCCCGCATTTCTTTGACAATAGGGCACACAGTCATTGGACACAAATACCAAACACCCCTAGAGACAGGGAGCAAAGATGGACAGCTTCTCACTCCAGGAGAAAATATGTAAACGTATACAGAGAAGAGGATGTAAAATAAAAAAAACCCACCTCAACCTGTATTAAATGTAGCTGAAGCAACTAGAATTCTCAGCTCATACAGACACTCCAGTAAAATAACTGGTTGGATTTTTTTCCTTGCTCACAACATACTGCTTCCTTCTGTGGTTATTACAAACATCTACCTGTAAACTTACTTTTTCCATCATCTCTTTGCTCCACTATGATGGATAATCCCTGTAAAGATTCCAACTCCAAACCTATACAGTGTTAATTTTCATTTGGGTAAGCTATCACTGGCTTCAATCACTCAAAAATGTCACATTAGTCCGTATGTTTGCTCAATAGTCTCTTTCTACTCAACCTATGGTGATCCAAGAAATATGGTGTATCTCCACTGAAGTAGGAACAGTGGCATCTGCTTGTATTTCTTTACTATCTAGAATCATCTTCCAGAAAAAGTCTGATGAAAAATGCCACCAAGATACTGCCATGTAAGAACTAAGTATCAGAAATTAAGAGACTGTAAATACTATTGAAATTACTAAAATTCTTGAAAACTGAAATCAGCAACAGTTCCCATCCATTCATTCTACAGTTGAAGTTTTACTTCAGTTTTTGCACTTACTTTCTCCTGCTAATTGTTCAATTCTTAGTGCAAGAGGGAACTTTGGTACTTTCTGGCAATAAAGCATCCTTCTGACACAGCAGAGAAGACAGACTTACAAATGAAAGGACCTCCAATACTGAATAAAAAGAAGTAATGGAAAACAAGTAAGTTTCCTACTCACGTCAAATAAACAGTACATTCAGTTCCAAACCTGGGCTGCCTCCCCTCCTCTACCCTTCATACAGGCTTAGGTGAAAAGCTTTTGAAATGTGCTGCCCAAGTTCATGAGTTTCATGTTGGAACTGACCCAATTAAAACAGGAAGCTATTTGTAATACTTCTTTAGGTATCCCACAAATTCTAACTAAGCTGTAACTGACTTACTTTCCCTGCAATTTGAAAATACCAAGATTTGTTAATGAAGACTAGCTAAGGGACTAGAATTCCAACCAACCTCACTGAGCCACTACAAGACTTCTTCATTTTTGTGTCAGTAGAAGTGGCACATGAGCCATGAGAGAGTGACAAATTAAATGAAAAATGAAACTGCTGAAAAAAAAAGAAAGAAGAAAAATATAAACTGGCTAAGAGTTGTCCATAGTTTAAAAAAAAAAAGACACCAGGAAAGACAAGAGAGATTATTCAAAGTAAAGAGTGTGGAACAGATACCCCTGGTTGAGGTCTAAATTGATATTCTGCTCTCCTAAAAGCTCTCAAGAACAACATTTATCAGCTTTCCAAGTAACTTAGACACAGATTTAAAGTGGCTATGCTAAAAAAGAAAAAAACCTCAAAACCCTACAAAAACCAACAAACTACTTCCTCTCACCCACAGCGCAAAAAACAGTGATGATGGTACGGTGCCATTCTATATGCAAAACACTAATTCCTTCCTACATGGTATCTTCTGAAAGTGGACATAAATTTGAAAAGAGTGGATTTCATCTTACTATTTTTTTTAATCTATTCACAAATTAGAGATTTTTGATTTGAAGAAAAAAAATGGAATTTAAATAATGTATCAGTTTTACTCCAGCAATACAAGGCATGGATTGGGATAAATCTCAAACTTTATGAAGAACAATAGTTTAATTATAAAATTTATAATCTAATATAATATATATTATTAATTAAATTAATATGCAATATTATATAATTATAATAATAGATAATATAAATATATAATATAAAATATAACAATATAATTATAATTGTATTCATTATTAACCATATTATTAATAATAATATAATTAATGAAATAAAAATAAAATTATTAAATATATTATATTATAATTATATACATTTTATTTATGAACTATGCCTATTTTTACTCACTAGTTTTAAATCAAGTCCATAATACCCTTTTTCTAAACTTCACATAAAAACTGAGCTAAAACTAAAAATTCTTAGAAGAACAGTAACTTTTGCCCAGTTTTCTCCCTCCTCCTGAGCTGATACGGACATCTTGTTTCAGCAGTTCTTAACATACAGAACTCACTAGCTCAGTATTTTAAAAAAATAAAATTTGACAGGTCTCAAAGAACTGCAGGAACTTCTTTTGACAAGAAGTGAGAGAATGTCAATACCAGCAGAAAACCCCATTAAATTATCTGTACCAAGGGAACATTAAGAAGAGATCAAATGAAAGAAGATGTGAAAGAAGTCAGTGAAAGAAATCAATAACAAATTTACTATACAATTGCCAATGAGAATACTGTAGTACTGGAAGCATTTGGAAGACTTCACTGACTGCAGACATTTTCTCAATTTTTTTCTACTTACCTAGACCTTTTTGTCCAGGGTTTTTAGCAAAGTTAAAAGTAAACTGATAAAAATCTTTGAACTTTGCTGGATCCTTTAGTTCTTGTTCCAGTCTTGGCAATAGAGCTTTTAGTTTTTCTGTGGTGTCACACCTGTTCAAAAGAGATGACATTATTTGTATATATTTAAAATTTCTTTCTTTCTACTTTCCCCCCACCTTTTTCATTGTTTAGTTTCAGAGCAAAACAAAACAGTGGTTAAGATAAAAACAGACTATCTTTGTGGATAGCGTTCTGAAAAATATAAATGCTCATGTGCCTTTACTAAAGAATTTTAAGTAGAACATTGTATACAAGCCATCCATTAGGTACACAATGCAAACAGGATTCAGTGGTTTAACTTCTTTTCTGTCTTTTTATGAATTTCTGAACAGATGCTATTCTGTTCTTAAAGAACATCCAAACCCCACTGAACTCTGTTATTCCTTCCCCTGAGATAGATGTTGTAATACAACTGTGTAACATTTTGCTTTAATCTAGATAGACATTGCTTATTCCCTGCTCTCCTGAATAAAGAGCTTCACACTACATTTTTACAATTCATCTTAACATTAAAGGACTTTCCAACTAAACAAACTATTATTTGCAGTCATTCTCTCCCCATCATAGAACACTTGAGAATAAAACCTAGGAACAAGATGAGCCTTGAATGATAGCCTGAAGGCTGGCAAACTATTTAACAGCCTGGCACAGGTAAGCTAAGACAGAATCAAGTTACTGAAATTCTAACAGAAACGCATCCCTGAATAACACCACCGAAGCATTTTCAGTGAAAACACCTGAAAAGACACACTTTTAAAACGGAAAGTGTTTCTGCCACAACGAGGCATCAAATGAATATTCAAGGTTTACAGGACATTACCAATACCTTGAATTGTACCTAGAAACTCAAAGGGAAGCAAACAGGTTTCACAAGGAGCAGCTATCACAACTAACACTGCGTATCTGAAAGTTCTCCATAGTTAAATGTTTGTATTTATTCTAAAGATTCAAGAAAAATTCTATTCAAGGATGGTTAACTATAACAACATCTATAAAATGCAATGCAGTTTTAACTGTCTTGCATGGTACAGATAAAAGCAAGCACCTTTCTGGCCTCCAGCAGTACCTCATGGAGCAAAGAAAGAATTCTGCCAACAGTCTTCAACTGAGAAGTTCAGTTGCACTGGGACTTGATCTAGTCAATAAATATACCTTCCCACATGCGTCCTAAAGATGCTATGTGAGCTAAGCCTCAGGGAATTTCTTTCCATTCAAATGCTCACTTGTGTTCGTGGCTAAGAACTACAGACTTTGTGCCTCCAAGTACGTAACAAAATCATTCCAAATTCTCAGTAAGTGCTGTGGCAAGCAGGCACAGCCATATTATGCTCTCAAGAACAGCCTAACCTGTGTTAAGCAGAAAGAGATAAAAATCACAGACCTCTATGGAACTGTGTCAGACAGTCAAAAGAACACAGCAGAAATGTGGCAATCAAGTTCAAAAACAAAATCCAAGCCGAAAGTCACAGGTGGTTTAGCAAAACCTTTTTAATCGCTTATATGAAAAAAACCCATACTGGCAAATATAATAGCACGAGCACTTAATTTATGTCCATGGTTGGAAAATCATAATTATTATTGTAATTTCTAACCCTAAGTACCCAATGGGACAAAATAAAGCAGTGAACTTCAGATAGTATCGAAAGTTATTTCGTCACAACTTCCTAGAAAGGAAAGCTTATAAAGAAATCAATAACTGATGAGGTCAGTAACATCAGACTGCTACAATCCCTGCTCAACAAAAAACCACCACATTTCCTAAAAGCTGGTCTGTCTTAGAAATGTATTGATAAGGTGCCATTCTAAGATCAAATGAAATTGCATTAAATGGGTGGATAGGTACAGTTTATTACTTGTTCATGTTTTTTGTAGCTAAACAATCTGTTAAAAAATAAGTCATTTTGACATCTCTAAATATCAGCAACTCTGCTCCTCTTGCAAGGAAAAGTTATACACAAAATATTATTTTATGATGATAAATGCTTGACTTTATTGGTAAACAGAGGCAACATTCAAAGTTTATTATCCCAAACAGCTCCATAATCCAGGAAGGACATTTTTATCAGTTACACCACAGTTGGACTAATCTTTTCTACTACCAATATCCTCACTTTTATTTCAATTCCTCACAGATATTTTGGACAAATAAAGTATCTAGGATAAAACAGAGAAGAGTATGGGTGATAAAATGGACAAAAGGAAAGATAAGTCCATTTGCTGGTGGCAAGGTAAAGGGAAAGAATTGAAGGTTCTTTTCTCTTTTCCTATTTCTTTTCTGCTTCAACACTGAAATTTTTTTCCCTTCATACACCTCCAGTGACTTTCACTTTTTAACAGCAGAAGGGCCAATTCAAATCCTTAACACAAATATGCATATGCTTACTATGAACTACATAAAAAGATATGTGAATCCATCTGACTCCCTTGCTGCACAGGTAGAAATTGTTTTGCTTCCCCCCTGCTGTGGTCACTAAGGCTTTGCAGTAAAGCACCAATTCAAGGAAGACAAGACACTACAGGCATTTTGCACCTGTTAAGCTTGGCAGTAGCCTCAACAGCTTTTTAAAGCTCCACACAATTTAACTGAAAATGTTTTGAACAGAAACACAGTTCAGGCCTTACATTATGAACTATGCAGAAGTGGATACTTACCCCAACTCTGTCATGCCATCAACAAATTCCTTTTTACTGAATTCACACTGAGTAGCTGCCCTGAACTTCCATGCCACAACCAGAACACTGATACTGGCTGGGTCCAGGCTTAAATCATCACAGAACTGCTGAATCCCATCAATGCCAATTTTATTTTCATCTTGTGGGTCTGCAGTTCAAAATACAAAGAGGAGAATTATAATTATTTACTAGACATATTAACAAATAATCATCTGACAGCTCTGATGTGCTGCATAATTCAGGTATTCATTTTTTCATAACCCTCACAAATGTTTTCACTTGAAGTCCAGATAATTTTAAAAGAGAATCAGAAAACAAATTAAGTATTCTGTAAACTTATAGAGAAATTGGTTTGCAACTTTTCCTGAACTTATCTGCTAATGTCAACAAACTAGTTTTGTTTTCCCTCCACAATCCTCTATAAAAGATTTGAATTAACTCAAAAGATGCTGCCCACATTTAGAAACAGTAAGGGTGATAAACACACCACAATGTACAACATATTTATATTGGTCAGTGCATATTAAGCTTAAAAAAAACCCCAAACAACCCAAAATCAAGCCAAACAAAAACATACCTACCATATAAGACCATAGATTTTTTTTTTTCCTGATAGTCACATATGGGTATCCATTATATCTACTTAAAGACCACACTGAAGTGTTTTGAGGGTTTAATTATAAGTCAGGGAAATCACCAAAACATTGTTCAAACAATGCCTTAGCATAACAGGGTCTTAAGCTAATTAATACAATTCAGTACAAGTGAAACACAGTATTCCCCCAGTAGCACCTTTTTGAATGTTGGAGGGGCTCTTCCTAACTACCTACATCACAGCAGATGCCTTATAATAATTCTGTAACAAAACTGTCTCTCAAAAAAACGCCCAAACAAACAACCCCCGCATGTAAACTTAAATAAATGGAGAAGAAAAAACACAAATGAAAACAAAAGAAAATAAAACCCACACCTCTAGTTTTCAAAGCCTGAGACTTTCACAAAACTGTCTTTCCCAGCTTTTGAGAGGAAGATATTTCAATATCGTAAGCTGGGCTATGTAGAAAAGCATCCCTTGAGTAGATTTAATACTAACTTCTTAAACTGCTATGATTTTCAACTGTGCTATTTTTAAGTCCTGATCCAACAAGTTGATTAAAAACAAAAAAATCAAACCTAGATAAAAGCTTCTGAATTTTATTTTAATTCTTAAGCTCTCTTCTACTTTTCTAGCCAGTACTACAGTGAAAGAAATGGCAAATTTCAGAGAGGAAGTTAATTTGGCAAACAGACTTATATCCATTAAACAAAGAATTACACACCCATAGCATAATTCAGGGACCTTTGATCCCAAATAACAAGTAAATATATCTATTTAACTAGTTCTAAGACAAGTAAAACATATTTCTTGTGTATTTGGGGAGTAATTGAAGAACTGAAGGCGAGATGTGCACTGTCTTGAAATCAGTGGAAAAACTCTGGTGCATTTCAACAAGGACTTTTCATCCCCATCATATTTCACATCATGCACACAGCTAGTAACAAAAATGCAATTGTGGTTTTGACAGAGTTGCTGGATAAACAGTTAGGAAAACTAAGAATAAACAGCACAGAAAAAGACATTTCATCTCAGATTCCAAGTATAGTGCATTATTCTATAGGCCTTGTAGAACAAAGGAATCCCTTACTGTTGAGGGACCAGTCAGATATGAATAAAGGAAAGGTGCTTAACCAAAACTTTTATAGTCTTCTGTGAAATCTTGTGAAAGTTTTAAATGTTTACAACTTCAGTGTTTAAGTGCCAGAACTGCAAAAGGTGTGCTGGTAACTAAAACACAGACATAAACTGGCTACCTTGCTTTCGCGAAAGTCAGATGGTGCAGTCTGCCACTGCTAGAAATTTATAAATAACAAATAACATTTGTGATAATATTTTTCCATTTTAGATATTCTTAACGGCATTTATGAATCTGAATATATATTTTTGACCCAGCAATCTCCAAGACTGACATTCAAGGAGCAAACAAAAGATTCAGATATATGCATGTGCTATATATAAATATATACACATATATACGTAAATATACACATACGCATTTATAAACCAAAACATGGTTCTCTGAGTTTTGTCCCTGGGTTTTTGTTTTCACGAAGAAATGCTATACCATTGCTGTCTCTTTGTCCCTACAAAATTAATTACCACACAATAATGAAGTATTAAAGAACTCCTATACTTAAAATAGAACAGATTATGCAAAGAGGAACCAAAATGGTAGAAACAGTAACATAAAAACAGGACAAAGTGTACACAGAGCATGCCATATATTTCAATTAGAAAAGTATATATAATCATAGCTGAGTAGTGGTTACGAGCTCATGTTGTTTTAAAACATAAGACGCATGGATTTCAACAGGAGCTAGCAATGATTCCAGTGTGCACTGCTCCAACATGAACAATCCACACATTCATGTCAGATGGCCACAGTTCAGCAAGCACTGTCACCTGGACCATGTACATTCTTATATTTAAATGCCTATCTTTTCTTTTTTTTTTTTGTTCTTTCTAACAATGATGTAAAATAAAACTTGGAAAAGAAGCAGCTCTGCCTTTAATCCACTTTCCTGCTGTTTTCCCTCTAAGCCTCTCTGAAAAGGCACATCACTTTTGCTGTAATACGCCAGCGTGAAGGAATTAAATAAGCATGTAGTTTCTAGTTTTTGAGGTTTTTTATTTGACTGTTTTGTCACACTCCTAGCTGTAATGTTATCTGAAACATTTTTGATTTTAATGTATAGAAATATTACTGTCTCTGAACAGAATTAATTCCCCCAAATATTAGCATGAGAACAATATGTGTTATTTTGCCATGGAAAGACCATCACACACATTTAAGAGCAGCTACTGGCAAAAATATCACGGAAGTTGCATAATAAAATTTGCTACCATATTTGACAGCTGACACTTTTTCCTCACTGTAAGTTTAATTTCCTACTTTTAAAGTCTACAGAAATCTCTACAGAAGTTGTGTACAGATCATTAAGAGCATTTAAAACCTTTTTTCATTCTGATCTTATTACTGTAAACACATAGTGAGAAGCAAAAGCTAGCAAGCTTTGCTTAAAGAAAACTCCTTAAAAATGGTAGGGTGAAAAGCAGAAAAACTCCTCAAACAACATAATTTAGAAAAAAAAACCAAAACAAAATTCACAACAAAAACCCCAAGCCCACCAACCAAAAAGCCAAAAAAACTAAACCTTACCTTTGTATCGATTATACAATTGTTCTAATTTCTTCTTGTCTACTGAGTTTTTCATGGATTCTTTGTAGTACAAGTCTGGATTCTGGAAGTAGTTGTCTGTTGCCACTTCTAGTTTCCATTCATTCTGCGTTAAGCAGTATATAGCAGTCCTTTCACCAGCCTGGGTAAATGCCATAAACTGGCGGACCTTGTCCTTCTGGGATGATTTAAGCTTATGCTTTGGGATGCAAAAGAAGCAGGAAAGCCAATGAAGCTAATCCAGAAGTTTGTTTCAGCATTCTACTACTAATGCCTATCTTTTAAAGGTTTTAGTTTTCTTGTTGATGACAACTTTCACTTCAGAATTACAGGAAGACAAAGCCTTGTTCTTCTGCAGTTAAATAGACAGCATTTTCTTCTGAAAATTGAAATGACAGCATCTATGTATACATTTTTAGCTGCACAGACTCTGTCAGTAACAAACTTGTATTTCTGCTTTATTGCTCACATACGCTGACGTTTTTTCTGTTCTGTAACAGCAGTAAACACAAGTTTCATCATATTACAATATGGTTATCTTCTGCAAGATATGCCTAGTGATTATAAAAAAAAGAAATTAAAAAGGTGCAACTTACAGATTCTCAAATTCTGTGTAAGTCCTTCATACACGGAAAAAAAAATACCCAGGAGTTTTCCTAATATTTTCTTAGCAACAATTAACAATGCAAAGTTTTATCATTTTAAGTAATCAGCTGAAAAAGGCAGAAGCATTTCTCACATAATTATCTTATAAAACACTGCTAACAGAAGACATGAGGCAAAAATGAAATAGTTGAAGCAGACATATTGGAGACTGCCGAATGTTACAATGAGACTATAAGATTGCTGCAAATGTGATCTAAAACTTTAATTAAACTCTGAAAAGTATGTTTATACTACTAATACATGAAACAATTAAAAAGCCTGTAGCAGTGCTCTACAGGAACTAATATGATGTTCCTCTCAATTGCAGCAACCATATTGACACAATATCCCTAAACTTCTGGAACACCCAAGAGGTAGGAATGGGCATTTTACAGGGAGAAAATTTGCTAGTAACATATTTCAACATTATTCTTTACATGAAGGTGGAAGCAGAAGGAAATAGCTTAAATCAAACTCCATTTTTTATTACATTCTGTACTTTCCAATTTTGTTAAACCATACTTAACACACACCAACAATTAAGCTGAGAAATTTGTCTAAATTCCCCACTACAGCTTAAATCAAGTATAATGAAAATTTACTGGTCTCTTAGAAGAGACCTGAATCCTGATCTAGTGAACAGTAAACATGGGACCATCTTTCAGTCCACTTTTTATCTCTTGCACCCATATGGACAGTGACATCTCAACTATAGATGGCCCTGAGACAAGAAACACATCACATAAACAAGATAGAGATTTTGGTCTTTCCAACAAGATTTTTCAATTTAATAGAAGAAGAAACACTCCAGGTTTCTTTTTATACAAGAAATGTGAGGGGAAAAGTGCAAAAAAATAACTACTACATACTCTGGTAAGCAAAAAACCAATAATCCTTTGGCTACAAGCTCCAGCCTGCCTCCAAATTTTCATGAAGGTTTAGCTAAGGGAGTCTCTGCACCTAGATCTTCCTCAGTTATATAAACTTTTTTCGGCCAACAAACTTAGAGATAATCACTTCAAAACAGAGGACTCTGCCAACAACGCCAAAGCAAACCCCGTGCCCTCTTTCAAGCCTAGTTAACGCCAGACATTTACGGATATTTTCTAGCGAAATGAAACACTGAATTGTCTGAAGCGATAAGAAACACACTCGACTCTCCCAGCCCACCACCCTGCCACGTAGCACGGTTCCTAGCGCTCATCTGCGGCCAGTGCCCTGCAGCGGGCAGCGGCACCCGCGCACCTTCCCTGCGGCCGGGGCGACTCTCAGCTCCCGTCCCCACCGTGACTCCTCGCTGACGGCACCCGAACAAGGATGCGCACCTCGCATCCAGGCACAGCTCAGTCACGTTTCCGGAGCCCTCTCCCAGCGCTAATGACACCGTACCGCACACCCCAGGGAAGCGCTAAAGCTGCTGCAGAGGCACCAGGAGAGTCCTTCCTTCCCAAAACAGCCCCGGCCGACCTCGCCACCCCAACCCGGCAAGCGAATTTGTACCGCACCTTTCCCACCGCCTCAGGCTGCACCTGCCGCGTCCCGCGGCGGGGAAGGGGCCGGTGGGAGCGAAGGACTCGCAGCTCCAGTGACCTGCCCCGCCAGCCCTAATCCCAAAAAAGGGAAAGGTACGCGCTGCGCCGGCTGCCTGCGCTCGAAATACCCGCGGCGGGGCCCGGCCCCCTCCCTTCCCCCGCCGCCCCCGGTGACCTTCCCCGCTCCCGGCCCGGCAGAGGAGGCGGCAGGAGAGCGACTCCGCACGGGGGGTGCGCGTCCCCGTGTCCCCGCGCCGCTCGTCCCCCCCCGCCTGGCGCCTCCCCGGCCAGGGCAACGGGACGGGACACGGCACGGCGGGAGGCGTGGGAGCGCTCGGCTCGCCAGCCTAAGAGGGGGTGCCCTGGGGTTGTTCAAGGCTCCCCCTCCCCGGTTTCGTCGCCTCCCCTCCC